>VSDK01029057.1:0-2500 GCA_009767595.1 Symbiodinium kawagutii
TTTGGAAACTTCCGCCTCCGCCTCGTGCGGGAACTACTTGTATTGTTAGTTGGAGTCTGTTCGTTTCCTGCACAACTTTTACCAAAGCCTTTTTTTTGCTGAAAAAAATCAACATGCGCACTTTCCGCGATGATCTTTGGATTCTAGGCTTTCTGAACTTGCGCACTGTGCTGCTGAAAGTTGTTGAAGCTGTCAGATACACGGCTGCAGGCATGTACAGTGGTGACAAAGGAAATCCGAAGAGCCACAGGCCCGTTTAGCCGGGTATGGAAGTTTTCCTGCCTTTACAGTGACATCGAACCAATAATGGTCCTTGACACTGCAACATTGCATTTTGATACATTTTGATACATTTTGCTCAGCTCCTATTCGCAGTTTGTGAATGGCCAGGAAGAATGACATCCTGCAATAGTGGCAAGTGCAACAGTCTGTTTCTCGCCATGAGGGACACGACGCACCCTCGAGAGCACCAAGGGAATCTAACACATTTCTTTAGGCAACAGGCAACAGGCAAACCGGTTGATTTCAGTTCTGCACGACATCACCTTTTTGACAACAACTAGAAACTAGCACAATTGCCTGCCCGAGCTTTTCCCTGGATTTTTCCAGAGCGTGATTGGAGAGCAGGCTATTGGGTGGAAGTAATCAATTTTTAGAAACTTGGCAAATGTGTGATCTGAACCTAGAAAATTGCTGAATTTGGGGCACGTCCGTTGAGATGCCGTGGTTTTGGCTTCCCCAATCCATCTGCTTTTCAACCCCGAGATCTTCAGACCGGTCACAGCACATTGTCTGTGACTAGCGGCTACTTTTCTCGGAGCCCGATCCATCGTCTTCCATGTCACTGTCCTGCACACACAACATGACTCTGAAATTGCCACCTGTGGGTGTTCTTGATTCAAACATTGACAAGTCCATAGTACTAATAATAGGATAATAGTACTAATAGCAGGATAGTAGTACTAATAATTAAATCAGAACACATTGTCTGTTCATCCGGGGACCCTGCCTCGATATCACTTGCAGCATCTCCTCCACCACCCCCAGGTGGGGCTGGTTTCCTGGCGCAGCAGCGTGTGCACCCAGTTTCCAAAATGGAATGATGAACCGTTGATAAAATAATCATGACTACAAATCGCGTAACAACAGACTGATCCGTTGATTGCTTCTCCTGGTTGTTTCTGTTTGGTTTTGTTCAAGAGACTAGCAGAATGGATCGGAATGGACTTGACTGGACTATCCAACGAAGCTGGTGTAAGCACTTGCTAACCGTTGATCAACCAGCTTTGGCAACTGCTCACGCGTCCTGCACCAGAAGTAGAGGCCAGTAAGCAGAATGATGACCCCAAACGGAGACATGATTCCTGCAGGGTCAACAGCGTCAACCATGCGCACCAGGTCCCAGCTTTCATCTCTCCTGCGATGATTGCTGCCTTGGACCTCGAAGAAGCCGGCCTCAGCACTCAAGACGTATAGAAGCAAGGCATGTTATGGCTAATATTTATAGAATCTTATAGGAGCTCATAGTTGTGGCTCGCTTAGTGACATAGTTTTTGGCAATGATGACTAATGGTTCATGATGGTTGGCTGATGCTTTCTGATGGTTGACTAATGATTCACAAAAGTTGGACGCTGCACATCTTCCAGACCTGGGACCAGCGACTTGGTGATTTCTGGGCCTCTGACTGCGTGAACGGCGCACCTTTGGCTCCAGGAGCTCCTGGATAACCTGACGCAGCTCAGGGCTTGCAACCAAACTCGGCAGCAAAGTCCCTTGCACCGCCTGGCTGTCCTGGCTGCCCTTGGTAATATCCTTGCGCCCGAATTCTGTGAAGATTTCAGTGCTCATCGAAAGAACATCGAAAGAGCTGCTGAAGCGGCTGAAGCGGCTCGCGGCAGCGGTCCTTGTTGTGGCGGGTAGCCACCGGGGCCTTGAGGCGGATAGCCTTGCTGCTGCTGGAAGCCCTGTTGTGGATAACCTGTCGCTTGCATCCAATCAAGCAGATGATGCGCTCAAC
This sequence comes from Symbiodinium kawagutii, assembly GCA_009767595.1. Classification (NCBI taxonomy): domain Eukaryota; class Dinophyceae; order Suessiales; family Symbiodiniaceae; genus Symbiodinium; species Symbiodinium kawagutii. Next base: position 2,019 of record VSDK01029057.1, read on the forward strand.
AAATTAAACAGCCAGTCATTGTTTGCTGTTGGGTCGCTTTCCTCACCATTCATTAACCATTCGTTCACAAATGGATCTGTGTGGAATCACTGAACTTCATCCAAACAAGCAGCCGGACCTTGCTGCGGAGGAGGCTGCTGGAATTGTTGCGGTTGTTGTTGGGGCTGGAACTGCTGCTGTTGGGGCTGGAACTGCTGCTGTTGGGGCTGGAACTGCTGCTGTTGGGGCTGGAACTGCTGTTGTTGGGGCTGGAACTGCTGTTGTTGGGGCTGGAACTGCCGTTGTTGTGGCTGGGGGTGGCCCTGTTGAAAGGCCGTCTTCTCTTCGGAACTTAGAAAGGCAGTGCCTCAGTCACACTATGAGAGCAGGTGCAAACCCGGCAAACATCTATTGCAGGAGATCTATCAAAAAGCGTCAGTATCTTTTGGGAGTTTGCACGGACAAGAGAAATTTCACACAACAAAACCATGTACATTCCAAGA
>VSDK01029057.1:5000-20419 GCA_009767595.1 Symbiodinium kawagutii
TATTAACCACAGCAGTCACCGTGAGTCCACCCAAATCTTCAAACTCAAAAGATGTGCTGCGGCCTAGGCCAAGGAGAGCGTCGGTCAGCCTGGCTCACATTCGGATAACTTCCATGAAACAAACTGTGTAATTTTTGACGGGGAAAAGAAGCTTGATGTCAAGCTATGTCAAGATGATTTTTGAAGTAAAGATCATTGAAATCGCTTTTGAAATCGCACCCAGATTACTCATGACACGAAGCAGCAACGATCTTTGGACAATGACCGTTGGAAAGAAAAATGTACAGTAGATTCGGAGTCCTCAAGCAAGTCTCTCATTTGAGCTGTAGGGACCTAGCCTCCACTTGGTAGCCACAATGGCTGCAAAAAGAAACATCTTGTGGAAGTGGTGCGGCGCCGCAATACCCGCAACGGCGGAAGAAATCCTTGCAGCGCAGCAGGAAAAAGGTGGGCATAATGGTGCATCGAGTGATGATTACAAGCCATACCAAGCTCATAAGCTTCATGATCATTATCTTGAAGCATCAGAATCACCATGATTAGTCATCATGATTACGATCCATTACTGTCCATCATTCTAACCATCATGGTATATAAGTCCAAAAACAAACGCCGCCAAACCCTCGGCGCAAATCTTGGTTTCACCTGACGTCCAACTCTTGGAGAAGCCGCGCTGGCGCTGGCGACGCATCCTCAGTGCTTCCCAGTGCTAAACTTCGAAAAATGGATGCTTGATCCCAGGAAAAACATGAAGCATATGACTGGCATATGATCCATCACTTTTCTTCTTCTTGCGATCATCTTCTGATCGAGCTTTCTTCCTACGGCATTCCTCACTGCCCATGCCCAAAAACCAAATCAGGTGCGGGTAACCGGCTGCTCCTGAGTATGTCACTGGAAGGTCCAGCGGCTGAAGCCAAATTCCGCGTAAACGCACCTGGGATCCACCCCTGGAGCACCCCTGCAGCCTCGAACCGCGATGGCCACCTGATCCTCCACTTTCGCGTTGTGCTTCCCGTGGAGGCATCACTGGCCTACAACGCGTCATCTTGAGACTTCACTTACTTATGGCGCTTGGTTCAAAGCCCCTTTCGGTGATTTCAATATTTGACACCCAAAGAGATCCTTGTATCCACCACAATCTGATTTACAGAAGACATAAACACATATAAACAATGCAGAATGCTGCAGCCAGACTATTCGCACGCTTCGAACTGCAAAGCATATATCTTTGTGCTTGATTTGCGCTTTGGAGATGTCTGGCTCAGGGTGTCCTCGCAATATTTTTTAGTCAGCCAGCCACCAAGCAGCCGCAACTAGATGATTTGAAGTTGCCGCATAGGAAGGATTCAGGATCGCTTGTTGGAACAAGATAGATGCATTCTTGTCAGCCTAAAAAGCAACCGATCTCAAACTTTGAAGGTCCCAAGGGTGGCGCAGAGGGTGCACACGCAGCTCTATTGCAGTCATTCACATTCAATTTGAGCATTCCCATTTCAATGGCGGCAAACCGAGACGTGAAAAAAAAAGTCAAACGAAAGTATGTGTTTCTCGACAAAGGCACTTGTTTCATTGGTGCAACATGTTGCAACTGTGCCTTGTGAAACGGCCCTCCAGCAAAGAAGCATGTCGTTGGAGAATCTCAGACCTGCTCACAGCTGGGGGCAACTCAGAGCTTGCGACTCCGAAGATTTCATTCCATGTGATACCGAAAGGTTTCAGAAGGAACAATGATCATTCTAATAGAAACACATAATAATCCAAATAATGATAATAATAATAATAATACTTATTACTCACAAGAAAAAGAATGAGAAAAATAATAGGAATCCCAGGGAATGCCAATCATTTCAACAAGAAAACCAACCGTGGCACTCAGAGCAGGACCCCTGCGCGCTGATGGAACTGCAAGGAGCTGGTGGTGCTCGAGGTTGCACCACCCCTGCAGTTGGCGCTGTCCGGAACGCCTGGAGCCAGTGCTGACGATGTTCACTCACCGATCTTCGGCTATGTTAAGTTATGTTTGCTTATCCTTGGGATTTAACCATCAGAACTACTTTCTGGCAGTCCCCAACCTGGTTGCGTGGAAAATCCACCATTTATGCTGGTTTTAAAGTAAAGATCGTGATTTTTAGCTTCAAGGTTAGTTTGCCAAAGGGTAGCCATCATGTTCATGTCTAGCTGCACGATCCATGTTCACAGATCTGCATGTGGCTTCACTCTCTTCTTGCCTGCATGGGATCTGCATTGGGATCGCCAAATTTGGCTGTAAACCATGCCTGGCACTGCGCGTCCAGCTCAATCACATCTCCAAATGACTTTGCTTCCAGTGATCCACATCACATAATGACCACCCGCCAAAACAGAAAGGACAAATGCACTGGCAACCGAGAAGCAGCTTGATATATTTATGGCAAGTGATTTGGCATGTGCATTTCGCTACATGCTGATGTTTGTATTGACACCAATGTCGGAGACAGAACTGTATCTTCTGGCATAAGGCTTGAAATGCAATCCGACAATTCATCAAAGATTTTCACCAACCAGCCACTTGACATACGTTCTAACATCTCCATCCAACACTACTCACTGACAGCGGCTTCACTCTGACATGTGGGGGACCAACAAGCCGTCAGCACCTATATATAATCTACGGACCCCGATGACTCTTACCTGACACGTCGAGAATTACCTCGTACCAAACAGGTGGGACACACATCTGAGATGTGTCCAATGACACTTTTCTGTCTGAGGTTCATGAAAACTGACACGAGTACTCAGTATTTGCATTCCATCTGCCACAATTTCCTCAACATACACTCTGGCATTTTCTCGGACACTATCTCTGATGTATGGTTCGACATTTTCTCTGACATGTTGACATCTATCCTCGCCTACTATCTGACATTTACTTGCCATGCTTTGTCACTGCTTTCTTTCCCACTTGCATTCGGGCACATCTTGTGACACTTTTGACAAATGGCTGTGGGTCAAAACCCTGTACCCTTGCTTCCCCCACCATTAACCATTGTTCCCCCCGTTTTTGTTGGCGATTGTCCCCCATTATTGGTTACTTGATATTGACCCATAGCCCATAGCCAAATGTATTGACACCTCATCTGACAAGACGGATCTGACGCACATTTCTGTTGGTCTGGGGAACGCTCAACTGCCAGCCAGTCTGCTAAGGCTGAGAATCGGTTTGGAAGACTTGCCTTACCGAATCGGTCACTCCTCGGCAACGATCCGCAATAAACTCTACATATTTGATTGTGAAGCTATGGCAAGTAGCTACCATCCTTCACCAGTTGATCCCCTGTAGCCGAAAGATGGGGAGTCCTGGACAGGGGAGATGGGCGCAAGACAACTCTTACGCATACAATCTGATAGCAACAAATACCAACAAATACAAGGCGAGGGGTGTGGGAAAAAGGAGAGGAGAAGACGAAAAAGATATAAAAAGATTAGGAAAGGGAAAGGAGAGGAGGCCAAGTTGAGAAGTGACATAAAGTATAGGAAACTCCTCGTCTGACACATGGGAACAAGTAGCTCAAAAAATGCGATCGGAAGAAATCGACTGCCGAAAATGACCTCCTGAAATCTTTGATCCATGGCAGCGACATGCTCCGCAAACGATTGCCCATCACTCGACCTGGCTCATGGCTGCAGATCTTGCAAATCACACTCCACACTTTTCTGGGCACCCAGCATGGACAGGATTCGTTCCAGATCTGAACAATACGCCTTGGGATGTGCACGGATTCATACTGGATCTTGTGAAGCTATCGCAGCTGATTCAGCACAAGACCAAATGCGTACAAAGACATGTACATAAAGTTGGCAAATTCTTCACTCCGTTGTGAAATCTGAATGCATGGCACGACTTTGAATGTCTGGCTGAGCAGTGTACTTCGATAGCTTGCTGATCCTGGAAGTCCAAACCTGCTGGGACGGAAGCTCAGCACCAAGATTTCTCAGCTTCTGTGAAGCATCCAAGGAATCCATAGGAATCCAAGATCAAACCACTGGAACCAATTGAACCCGCTGGACACTTGGTCTGCGGCGGTCCCAAGGAGCTTCAAGTGGCAGCCTGCACTCAGGAGTGAGACTGGACCCTGGTGCTTCCGAGTGCTTGCCAGGTCACGCACCTGGGCCCTCCCATGGCACACAGCCACGACACAATGCTACACGTAGCCAGATTTAAATATATTTGCATGATGCTATGATGCGTTGATGTTTGCTTGCATGGATGATCTGAAATGTTCACAGTGGTCACAATCCAAAACAAGCACACACAAGCACAATTATAAGACAACTGTTCTCGTTAGATCCTGTTGACTGAGAGAAAGCAGCTGCCACAAGACCGGTCAAATCCACCCGGTCAAAACATATCAAATTGTTCAACAGTGAAAAGATGATTTGTTCTGACAATGCTTCTGTCCTGCATTACCTTCCAAAGGACCTGAAGTTTCGCAATGACAAGGTGTCAATAGGTCAGTAAAGCTTCTAACAATTCTCCAAGGACGTTCCTTACAGCATGCGCCCATTGCTAATACTTTTTTTGGTCATGTTAGACTCTTCTTCAGAGTGCCAGCGTTCCCAATTAAAGTTTGCTTCAGGTGTCACACACAGTGCTATCCATGAAGACTCCTAACGCTCAGAGGGTTCAATGTACAGTGCCAGAGCTCCCAATTAAAGCTTCAGGTGCACACGCAGTGCCATCGATGAAGACTCCTTGCGCTCAGAGGGTTCAATGACCAGAACTACTGGATGCTGTGAAATTGTTCCACTGCCATGGGGACTCGGTCCATGGCATGCGCTGAGGGGGCATTGTCTGGGGCAACGTCTGAGCGAGTGCAGGCTGAGTGGCGGGGGGTGGTGGTTGAGTCACGGGTAGGCCATTTTGCACAGCTGATGGATGCTGAACATGCCAACCCAACATCTGCTGCATCCAAGCTGGACCAGCAGCTTGAGCGTAGGGTGGATATATGGCCTCTGGTTGCCGCAATCGGTCATTTCGCACTGCACGGATCACTTCTTCTCCGAAGGTATCATCTGCTGCCATTTCTTCAAACAATGAGTGTTCTGCCTCAGATGGCATCTCCATCATGTCGGCTCTCTTGTGCTTGGCTTGGTTTGTCAGCTCACAGGTGTTGATGATGCGCGTGAGCAAGGTCCTCATTTCAACTGAGAACTCTTTGTTCCCAACACAAAATCTCAGCTTTCTTGCCAGCTTTGACCAAGAATCTCCTGCTATCAACTCTTGCATGAGTTTCTGTTCGATCTTTGTCCAGGTCTGCCTCAACTCGTTCTGGACATTTGCATCATAGGTTTGAAAATTCATTGGATCTGGCTTATTGTGAAGCCACATCTTCAAACCAAAGTTGCGCCACATTAACAACTCTCGTATACTTTTCTTCGCCCCTATGACCTTGTTCACATCCTGCTCACCCTTGCAATCGCTGGTCTTCTTGGTCAAGAGTTCCAGAGCACGTGTCACAAGGCTGACCGCTTCTCTGGAGCTCTTGTGACTCTCTTCCAGCAAGATTCGAGTGGAATCCAATCTCTCGCCAAGAAGCTCCTCCACATCTGCTAAGGCATCCTCCAGCGCCACTGATGGATCCACCTGCGGAGGTGGTTTCTCAGGTCCATCAGCCTTTTCACCTTTGGGCTTCTCACTCTTGGCCACCCACTGGTGGCGCTGAGCCCGCCCTTCGGTCTTCTCTCCCACAGCTTTCCAATCATTCTTGGCCTTGCTCCACTCTTGAGAAGCTTTCCACTGTCCTTGCTGTCCCTCTTCCTTGTCTTTGCTGTCCTTGTCTTTGTCTTTGCTGTCCTTGCTCTCCCAATCTTGTTGGGCTTTCCAACCCTTGGACCACTCAGACCACTCCCCGGGACTGCGGTTCCAATCACCGGACTTCTCACCTTTGGTCGATTGTGTCCATTCTCCTTTGGCTTCTTTGCCTTCCCAATCATCTTTGCCTTTGTGGTCCGAGTTCCACACTTTGGCCGATCCCTTCTCTCGCCACTCTTTATCTTCCTGCCACCAACGAGATGATGGCTTACTGTACCAGGACATGGCCCAGGACAGTCTGCAAGCTGTTGCACAACGTATGGGGGAACTTATGAGGAACTTGTCATGTACTTCATGTACATCTGTGTGGCCTCGTGGCCTCATGGGCTTTGGGGTTTGTGTGGATTCTCCCTCACCATCGACTGCTTTGGGACAGCATTTTCCTTCGTACAAGTGCCGTTCTTGAGCACTGACATCCAAAGCGGATGCAAATCTAAGACTCTTCCCATGGCATGAAAAATCATCGTCAGATAAGTTGCGCAGTGCTGCAACTGAGAATCCCCCGGCCACCAACTCCATACCGGGTCCATACCCTTCTAACTTTTTACAGAATGCGTGACACAGTCGAGCTATCTTCACGAGCTTCACTGGTCTCGCACATCCTATTGGATTTGCTTCCGCTTCAGCCTTTTTGTTGCTGAACGGTCGGAAGAAGGGCCCTGGAAGTCTAAACTTTCCCATGAAAGTCTTAACTGAATTCCTCTGGGCCACGGTCTTTGTGACTCTGATCAAATCAATTTGATTCAATTTGCCTGTATTCTTGTGCTTGCCTGTCTCTCAGGCAGTCTCTATATCTTGCAGGCCGAAAGCCAATCGTGGGCCCTGACGCGTCCGAAGACAGATTACATAGGAACACATGACTACATTGACCAATTTGACCAATTTGATACAAGGTCTGAGTGGAATTTACCAAGGTCCACCCCACCAGGTTCGTGCATGTGGCCTCCTGTTCCAAACATTTCCAAAGTGCATGTCCCATGGCTGAAATCAAAAGCGATCTGATAGCGATGCCGTAAGACTATGGCTATAGCTATAATCACTTGGACTCGAACAAAACTATGACGTCTCCAACGCCACGCCATGGTTGAGCACCGTCAAGTTTAAGAAAACACGACGATGCTGCAATGCTACAGCGTGAAAATTTCAAAAAATTTTGTCCTGCTGAGCCGTGGCAAGCTCCTCAGGAACCTGTACAAAGTTGCTGTACGCAAAGCTGTGTTAGCAGCATGACTCCTAGGGTCCTAGAATGTCAGCGAGGAAAAATTCTTCAGGAACGATTCTGACATTGTGTCAACTTCTCGAGCAAGCATGTTCTGCTCACTTCCTAAGCGCTGCAGTGGAGATCTGAAGTGCAGAGGTGGCACCCAGAATTCTAAGATCAAGACAAGGTCGTGGGTCGTCGTCGCGGTGCGCGAAGCTTCTTGGAAGGTGGTGGAAAGTCTAGGCGTTTTCCGGTGCCTGGGATGCAAATGATGAAAATTTCCCATTGAAGTGAGCTATTCTCTCAGGTGAGATTCGTGCAGGAAAGTGAACTTCAAGCGCATAGAGCTGTTTTCAATGGCGCGGATTCACCTCTTCATTGAAAACAGCTCTACTTTTTATTCCTTACAGCAACGCGGCAACGACTCTTGCACTAGCGTTACTGTAGATCGTTCGGTACCAGGCCCCCGGATGACCCAAAAACAGCACAAGTTTGTTCTTCAAAGTGTTTCTATTAATTCAGAAGTTTTGATGTTTGAGAATTCTGTTTTAGGAAATGTGTTTTCTGTTTTCCAAGGAAGTGTGGAGGGAAAAGCATCTCTCTTGGGATGCTGCGTTCGCCTCCGTGTCATGTTGATGTTTTGGAGGTGCAAAGGAGACGTGACATTGGAGGCATTTCACAACCTCGAAACGCTTGTTTTTTGTGACTGAAGTCGTTTTGGGATCGGCTATGTTGAGATCATTGTGAGTGACATGCGCAGAACTTCATTTACCCCGGGATCACTTTTCATGGCAGGTTGCAGAAGTCATGTGCATTTCCAACAGAGTCTTTTGCAGAGGTCGCTGAGATCGCTCGAGAGGTCTTGTAGAGAGATTTTGAAGGTCTTTTACACAGATCTGTGACTGAGTTCTTGTAGATCCCTTCAGGTCTTGTACGGTTACCCTGTGAGATCCTGTAGAGAAATCCCTGATGTCATGGAGATCTTGTACAGAGGTCAAAAAAGGCCCTTAGCGAGATCTCCAACGGATCTGGATTTTGATTTTACCTGAACATTTCTTTCCATTTCGATGTTGATACCTTGGTCTCTCATGTGCAAAAAATAAACTCAATGGAGGTGAGGATAGAGAACAAAACGCTCAGCGGAACAAGTGGGTCACATGACATGCAGGCTCCAGCCAACCAGCTGCAGGCCAAGAGGCCTGCTTCGAAGATCACCGGCTTGAACTCATCTTGAACGCTGCTGTGCATTACAGGACTGTCCCTGAGGGACCCAGAACTCACCAAGAAAAATTCCGAATGCACAACTCCACCCATCAAAGTCATCAGGGCTTCGTTTCGCAAGACCATGACCTCGCTAAAAATGTTTCATTGAAGGCAATTGGAGCAAAAAGAACTTGTCTTTGATATGTCGCAGGCCTGTATCGTTGGATGTGGGATTGTTGTCCTTGATGAGGACCGCTCCAGCTCACCGAGCACACCTATCAGGATGTTTTTCAGGTCTTTCAGGACAAGTGTGTCTCACAACTGTGGTAGGTTTCAGGTAATGCTTCTAGCATGCCATTCTTGTGAAACCTGTGGGATGGCAAGCCGAATCCCGTGAGGATGTCCTGGGCACATACATTTGCGATTTTTGAACAACCTTTTGACAAGGTGTCATTGCCCGCCGACCTTGGCACTAGGCAAGACCCACTTGGTGTAGCCGTCAAAAGTCTTCCAAAACTTCTGGGCCTCTCAGCATGAAACAGTTGCAAGGCTTCGCTTCACAAGAAAGACTCAAAACTCTGCGCTTGTTCCGGAGGATTTCGAGGGCCCAGTCGCAGTCTGCCGGAAACTCTAATTACGGAAGCAACAAAAATACGACAGAGACCAGCAACAGTAATGCCTCCTCGGCATTGATCAGATTGACGAACGCGTAGCCCAGACTAGCTTTCGAACGAAAATCCTAAGAGCAGAATTCAAGTTCCCTTCTGTGACAAAGCACCGCATGCCCTTTGGAGCAGCCAAGGATCGATGGGAAGGTAGAGGAAATCGTATTTTCCATGAAAACCCTCTTTGTCCATCATTGAGCAAACCTCGGCAGTTCGCGCCAAAACCACAAGTTCGTCAATAACTTCAGCCATCTGGGGTACTGGCCATATTCCGCGAGTAGTTGTTTGGCAAATTTCTCAGCATCACGGTCGTTTGACCGTGCTTGCTCGATGGACCAGGGCCGACATCGCCAACAGCTTCCAGCAGAGAAATTGGTCGCGTCGGCTCCTTAGTCAATTGCAAAGCTCAAAATACAGATCAAGAATGTGATCAAATGCCATCGTCCCACTGAAAAGTCTGTAGCTATACCGATCTTAACCTGTTGGCAAACCAAACGAGGACCTCCGAATAAATTCATTGCAGGTGGCACACTCCACGTTCATGGAAAAGATACAGCTGGAACTGTAAACCTCTCTGTTTCAGTTCAAACTAATCAATGAGACCTAAGAATACCATTTGACACAACGAACTGGCATGACCACCAATCACTTTCAGTTTCTTCAAACTCATTGCCCCCACTCAATGTGTGCCATCACGAGCATGACCCCATCCTCAATATCAACCCTAGCAGCAAACAAGACTCACACCAAGCCGTGTTGCAAAGACATCATTATATGTGCAAATGACTCAAAAAGGATCAAAAATTAAACATCAGTTAAATTAAATTAAATATAAGCAAAACAATTAAGTAATATAAAGTCAAATGACTTAAATAAGCTCAAAGAAGTCAAATCATTTGACTCAGTCGTCAAGTGCGTCGTCCAGATTTCGCCACAAAAATGAACCAACTCCAAGGCTCTGATGCAAATTGTTTCAGCAGTTCATCCAGGGGCTGCCTCTGCCGAGACATCGTTGGGTCGAGGACCGTACCGTAGCATATGACGAGTTGGGTCAAACAGAGTCAAGCAGAGTCAAGCACTTAAGCAACTTGCATGGGGAAGAATCACCAACAATTTCAGAGGGAAAACAATGCTTAATGATGGGGGAGCCAGGGTACAGGGTGAACTGACCCACAGCCATATGTGTTTCAAAGTGTGTGGATTTAGAGTGAAAAGATGCATTTTGCTTGAATACAATGTGGGTGGCCAAGAATCTAGCCCAGTCTAATCTTGGGAAATGCATGACTCTTCGGCGCCTTTGAAGCGTGGCACTACGCTAGCTAGTCTGTAAAAGTCTTTCTTACCATCGCCGATCTTTCCCATCAAATGTAAGAGTTATTGTTATGACTTCTCATTTACAAAGTGGAGTGAACTGATCTTCAGTGGTCAACATCATCTAGCTTGTGAAGGTGTGGGCTCGCGCATTTTATAAATTTGAAGCTTTCTTCTGGTAGAAACGAAGAGGTGTTTCAAGCGAGAATCCCCATTGCCATCTATTACCACCAAACTGCAAAACCATGAAAAATAAACTCAGGTGCTATCCCCAACAGTTTGAAAGTTTCCTCTCTTTTTCACAATTTGAATGCCTATGCTTGCTTATGCTTTTACCAAAACTCGAAAGCATCTGCACAAGAACCCTCCGAAGGTAACAAAGTCTCTGCACCGTAACCTCACCAGGTATCTGCACCTGGAACCCTCCAAAAGTCACAAAGTCTCTGCACCCGAACCTTCCAGAACCTCATCACCTGCACCGGAACCTTTCGAAACCTCACCAGGTATTTACACTGGACCCACCGGAACGGGTCTGTGCACTGGAACCCTCCGGAACCTCATCAGCTATCTGCAGAGGAACCCTCCGGAACCTTGCCAGGAACTTGGTGTTGAAGCTGCACCGGATTGCACCAGAGCCAATCTGGGCTGAAGACCCCATAGCAACGTATTGCTGTTGGGGAGAAATCAGAAGACTGCTGGGCATTGATACCTGTAGTGACTTGGTTCTGGCTGCTTGACGTTTCCTCCCAGATCACTCTTTTCATCCTTCCCATCGCGAGTATGTGCTGTTTGCCAATTGTTGTCATGGTTCTGTCTTGGCTGTATGGATCCACCACGTGATCATAGCGTTAGGGTTTCCAATTCTGTGCCTAAGTTGCCAGACTAAATCGTTGCAGTTGATCGAGGGGTATCATGGTGTGGCGTGATTCAGCAATATAGACATGACTATATCCATCACAAATGTTCATAATTCATCACTATTTACATCTTTGCTCACGTCTTTACATTACATCTTCTCATACTTGGCACACCTGCGCATTGTTAATCGTGCTTGAGCAAAGCTGATCACGGTTTCTCGTTGCTTGCAATAGTTTATCATGACACCATGACCTGCACTGTTTCATTCTATTCTAGGTTTCCGTACACTGATTTGAGCATAGACTATGAACTGTGATTCCTACTCCCCATGCATGGATTGCAATGAATAGCTTTCCATGCAATTTGTGATTCCTCATCCTGCAAAATCACCTCTATGATTCCTTTCAATTTGTGCGGGTTCCGCCTATGAATGTTCGCGGCTAGTCGCAGTGTGTCATGGTTTGCTTTGTTTTGTATTCCCAATGTCTTTAGCTTTGCTATGCTTCGGTTATGGCTGCTCCTTGTCTTCATGCCCTAGTATGATTTCGTGGGACTTGCAAGCTAAGATTTGCTACATTTCACCGGTTCACTGGTTGGCCAGAGCTTATCAAAGTACATCACTGTCATCAGGTTTATGTTTGTTTATAACGCACATCACTGCTTTATGTTTGTGATAAACAGGGTATACAACTTATCTGGTTTATCGCAGTCACTTATTTTGTTCACAGTCTATCACAATGTGTTGTTTCTCATGGTCTCTGAGAAATCAGAATCACCTGTGGCTTAGTGTAGTTCACTGCTTCCAGCAAGCTTTTCATTAAGCCATTACTGATTGTATTCTTATTGTAATTTCACTGCTTGTTGTTCATTATTGTACTTCTCATTACACATACGCTGAGTCATACATATCCATTGAGCTCCATAGGATTAGCAATAAGCATTTATATAAGTGGCTTTCAACAGCCGGGCTCTACCGAAGTTCAGCTGAACATATCATATCATTGCCTTTTTCATACTTGATCAGTCTTGAAAATGGATCATTTGACTCATAGATTCAATACAAACCTAATCTGCAAAAAACTACCAAAAACTGGCTTCCAACCACAATGTACAACTATGTGCCATCGCCACTGGCAAACAAAATGAGAAAATACAGGCGGGGTGTGCCATGGTCCAGCCTTTCCATGGTGATGCCTGCTGCTTCCAAAGCTTTTGAAGCTTCCGTCACAGCCAACGCCCTTGCTGCATCCAACGCTTCAGGCGAGGGCTCCCGTAGCATTGCCAGTGACAAGAATGGACCTCGGCAGGTGGTCGTTCAAGCCGTCAAGAAGATCCCGATTCCGTGTTGGTGAGTTCCATCTTAAGTTTGACGAGGCCTGATCATGGTCGATATCTGATGCTTAAGAATGTGGCCAAACTGGGGTGATATGCCAAACCATGCCCTTGATATCCAAATTGATCAGTGCTAGATGGATAGTCCATGATGGTCTATCCCTTGATATCCTTGACAATTTCTCTGGAGCCCAACCTTCACGTGGAATCTCTGGAGCTTCCCAGGTCTCCGTCTCCGTGTCCAAAGTAGAGACGGAACTGCGGCTGCCGCGGTCCTCACAGGGATCCTTTGCACAGTTGGTTGGCCCTGCTGTGGGTCCCTATCTAGCAACCAGTTTGGTCTAGCTTCAATGTTGACAACTGTAAATGTCAGAATGACTAATAAAGGAGGCAGGATTTCTTCGATGTGAAACAGTTTCTCCTTCTTGTTGAGGCTGGAGAGGAGAGGATTTTCTGGAAAGCTTTGCGCAGGCGGGACCTCGTGACAGCCAATGACTTGCAGCATGGACTTGCAGGAATCCATGGCATGCAGCCGTTTCTGCCAAGGTACGAATGGGTATGGCTCCTGCTCCTGTGCTCCACCCAAAGCAGGCCCCAACTTGCAAGTTGCTCCCTGTTTTTTGAACCTTCAATGCCAATTTGTTTCGATAAAAACATGGGTCTATGAAAAGGGAGTAAACCGGGTGGTTGGTAGAAGTATGTAGAATGACCCATGACTTACCAGCCACTCAACCTTGATCAACCAATGTCAATCATGCTCTTTATTGACAATCAATAACCATGCTTAACGCTCTCTCTATGTTGCTTAACCATTAACCAATATTACTTAAGAATAGCTGTTGATATTCTCAGGGATTAGAAAAAGAATGGTTATGTAACGAGTTTAAGATAATATCCCATATGAACCAATATCAATCATTAACTATTAACCACCAATATTAATCATATTGACCGATATGAATCATGTTAAACAATATGAATCCTATTAACCCATATTAAATGCATATTAAACCCATATTAATCATGCTATCCCTGCCTGACTTCGTCGTTCAGAAAAATCCCGTTGCCAACCAGAACTGGTCTCGAACTGGTCCTCCGGAGCTGGACTGATCTGTCGCATCAAGCGCGACCAGATGACGGAATCCTCGGGGGCGGGCGAATCCTACGGGGCGATGGGTGATCCCATGGTCCGCAGCTGCTGGGGCACCGTAAGAAACGCTACGCACTGGAAGGATCTGGATCTAGAAGGATGGTTGATGACATCTGCATCTCTTTTGTTTTCACTTCTCGGAAAATCAAAAGTCGAGTTGATGTTTCCATGGTTTCCTTTCCAATTAGCTTGTCCAAACTGCAGCTCGATTTTGTGGTTGGATGAGTGTGTTGTTGCCCATTCCAAGCATGTGCAACCCGATATCACCAAAACATGCTTCCACAGTCTATAGGGCCCTTGCTTGCAGGATTGCAAACAAGGATCCGAGTTGTATGTTGCCGGAAGACCCGTTGGTGTCACCGGTTCCTCTACTTCGATGAACGTTTTCTTGATGACAACTCGGTCGCCTCCTACCAAGGAAACTGTGGGCAGAAACTGGCCTCACTTGTGAACTGGAGGAGATTGCAGTGAACATACCCAAAAAGTGCTTAAAAATGCTACTCCTGCTTTCCTACATTTTTCCATGTTGGAAGCATCCCGAGAATCCCTTCCCAATGTGCTTCACGCAGACCTTGCCTTCCACAGGAAGCATCAATGTTGTTGCCATCTTTCGCGAGAAGGAAATACTTTGCTGTCTGGTGCAGCCGAAGTGTCTCGAAGTGTTGGAAGCACAATCGGCTGCGAGAATAGAAGCATGTTGTGAGGAGTTCTGTGCCAATCTCATGCAATTCAACCATAGAGAGAGAGAGAGAGAAAAAAAAAAAAAAAAACTGAAGCCAAGCAGGCGAACAGCTTGCGGAGCGAATGCAAGAAGAAATCACCTTCTCCAATCATGTGTCAACCTCGTCCACATCTGTCCATATTCAAAACAAGGTATTCATATTCAATTCAAGGGATTCACACGCATTTTTCCTGCTTCTGCGACTCTGCGCAAAGTCTAAGGCACATAGACTGACACTCATCAATAGTTGTCTTGCAGCACACCTACGTCTGGAAGCAAACATTGTCAGGAGTCGGATACAAGGCCTCATTTTAGGAAAGAGGACAACTGTCCTAGCACATTCAAGGAGTTGTGCCTGGAAAACCACGAGCCGATTTCGTGTTTGCGCGTTTCGACTTTCAACACAGAGCCGCCTCCGCTCGAACGAAGCTTTCAAATGCTTCGATGCGATGGAGTGAGCTACATGCGAGGAAGGGTTTGCCACAGAATTCCCACTTTGGCATGTGGTGCCCATGATTCAATTCCAATCCACTGATTGTGGAATGGCCAAAGAACTTTCTGGACCCTGGTGGAATGTGATCAAGATGCCTCAAAATTTCTCAAGCTATCCAGACTTGGGTTCGTCTCCCTTTTCTTTGGGTACCAGGAACTACTAACCCCATGTTCACCTCCACCTTTCAAATCAGTGAGGCCATGAATGTCAGTAGCTTTCAAGGAGAAAAGTTTGTCCGGTATATAGGTCTTTTTAGGTCTGTTCCTTACCAGAAACGCAGCTTGGGCGAAACACATCCTGCATGTCTTAGATATTGCAGAGCCGACCTGAGGAAGCTTGTCGCCTTTTCACGGTGCTTGTGACCAACAAGCACCAAAGTGAGACCGGAAACACGGCCTCACAAAATGTTCATTGAATTTCATATATCCAATATATGATATATACATATTGCATATATATATATATATATATATAAATAATATATGTGTTTTTCTAGTGTCCTAAGAGTACGCACAGAAACAATACCTGATGAGGAAAGCTCCTTCAGTACTTTGATTCCTCAGACTCTGAAAGTGCTCAGCACTGGATCTGTGCAAATCTGGAGACTACAGGCTGGAGGTTGGCGGCATTC
>VSDK01029057.1:20550-54876 GCA_009767595.1 Symbiodinium kawagutii
CAGGCTTCAACCCACAGGAGCTGCGAAGTGAACTATGTCAATGTAAACGACAGCAAGGATGGACATGGCTGCCATGGCAAAAAAAGGCGGCTGGAACATAGACAGAATGGACATGCAAGAGATCTGATCACAATTGTGCTCAAAGCGCAGGATCTTGGCAACCACCCGTGGTCTCAGTGGTATCAATTGGGTCTTGTCGTGGCTGTCCTGTGTCCCAGTAACTCTCTGGTGCTTGTGACATCCCCGCTTTGTTTCCCATGGAATCCGTTTCCCATCTCGCCTTGCGGATAGCCTTCACCTGGCAAAGAAAGCCAAAAGTAATTCAGGTAGCACTGAAGCTTACCACTAGAAACCTTGATCCATTAGTTCTTTCCGATCTTTGAAAACAAATCCATCAAGTTTGCAATGGGAGAGCACTCTCATGTCACAAGAAATCATAGCTACGCACAACTTGTGGCATGCACTTCGTGCGCGATCACTTCCATGGCACAGCTCAGACTCGAATTCTTGAAGTGGTCCAAACGAGTTGAAGCCCACAGTTCGAAAATAGTCAACCATCATGTGGTACCCATCATCTCCTCACTACCTGGTATCAAGTATCAGGTAATGCTCTGCAAACATCCAGTCTTCGTCCCTTTTCAGTTGCCATGTGTCTCTTGATCTATCCACTGGGACCAGTGTATGATGCACATTCCTATGAAAACCCCCGCGTACAAGTAGCCAACCATGTCCCAACCAAAGTTCCGCGACCTTGTCTGGCGCGGCCTGGCGGTTTGGTCAATCTCAGCTGCAAAGCTGAAACCGAAATTTCGACCTTCAGAAATTTCTACGTCTTCTCCTAAGATCTCTTTCCATATATCTTTCCAGATCTCTTTCCAGATTTCTGAAGTCTTCCTTGTGGCTTCAGCAACATGCGAAGTTTGTTCGACCACGCAGCGCCTCGAGCTGGCTGGGGCCTTGCAGCGAATTCGCACTGAGAAGTTTCACTTTCGAAGTTCCACGGCTGACACGGTCAGTCCCTATGTTCAATACTCTTCACTTATATTTGAATCATCTTGCTTCACCATTCTTCACCTGTGTTTGCTTCATTTTGCTTCACTATTCTTCATTTATATTTGCTTCACTAGTCTTCACTTATATTTGAATCATCTTGCTTCACTGTTCTTCATTCATATTTACTTCATTTGTCTTCACCATTATTCACTTACATTTGCTTCATTTTGCTTCACCATTCTTCACTTGTATGTGCTTCATTTTGCTTCACTATTTTTCACTCATATGTGCTTCATTTTGCTTCACTATTCTTCACTTTTATTTGCTTCGTTTTGCTTCACCATTCTTCACTTATATTTGCTTCATCTTGCTTCATTCACCTGCATTTGCTTCATGTTGTTGCACTATTCTTCACTGTTATTTGCTTTACTTTGCTTCACTATTCTTCACTCATATTTGCTTCATTTTGTTTCACGATTCTTCACCTGTATTTGCTTCATTTTGCTTCACTGTTCTTCACCTGTGTTTGCTTCACTATTCTTCACCTGTATTTGCTTAATTTTGCTGCACTATTCTTCGCTTATATTTGCTTCATCTTGCTTCACCATTCTTCACTTCTATTTGCTTCATTTTGCTTCACTATCTTCACTTCTTTGCACAACAGCACTCCCAGTTTCAATCCTGCTAGCCGTACTCCATGTGTGTCCATAGTCCGGGTTTGCATGGCTTTGCCATCATTTCCGGACTCTGCCCATCTCTTGCCTGTTGACGATGTTGCCAGCGACAGCCTGCAAGGAAACGCAGGAAATAACACCAGAAATGCCTTGCGATTTGCGACTGCAGATGTTGCATTAGAGAATCCAAAGCTTTCAAAACCTAAGAAGTGCCTAAGTGCCTTGCCTCCCGCTCGGATAACCTCCGGATGAAGTGGAGTGCTGCTTGCACTGCTGGCAATGAGGGCCCCTGGACAGCTGAAGCTGCCAAACTAGCTCCAAGCGCAACAGGCGTCCAGAGTACCTAATTAGAACAGCGCCTGTGAGACAAGTACATCGACCATGTACTTTCCGGAGGAGCATTTGTACACCTGGACTGTTAACCTCGAGGCGGGTAGCAGGTGCATTGACTCTAGATATGGGTTGCAAGCTTTGGTTCAAATTCTAAGGACTGGGCATTATGCCCATCTGATGGACCAGTGGTCGAGCACGAACGCGCCAAGGGGTGACGTTGTGCCACTGGCAGTGCTTCACGAATCACAAGGGCTCCCATGCACAGTGGCTTCAAAGGTTTAAAACGGTCTAAGTACACTAAGGTGATCAAAGCTTCGTCAAAGTTTTGCGATTGACAAAAGGGCACCTCGTAACCAAGGTCTTTCAAGTTTGTAAGGACCTCCGTCATCAAAACCGATGCCTGACATCAAGAAATTCACGCCAGGCGTTTCCAGGACCTGTTGATCTCTGCTTGTTGGCAAATACTTGGCTCAATCTCTGCCTCCATCACTACCTCCAATCCCAGTCGCCAAGGACACTCTGGAGCCAACTGAGCCTGTCAGGGATAACTTGGCTGGTCAAAGAATGCCATCATGATACCTCATATGTTCAAAAGATATTTCCAAAAAATATCCACACTAACTCGCGAAAACAATATGTGATTCAAATATGACATGGTTGCATGTGTCTTTCTGGGTGTGTGTTTTTGTCTGTTTGTTTGTGTGTGTGTGTGTGTTTGTTGGTGTGTGTGTGTGTGTGTCTGTGTTTGTTTTCGTGCAGCTGTGGGTCAAAAACTTGCTAGCCCTGGCCCTGGCTGTTGTCATGACAAGAATAGCCGAGCTATTTGGATGTTACCGAGCCATATCTGGATGGGCGGTATGACTCAATGACCCTTGCCATCATTGCCTGGCTCAACATACCGCTGCGCTCTGGCACCGCAGCTTTGTAGACTGGTGCAGCACGCTCCTCACCGGTACTTGGGGATTCCAGTTGCTTCGTGCTGAATCTTTGAAGAAGAAAGTTGATGCGGACTTTGAATGAGTTTCAGATCAAAACAGAGCGAACATGTCCCAAGTGTTGTTTTGAGAGGCAACCAATGACAAGCTTGACAAGCATGACAACCATGACAATAGCAAGAATTCCAGCGAATTGTTAAAACAAAAGGATGAGACTTCCATTGCATCTGGAGGGGACGCCTGTCACAAAATGGCGTTGCCTCCTGTGCATGGCTACAAAAAGCATGGTCCTGATCGAAATTCTTTGACACGTTCAGGATTTCCTGCATAGAAAAAGCATGGACTGACTTTCGAAGCCGAAGAAAAAGCATCTGATTTTGCCATCCGTTTTTGCACTTCAGAGCAGTTCTCTCGTCCTCGTCATCAAACATGCGCAGCGCATTGCAGGGATCCTGCACAAAAAATCCACTGTATTGCGCGCACAAAACTATGAATATTATTCACATGGAATGAACATCCATACTTGCAAGCACTCTTGGCACTTGTCACCGCTGTTACAACGACTGATCATTCAGCTCCAACAATTTCTGTCAACCTATTCTAGCTCAAATCATTTCCATTATGATCAACTACAGATGATCTCACCTATCAATGATATCAGCTATCAATGATTTCAGCTACAGCTGCATCAACCATTCTCAGTGGCGCTGTAGCTGATCTCATTTCCATCGCCTTCCCTTCCTCCCGTGGCCCACAACTCCAGGGGCGTAGCCTTCCGCAGCAAGTTGGAAAAGCTGCTCTGTTTCGATGCACGATCTGACAGCAGCTGATATGCAACCTGCGACGAAAAGACAGGAAGTGCCACACGGGAGCAACCTGCATGGTCTGCACGTAAAAACCATGAAGTCACCATGGTCTCAAATCATAACATGGTGGCAACCAAACAAGTAAAACAACTCAAGGATGCTAACCAAAAGTGAGGGCCACAGTAACCATAGGCAGGTTGTCAAGGTATGCAACTCACAAGTCAACTTAAAATTATGTCATGTGTCTGGGGGCCTTTTTCTAACCTGTTCTGTCCCACCTAAACCAGCACCCATGGTCCAAGGCTGCGCAAGTCACCAATACTTTCCCAAACAAAAGTACACAAAGGCACAGGGACGTAGTTTGTTTCTTGTGTGACAAATCCAACGTTTACAAGGGTTGGTGAACCCACCCCACATTTACAAAGTATGGCTTGAAGTTAGGCTTAGCATGTGATGAAGTTAAAAAAGGACCCTGATGATTCCAAACTCTAGTTTCCAGACTCTGAGACTTTGGATTGGGCCACTGGGTTTAACCCAAAATCTATGCAACTTTAAATTACATGTTGCACCAAGGATTTACCAATAATTGAAAGGCATGACTTGGCTATAGTTTTATGAAAAACAACCAGCTTAAAATGTCAACCTTGCATCCACACACATCTGGTAGCACCTACTCCATGTAGCACTATTACGTATGCATGTTGGTTTGACAAGCCTCAATCAAAAAGAATTGTTTGCCAACATGTTTTGACTGCGACTTTCTTACTCAAAGGCTTCAAAATAATGTTTGAACCTTTTGTGGCTGCTTCCTTTCAAGTATGCTGACTTATAAGCTGGCCTCTGGGGGCTTAGAAACAAACGCTGGTTCCATGCATGATTCTTAGCAAATTGTTGAAACAACAGCCACCTGCTCCAACATGTTGGACCTAGAAAGCAAGCTAAGCATAAGCTCCAGCAAGATGTTTTTTGTTTTGTTAAAGACCTGCACATAGGGCATTCGCGGTAAAACAGATCGTATTCCAAGAAAAGTGTCCGAAGAAGCCAGGTTCACGGGAGTACACTGATTTGTTGGAAAACCATGCGCGTGTCCAATATTCAACGTGACCTGCAACAAACGAAACATAATCTTTGGCACTGGGCTTTTCGTCAACCAAAATCTCTTAGAGAATTTCTGAAATGATTCAAAAACCTCGGATGAAAGCAGATGTCCCACAAAGAATCAATGCCAGGTAAGCGGTTGAAGATATTTTGTCAATCCGTTTCTTCAAAATTCTTGCCACTCACGGAGTTTGGTTGAGAAATCTTGGGCAAATCTTGTTGGTGCCGAGAATCGTTGGAACCGAGGTTGATGCCAAACCTTTCTCTCTCTCTCTCTCTCTCATGTTAATACTCCAACTTAGCGTAGAAGTGGACCTAAACATTGTTTCGGAGCAAAAAAGGATCCGAACGAAACAATGTTTGCAAAGATGCTTTCAATATTGATGATTTCCACAATGCTTGCGAAGCCAATTGCAAAATGTGCATTTCTGTGGCCCAAATTTGTCAATAAGAAACGAGTCCGTTCTAGGTCCCAAGCAACATATGGATCTCGAAAATTTCCGTCTTACAGCCGTTTTTACATCATGCACTTGTCTCCAATGAGGTATAAGAGTTTGTGAGAAAAGAAGGCCGCATGTTTGCCTCAGTGTTCCATGGGAAAATGTTCCCGATCATTGGTGGAACATGATGTCAAGAAACGCTTGAAGCATCGTACTCATGTGAACACCCAAATGTGATATTACCTTCCAAAACTGGATTCAAAGACATGATCAAGGCCCAGCAAGGCCATAGTATATAATGAAGACCACTTGCTTTTCCTTTGCAACATCTACAGCCGATGTTTCGCAGGTTGCATTCCATATCCATTTCATACATTGAACCTTCCAAGAACTCCGTTCCTTTCAGATTCCAAGATATTCCGTGATTCTAAAGTTCACAAGCCCTGCTGACAAGCTTGAGTCATGTTGAGTCATCTTATCCCTCGTTCCAAAGACTGGAAGTTTTTCAAGGACTTGAAGGTATCATTTCAAACCCTTGGAGTCCAGGGTTGTCAGATTCGTCATGTGCTTCAGGTTTCAAGGTCCATGTTTCCGAAAGCTTACGAGGCTCGGATTCTAATTCGGTCTGGAAAGAATTTGCAACCTACGTATCATTACCTTCGGGAAAACGGGAGTGTGGCTTTCATTTCGACTCTTTTGCAAAGAAAGCGTCAAACTATTTATGGCTATATATATATACCCTCAGATCTTGCAAACGTTGCCGGGGCCAACCTTCGCAACTTTGACACCTTGATTTCTTGACATAAGGGATTCACAACCTGGATGAAAACTGGAAAAGTAAAGTTTTCCTACTCTGATGCATTTGCAAACCTTGTTTGAGCATGGGTTGCAGTTGTCATGGCTGGAGACAGTAAGTCAACCTGTCAAGATGGAACAATGTTGGCGTAGCTACAGAACGAACTTGCAACTTTCATCAACTTTCCTTCTTTCCAAATAAAGTGAAGCTCTAACCTGCCATGGAAAGGCTTCAGAACCTGAAAGATAGAACCGGACTCGAAACTGGTCACGCAGCGCCTTTTCATCCGGCTTCAGGTTCTCCCTGTCGGCGATTTTCTTTCCCATGAGTTCTTCGAGCTCCTGAAGGAGCTGCAGCGATTTCCAGCTGCAAGGAGCAGCTCTGGGAACAGAACAGCATGCCGCATGCCGATGCCATGCCTCGATGATGTCGATCTCGTACTCCTTAGCCGACGAATACCTCTGCCTGCTTAACAGTAGCCATGGTCCATAAGCAAAGAATACCTCCATTGCGCTTCTTAAACTCGGTTTGGCTTGGTTCTCTGCGGCTCAATGACACAGAATTCCATTCTGGATGATCAAAATATGCAATTGAATTCAGAATCCTAAACAACTAGCATGAACAAATCATACTAATCTCACTTTGAGTGAAAGAAGCATCTAAGGTCCCTTTGCTTCATGTGTATCGAATGCTGAGATCCCAAACTATCTTTTCAGCCGCTAGGTTCAGCGGCGCTGAGAGGTACTCTGGCAAATCCTCTCTCAAGAGTCTTCCGCTTGACTCACTAGGAGACAATGAAAATTTTCTATGATCTTCCACTGAAAGAATTGTCACTGAAAGGCTCTCCTTCTGAAACCAGCTGTGTTTCCGAATCTGCGAAAAGGTGATCCGCCTCGTCTCCATGTTCACAGCGAGCAAGTCTCAATGACTTGGATTTTCATCTGCTGATTTTCGCATCTGCATAATATGCTTTCACCATGAGCCATGAGCTGCACCTCGTGGGATCAACCACCAACATTTGGACAATGAGGTCCTTTGCCTCGCTCGAAAGGTGACCTGCGGCCCAGTCAGTGAAGCACAGGAGTTTCCAGTGGCACTTGCTGTGCCTGGCAGAGTAAAATTCCCATGTTTGATCTTGCGGAAGAGATTGGGCACCTTAGAAGCACAGCTCTGTGGTCACCATGGGGCCCTTTCTACTGGTCACAATGCTAGCACTGTGCAGCACAACGTGCCGCAGGATCATGCACGACTCGGCTATGGCACGTTCTCATCATCGAAGGGTAACGACCCACAAAGGAGAGCGTACAGCACCACTCCACCAGACCTGGCAAGAAAGCAGTGACCACCTCACTGCACTAGTGGCAGGCTGTATAAACAATGAAATTGGATAGAATAAGTGTTGTCTATGTATGTCTATGTTTGCCTATGTTTGTCTATGCTTGTCTGATAAAGAATTGGTCTACGATTCACGACTTTTCACAAAGTCTCAGAACTGTTTGGCAGTTCTATGAATACACTACTTTTGGCAGTGGTATGAATGCGCTACTTTCACACTTGTGAAAACAATGGCATATCTTCACTGGAGCGTGCCATACGACATCTACAACACAAGGGACACAGCAAAAGGCACAATTTTCACCGACTTAAAGATATGACTCTTTTCTGGAATTCCTATTGAACACACATGCAGAGCTAGGCAATTCCCTTTGAAGCACAGCCCCAACAGAAACAAGCCAAGCAGACCAAACGTCCACCTCTGGACCCACATAGGCCTGGCTTCCAACACAGCCAGGGCATGTGGGGCGACCTTCCCAGTTTGCATCAGTGCCTTGCCGGTGACCACCTCTGGCGATGCATAGTTTGGTGATCCGCACGAGGTCTTCAAGAACTCCCCGTCACGCCTAACCGAACTCCGGGACAGCCCAGGCTCTCAAAAAACAGCTATGACAAACCAGGTACTGCTTTGAGCTACCGGCATAGTGTTGGACAAACCAAAATCACCGATCTTCACATGCCTCAGCGCCAGTAGAGTGGTCAGTGACGGTCGGTCGGCCAGTGCTGGACTTGGCGTTGGACAGATTGGAATCCAATAGAAGATTTTCGGGCTTCAGATCCCGGTGTGTCACCTGAAAGTCGCACGGAAGCAATTTACAGAAGGCGCAAGGAATTGCAGCTGGGAGAGGCACCATGCATTGGTGACAGTACTCAACTCCTGAAAGGATCTGCTGGAAGAACCGTCTGGCCTCAAGACAAGTGCGATATTCCAGGACCAATGCATACTGTACGAGTGGCTTTTGAGTGCAACACGTTTCTGCAAAGCTATTGAGGTGTTTCAAGTAGAACATTAATAATTTTGAATCTTAGAATCCTGCTTCGTCCTCCTGTTTGAATCTTAGAATCCTGCTTCGTCCTCCTGTAGTTTCAATTTATGAACGATGTGATCAAAGAGCTCTCCATTTGGCGCATACTCCATGACCTTAGCGCTGGGTCACGCATGTGAGTTTCAATGAAACGCCTTTTCGCCCGTTTTGAAAAAGTGGAATGTTTTGAAAGCGTTTGAACTAGCAACTTACTGCAACGACCTTCAAGTGTCAAGCGCTCACAAATGCTCAAAACGCTCATTTGGCCAAACAATGCTGCACTTCCATGTATCAACATCAATCAACCCCTCTTCTCCCATCTTCTCAGCATTCTCAGCTTCCCAACCATGAAAATGTCACTGGGCGTATCCAGCAGTTCATACAAACGGATCACGTGCGGGTGTGTCAGAAACCTGGTGGCAAAGTCAAGGTCTCCAGCGGTGTATCCACCCCCACCCCCACACCCCCACCACATGCAACACAGACATTTCGGTCTCAGAAACTGAGCCTGAGGCTGCAAGATCTGAATTTCCCGTCTGATCTTTTCATGCATGTTCATGTGCTCCATCTTTCTCTTGTTTATGATCTTGATGGCCACCTCAACGTTGCCGGGCTCCAGATAATAACGAAGCACAATGACAGCAGTTCCAGTCGTTCATGTGTGTTGACTTTTTTCAATGTTGCGCGCATCCAGTGCATCCTCATTTGTAACAGACTCTGCCTTCTGTCCTGTCATCGTGTGCTCGGCCATCTTGACCTAAGCAAGACAAAGAATGCAAGGTGTCCAAATCATGGGATTCAGCAGGTACCCTGAGTGGTGCCTTGCCAAAAGTTCCCACGCCCAGCGTGTTGGAGATCTGAAAGGCACGATGACAACATCGCTGTCACGAAATGAACAACGATAGCGAACGTCATGCAAACATCTTTGTAGCTGTTTTTTTTGCATGGCAAGAGAATCAATTTCACAAGGCAACACTCATCATGTGGAAACAAGACAAGAGTCATGGACACTCACAGCACAAGGCATCTGGCGCTTGAACTTCTGATCTGGACTTGCCTTGTAATTCGCAATAGTCACCATCTTGACCAATTCGCAGCGGGGTGGATGTCACACTAGAGTAGTTCTCTGAGCAATTGCCAACTTTGACTGTGCTTTTTCAACTGGATTGAAAACAAGAAATTCAATCAGGGCGCAGCTGGACTGTACTCTGTTTTTGTGATTCTATCTCGAGAAAGCTGGAGGTACCAGAAAACAAAGCTATGGTAAGTGGTCTTTTTAGAATGCTGGAGACTGTTTACCTGAAAGAGCTGTTGGACTATATCTGTTCCACATTGACTCTAAACATCTTAAGATCCATCTTCTCTACTATATAGACATTGTTCCCTGGAACCGAAATGCAGCATGACAGAACGCATGTACAAACACTGCATGAAGGCTTGAAAGAGCGGTCCTGGGAACTGACTTTGAACGCTCTTGAGGCCCATGTGAACTCAAGCTTGTCTGTACTCAATATTTTCTTCCTTACCATTCTACTAGACGAGACTCTTCAATGCAGTAACATCTGTTTGATTTTTTGAGCTCGGTTCGTTTCAAAGCGGTGCGCGACATTAACAGCTGTGCTGTGAAACCTGCGTGCGACGAGAGCCCAGCAGACTCTTCGCAACAGCCCAGTGATCGGGGGCGAATCTGTCAGCGCTAGTGCTGATTGATGGTCCGTAGAGCATCCTGCCAGCAGTCGGCTCTGATGCTCCAATCGTTCCACTCCGTTGCACCGCACCTGTAAGCAGTTCGTGTAGTGCTTCAAAGCCTGCATGATGTCATCATCAGCCTCAGCCGGAGAAGCAGGTGGCAAGCTGTGGCAAGCTGTGGCAAGCTATCTCAATGCGGTGCCTGAGTACGGGCAGCCTTCTCTGCGGCGAGCATAGCTTTGATGCCAACCACCTACAGCTGTAGAAACGCACGACAGGATGAGATTTGTATAGACAAAAGTTTCTTCCAGCCTTCTCCTCCAAATAGCTGCCAATCTGGTCATCTCCTCACTGAGTGAAACTGAGAAATCACAGCCCCTAACAAGCCCGAAAGCAGGCAAAGATTAGTTTCATCACGCAAGGCACAAAACTCACCTGTTTCACTGCGCTGTTTCAGCCCATCCAGCCGTGCACGTAGACTTTGATACCTCAGTCACAGTCACAAAACAAAAGAATCACAGCATGACGAAGTGTAGAATTGTAGAAGAATCATAGCATCAAGTGCAGAAGATCGCTCAATTTTGCCGCTATCAGTACAGATGCATCGTTCTTGCCAAGCGCTTAGCTAACTTTCGGTGTAGAAGAGGTCTCCAAAGACGCATGGCCAACGTAAGACCTACAGCATAGGCCACTCCTTGAAGAATCAAATCCAAGATTGGCTCCACCATCACCGGAAGTGCAGCACTGCGCTGAACCGAAGAAAGTATTGAAAGGACAACGTGCGAACCTGGGGCTAAAACAAGGAGAACCGGAAGGATAGCCAGAATTGCTGGAGATGAAGTGCAGTACTCATGAAGATAAGCCAAGTTGGCTGTCACGAACAGGGCAATAGAGTCGATTATGCGGACAGGGAAAAAACCTTTGATTGCAGAGTTTTCCAGCAAAGTAATGTAGAGGAGCAAAGACACGTATGCAATGAGGCCCGGTGCTGCCATTTTGCAAAGTGGCATGTTCAAACCAACAAAAGCAAAAAAAAGTAGCGGAACGTTCCACATGAAAAACACCGCCTGCCAAGTGTAAGGAAACATACACGACATATCAATAGGAACAAGTGAAGCAGCCGCAGATGACGATGTCTTCCCATGGTAGAAATTGTGACCAAACACCTGCCAGCCTATGAGAAGAGCCATAGCAAGGAACATGCATCTCACAACGCATGAACCCAGCTGACTCACTCCATTGACCAGCGAGCCAAACTGAATTTCATAAGCTCCATAGATCAGCTGCGATCCGGGTAAGTACACCAGCAGCGGTGACAAATAGATCGCTGGAATTTCGCACAGCGGAGCTTTCAGAAGAGTCGAAGCCAATGGAGTTAGCATTCCAACAACCAAAGCTACCAGAAATGCCTCGAGATCTGCCCATTGGTGGAACTTCCTGCAGAAGACTTGCACCAGCACGACAAAAGGCACTATAGCAGCCACTGCGGCTGCATCGCGTGAAGTGCCCATAAAAGCTGCTAGTGATGCGAGAACACTCAGAAAACAGAAGGAGATGTAATGGATGAAGGGGCTGTAGGTTGGCCTATGCTCGAAAATATCATCCAAGAGGTCTGACGCCCCTTGAATGCTTCCAACCCGCATCATCATCAGGTTCGCCAAGCTGATGGTAGATGCCAGTTTGTCAGCATTGATGCCCCTAGCGAAAGGCACTGAGTGCACAATCCCAGCAAACGAAGCGTGGATATTTCGTGTTCCAACCTCGAAATAAACGATTGGCAGTTCCATTGCTTTGCACACTTGAAAGACTATATCTTCGGTGTCTGCGGCACTTTGGCCGAAACTGACCATTGCGAGGCTTAGCTTGAGGATGCAAATGACAGGAACGGCAAATTGAGATAGCCCAGCTTGTTCATGGTACATTCGCTGGAGATCAGCTTGTGTCAGGATCTGCCCTGGCGCAAGCGGTTTCTGAAGCCGAGATTGCCTCAAGCTGTCTTGCAGCCCTTCTTCTGCCCTATCCATGGCAGACAAAGAGGTCACAGAATCCTCGACACTCGAAAATCCTCCATGCCAGTCCACGTACAAACAGGGAAAGCTTTCTTTCAGAGGAAAATCCGAGTCCTCTTCAGAGTCAAAATCCTCCATGGGAGCTGCTCTTGCGGAGTGGGCTAAGGTAAGCTTGCAAATGGCTACAAGTCCAATCTTGAGGAGTGCCAGAGCGCAAGGCTTCAATTGAATGAATTTTTACATGTTCATGATTTCATGATTGTCTAAAGGGTACCCTACTGTAGCCTTTTTAAACACACCACAATTCTTGATGGACATTCTGGCCAATTCCAATCTGGTGGGCAACAAACCTTCAGGTCACCCTCTACCTGAAGGCAGGGGTGAACAATAAGTTTTATTGGCAGTGCATGGATGAAGAATGGATAGATAAAGCAAAATGTATTAACTTGTGACACTGCGGCTACAAAACATGTTGCCGACAGTCATCAAAATCGTCTGTATACTGTACCTGTGTAGTAAATGTGAAAGTAAAAATAAAAATGATGGACGATGCGAATGATCAGGAGCAGGAGCAGGAGGAGAAAGAGGACCGCAATGATAATCAAGAATCAAAACAACCATGATGACGATGGCGATGACGATGACGATGACGATGACGATGAGGATGACGATGACGATGACGATGACGATGACGATGATGACGATGATGATGATGATGATGACGATGATGACGATGATGACGATGATGACGATGATGACCATGATGATGATGATGATGAGGAGGAGGAGGATGACGATGGCGATGGCGATGACGATGACGATGACGATGACGATGAGGATGACGATGACGATGACGATGACGATGAGGATGACGATGACGATGACGATGACGATGAGGATGACGATGACGATGACGATGACGATGAGGATGACGATGACGATGACGATGACGATGAGGATGACGATGACGATGACGATGACGATGAGGATGACGATGACGATGACGATGACGATGAGGATGACGATGACGATGACGATGACGATGAGGATGACGATGACGATGACGATGACGATGAGGATGACGATGACGATGACGATGACGATGAGGATGACGATGACGATGACGATGACGATGAGGATGACGATGACGATGACGATGACGATGAGGATGACGATGACGATGACGATGACGATGAGGATGACGATGACGATGACGATGACGATGAGGATGACGATGACGATGACGATGACGATGATGATGATGATGATGATGATGAGGATGAGGAGGAGGAGGAGGAGGAGGAGGGTAGGAGGGTAGGAGGGTTGGTGGTGAAGGAGGTGGAGGTGGTGGAGGTGGTGGTGGTGGTGGAGGTGGTGGTGGTGGTGGTGACGACTACGACTGATGACGATGCAAAGCACGAATAATTAAGGAGAATGATGGCAGTAGTGTTGTTTCGCGTTGCGGAATGACATCTTTTTTAAACCAAATCCAGCGATGCCATTGAAATGAAAGGTGTGCGACTGTTTGAAGACAGCTCCATCAAAAATCTCAAAGTGAACAAAATGTGTGGTCTATTGAAAAAGTATACTAATCATCGCAAATCGAACTTTGGTAGCTGATGTGACCTTTCATGACTGCATACAGTGCGCTAAAATTTGCACTTTCACAGCTCAAGGAAAGCGAGACCAGGCAACCTATTGATGTCTGGCCCCTACCCAACTTGGGGCCCTGCTTCTGCTCGCGCTGTTGGGCTTGAGTTGATATCAGCATGCGCGTCTGCGCCTGCGCACTGTTTTTCTGGCTTGGCGCAGCCATGCCCTGCCTTCTTGGAATGAATTTCATCCAGATCAGCTATTCATCTTTTCACATCGTCGACCAACTTTGCAAAGTCTCGTAAGTGGCTTGGATGACAACAAAACTGGCGCAAAGCATCAGCTAATGCTTTCCTTCGCAGGAAAAAAATACCAGTGGAAACTCAGCAGCGGAAAGCATGCCTCGCATTCCGAAAGCTGCTTTGCAAAGGCATCTGCTCGATGTTTCCTGTCCTTTCGAAAAAGAAAGGATGACAACAATTGAGCAGAAAGGATTATCAGTCGAGGCAAATGTGGAAGAACAAGTGCGAGAAATGAGCTGTCAAATCATTCCTCCCAAAAAATCAGTGAATCCAAATAAAATAAAAGTGTCCAATTTTCTTCACACACAGACAAAGGACATAAAATGCACCCACTGCTCAAAGGCCTCCTTCTCTCTTTCGAAAATTGATTTGCAAGTGTCCACCTCCTGCCAAAGAAAAACACAACAAAAATGCATTTGAAAAAAAGCAGCAAAAATTTCAAAGGCAATGGTGAAAACATGTGAAAATGATGAAGTCAGAACGGAAGAAAACAGGAGGGAAAATGCTATAGAATTTACCCCGCAGCTGCAGACAAACACTATGGGTCTAGGAGCTGAAGTCGCTATCCTCTTTCAGTCGGTGGTTGCGGCGACTGATATCCTGACAACAGGTTTAGCACCGCGCACAGCAACAAAGGTACTGCACGACTGTGTGTGTTGATGAAGCTCATTCCACAACTGTGAGAGTCTTGGATGATGTGCCAATGGTTCTTGCGCATAACTTTTCAAAATGAATGCAGCAATTGGACTGCAATGAAATGTATTATTGAATAAATGGTCAACACTGTACTGACTGAGTCTGACTGCATCTCACTGCTTATGTCATCTTTTCCACCTGCATGTGCTTCTCTCTCGTCATGGAGAAGTCGCGTTCAACTGCTGACATTCTTTGGCCAAGCAAAGCAACACCTCAGTGGCGTTTTCCCAGGGACCTACAGGGACTGGCTGCGCTGTGGACATCCTGGCTGTGGCCAGGGCTGGATTCCAAATGGCCCAACTTCTTTGTGAAGACTGCATCCAATCGGTCCTGGCGACCAGGTGTTTCCATTCCCTTGCTGTGACCCTCATGATGCCACAATTGCTCCCCTTCTTGCAAATACTGTGAGTTTTGTGCTCAGAGTACTGACATATTTGAGTTGCCTCAAGTTGTTTATCCAAGCCTGCAGATGATTTCCTTGGGTTGCCGCGGCAGCTGTCCTGAATCGACTGTACCTGTGACTCAAACATCACCGCCAAGGCTTTGTTCGCCTCGCATGCAGGTGCAAACATGGCTTCTCCCACTCCTCATGTGCCTCATGGTGTAGTCACTTTTCCAATTTGCCTAATGGTGGTTTCTCAAAATAAGGAACCAAAACAAAATGCTTGGTTAATTACTGCAAATGCTTGATAACGCTTGATAAAGGGGGGTCACCTATTTTTAGAATGCACCAAATCATCGGATCAAAACAGACATCTGATGGCCAGCTCTTCACTGGGTTACTTTCGACGGAGCTGCCTACTTGGAACCGTATTTCCGGTTCGCATGTTTCATGTTCCAACGCTCTAAAAGGGCCTCTTGTCTCTCCTTGATCTCCGACTGGACCGCCTGGACCACTTTTTCCATGCTTTCCCTCACACCTGCTATGGCAAATCCATCCGTGAAGACAATCAACATATGAGCCATGAATGAATCTCCGAGCTTGGCACCATCTAATTTGGAGCCTCGATCGAACCGATCCCTGGGTGTCAGCATCCGAGACACGGAAACGTCACATAAGGATCTCGATGAATTACTTCACGGCAATCATGGCAACTCCAATCGAATAGCACTGACAGTTGTCTTGCCTGACGTCCTCTTCCCACTGCACTTGGCAATTTGAGAAGTTTTCTCGGGCAGAGGTCTGGCCCTGTCGGTAGCCACCAGCGTTACATCAACAGAGTGGCAACTGAATCACCCTTTGCGTTTCAATCAGTGCACAAGGCACCTGGGCCTGCCAGGGTAACTGCACACATGCAGTGTTCATGGCACAAAGAGTGCATGCTATTAGCGTTCACCTGCTTTTTTGCTCAGTGCTCTTTGCATCTGCTGGTTCACCATGGTACTCCGCAACAGGTGTAGATCCAAAGCCAGAGGCAAAAACTTTGTAAGAACCAATGAGCTACCAGTCCAAAACATGTTGAAAGCATGCTGGGTCTGTCGCAAAACCAAAGAAGCGAGAAACTGAGTCCAGACAAAGCATGATCCGAAGGAACTCGTTCCCAAACGTTCATCCTTCTCAACCAGATGTTCTGGAAAATTGCCTTGAGCCGACCAATGAAACTCACGCAGCAATTTCCTCCTCCCCATTCAAAAAAATTGTTCCGCGTGCAGCGGTAACACCAAACCCGGTGGCTCCCACGTAGAACCGTGAAATGTCGTCCACCCGATCTTCAGACAAATCTGAGCTTGAATACATAGCATTGCAGTTGTCATCTTCAGCAATTTTCTTGTGCAAAAGAAGGTTCAAGAAAGGAAGAGGACTCACGGGAACTTTCCAATAGCAATAGTGCTCGTGTCGACGACTTGCTTCTCTCCCTTTGTGAGTGCTGCCATGATCAGGTCAAGATGGGTGGTTGTTGCCGCCCTGCTTGTTTGGTCAAATTGACAAGAAAGAAATTCAGAGCTGATGACATGACATAACCCATCGGAAACAAACCACAGTTGGTGACAACAATTAGGATATGCGGTATGTAGCCTTCGGGCAACATTTCTATCTTGGGATGTAGGCCCAAGCATATTGTGCGCATTTTGCTGTTTTCGATGCTTGCTTCTTGACTGCCACCCGAGGCTGGACCCTCAAAATCCCTCAACTGTTTAAGCTGGTTGGACTTGGGCTTTGTTGCCGTGCAGTCGGGATGCTGCTTGATGATTGTGCTCTTGGATCATGAAATGATGTGTCAGCTTCCAAAGCCAAGGCGCAACTCTTTTCAACTCTCCAAACCAAATCAGCTCCCAATAGAAGTGGGTTCATAAGCTATGACAGCTATGAGTTGCTAATAAGTTTAATGAGTTCTAACAACTCATTATATAGTTATTTTATGGCCGTTATTCATTGATCGTGCTGAGGGAATTGGCTCATCACTTGAAATGGCCAATCAGAATGAACCAGCATACTGAACCATTCTTATCGGCTTTCTATGCTGCAGGTTTGTGCAAACTTTGAAGCAAGCATGCAGGCCAATGTAAATGTAATATTGCATATAATCGTTGCAAGCCAACTTGACTCTTGACACTATCGACCCGACAAGAGTAACCATGAGAAACAATCTCAAACGTTCACTGTGATTTCACAAACAAACAGCTGGATCTAAAATGAGGATTGTGTCTGCTAACTCGCAGCATCCACAAATTCTATCACGAAGAAAGGGGTCCTAAGGGGTCCTTGTTCCAAGCGCGTCAGCCCTGCAACGGTTTTTCTCACACGGGGCTCGAGCGAAACTGTGAGCTCGAGAGTCACAGGTGATCAAAGCGGAAAGCTGTCGAGTCTCTGGGGAGGTATTTTTTATCTGAGCTTCACATAGGCATTCCACCACCACCGAAGTGTGAGCGCTGGAAGCCATCCGCTTTGAAATCCCGTGAAGCTTTCCATTTTGTTGCAGCACACGGCTGAAGTGAAAGGGCTCAAGTCGATTTGCCACTCTCAGTTGGGAAGTGGAACTGACCTGAAACCGCCAAGAGCTGCCAGATTTGTTCGGCCGAAGGAGGAGTCAAAGCAAGATGTCTGTCAGTGTCACCTAATTGGAGAGTTGTGATATCGAAACCGGGCCACTTCGATGTGACCAAAGGAGTGGAGAACATAAGACATAGAGAAGAATAAAAGATATCCGAATACATGTGTCTAGAATCATCTACACATGTTTTCTAAGTAGATTTCATATACATATACATATACATACCATACACGCAGAAGTACACAGAGTCATCACGGTGTCATCACGTTTGCCTTGCATCATTACTTTGTCTGCACATGCTCGGGGTCCCGCTCGTCTGCTTCGTTTACATAGAAGCCTCAGGTTGAGACGGTGCCGCAGCCACAACAGCATGCTTCGGTAGTAACACTGCGGCAACTCAGCTGTCAAACGAGTCACCTCCTTTGCAAACATCTTCAGCAGCTTCAATTTTTGCTGAGTGGCGACTAGGGCCCGGCGGTGGTAAAGGCTGGGCATCTTCTTGCCTCCAAATCATTTGCCTCAGCTACTGGAAACGACCAAGGATCCACAACGGCTTCTCCCATGAACAGTGACCTGTTCAGACTCTGAGATGTGGCCACTCTAGTATTCTGCCTTCTCCCGCTTCCCAACTTTAAAATTTGGAAGACTTGAAGCCAATGACAATCACGCAACAAAGATCCAGGAGAATATTCTCCCCTGTTTTGGACAAAGCAGGGAGTGGATACAACAGGCACCCACATCAAGAGCAGTTGCCACGAATGACAAACAAAGCTTAAGACTGGTTGCTGCATGTTGTTGTGAGTACAGACAAGCGATAGGGAAAACAAAGAACCTTGGGGAGCAAGGAGTGGCAGGAGGAAAGAAATGGGAAGGCAAAATGAAGAGGCGCAAAGGAGCAAGCAAAATGCAGGGCGTTTCTTGAAACAGGAAAGCCACTCCGTTGCAGGACTCAGGTGTTCTGCTCACTTGGCTCCATCTCGTGCTGCCAGAAAGCAAGACTCGTTGCGGGACTCGCTGCTCGGCCTCAAACGAACCACACCGCATCAAAGCCCACACGCACACACAGTGAGACTCAGCAAGCCGTGCCCCCCACAGACAACCGGCTCATGAAGCGGTAGCCGTCGAAGCGGGCGTTCTGCGCCTTGGCACAATGCAGTCGGCCCATTTGCAACGTGATCTTCCGCTAGAACTTCCGTATCTTCATATGTTCTTCATATTTCCACAATTTACACATCCGCTTTCCAAGTCTTGCAAATCAAATTGAGGGTGGTACAGCATTGCAACAAAGTCGACAACGGCATTCTTCCTGTGAAGCAAAATCCTGCGCATATACCTGTAGGGCAAGGGTACATTCTGCATCAAATCTCCAGCCTAACTTCTTTACTCAACAGGTGGCTCACCTTTGATCCTTCTTTGACGAGCTGCCAAGCATCCTGCAGTCAGCTTGCCAGAGTTCATACAACAAAATACTGTAAGGATATCGACTAGGCAGAGCTGGGTCATCAAATACTTGATTCCATGAATTTCCTTGATCTGCTTTGCAGTGCATTTTGATTTTCAGCGCAGAATGGTCTCGAATCGAATGAAGCCAGAACAGTTCTGTTTCTGTTTCCAGCTCATCCAAATCATCATTTTCAACATGGCCAACCATTGGTCCAGACGCACCAGGGCTGCAGTGCGTCGTGGACAAAACCTGTGGCACAAAGTCGTAAAGGAGTTTTGGGGGTGAAATGTGCGTTCCCTCAGGCAATTGATCAAGGGGCTCCATGATGTCACTGATTCCGTCGATTGCATCACTGCAATCATCTGACACCTCGTCGACCTCGTCGTCGTCCTCGGGCACTGAGAGCCATTCTGATGGACTCATCGCCGCACCTGCCGTGGCACCTGCATCCTTGAGCTGCTTCTGGACCGCTGCCAAGGCTTGCACCAGGTCTGATAGTCGCTCCTCGACATTTCTAGGGTCCCTCTCGATGGACTGGCAGAATTGGTGGCAGGCCGCCATCACCAGAGTAGAAACATCACTGGCTGACAAAGAACGCCTTGCCATGGCTTTCCCACGGCAAGCTCGGCAGAAACGAAGTTGTTGCTGAATCTGACGTTGACCAAACTCAGTTTGTGTTCTAAACGTGCGATGCAAAAGCTACTGGTGTATATTAGGAAGGCACGGCCATGTTTGTGCAGACTTCAGCAGTCGCAAACTTCTTGCTGGCTTGAATTCACTGCAGGTCAGGGACACACTTGCGGCAACTCACAGAATGTCCAGTGAGAGCTGACGACTGCACAGCTGAGACAACTCATGACAGCTCCTGCTCCCCAAGGTACTCCACCAACTGTTTCAGCAAAATCCGCTGGAGCTGCAGCATAGGTTTCACGTCCTTCAACTGCAAATGTTTTGAAAGCAAAATGATATATACTCTTAGTAATTGCTTTGATTGTAATGCCAAAAGAAAAAAGTTATACTGTGTGTCTGTGTGGTGGCTTTTTATTCTTGCCTCTTAAACCGCGAAGTGCAGTCAGATCCAGTCATGCTCTGAAGGTCAAAGATTGTGGGCCGTCCCAGTCCTCCAGCGCATATTCCACCATATCTTCTGGCAGGGGCCTTCTCTCCCAGAGATGTCTGTCCTTGTTGCGACGTGATTATCCTCCCTTTCCGGATGTGCCTTTGTTCAAAGACCTTTTCTTGGCTATGGCCAGTTTGGACCAAAGCTCATGCATGATAGCTCTTTGTGACACTGGGCTGGCGTCCCGCGAAAATCGGTCGTGAATGGCTTGCTTCTGCTCCTGTCTTGCAGCTCGAGAGAATCAAAAGATCCACAATCTTGGCATCACAACTCAGATCTTGTCATTCTACAATTTTGGCATCACCCATGAGTTTACATTGCAACTTGTTTTCAGGTGGCAGATGAGGGCAAACCGAACTGGTAGTGAGGGCAGTCCTGTGTTAAGATGCCGTAGCCCTGCACCGAACCCAGGACAACACCTTTGTCAGCCAATAGCCTCAGAAGCTCGGAGAAACCGCAGAGAAAAGTGCACCAGTGCAGCAAGCTCAGGCGCCGGCGCGGCGCTTCCACGCACAAAGCCAGTCCTCCTAGCCACAATGAGAAGGATCATGTATCATGTAAATATGTATATATGAAATGTGAGAGAGAGAGATACATTTATATATATATATGCACAAAAACATACATATGCAATTTTGTATGTGTGCATGTGAATATTCATATATGCAAATATATTTGTTACATTGTATGATTTCCAAGCCCTTGGCCCTTCAATAGGGCAAAATATAGGCTCCATTCGCTAGCGGATCACCGAAATTTGCACTGCATGAGGTGGTATAATCATCCGCTATAATATCTATTTCCACTAAGGTGAAGCGAATATTTCATTACTCAACATCACCATGAATCGTCGGATTCCTATCAACATGTCTTTTTAATCCTCTTCTCAGCATGACTTACTATGGGGCCAGTGGGTTCTGATCATGTTCAACCACTCACCATGGCGGTCTGCCACCCCGTGATACCTGGGAACTGCCTGAGATTTTCAACGCAGTTCCCAGCACAACCGGGCAGTCTTGTGGCCGGCGAGACGGCGAAGAAGAACATCGCAGAGTTGGCAGTCGAAAAGCCCCCTTTTTGGTGCGGAAACACTGCATAGCAATAGAAAAATGGACAATCATGGAAAAATAGATTGAAAAATAGCATATATGTCTAGATTGAAAAAGAAATTGGTATATAGACAAATGGCCAGAGACATTGAAGCTATGTCAATAGAAACTGCAGAGCAGATTGAAGCAAACGTAAAATATTCACATTTGAGGTATGAATAGATCCATATCACATTTGCCTCTAGTTTCACTTTGATCTTCAGTCTCCTAGCAGTCATCTGGAGCATTCAGTCATGGCCTTGGCTGAATGGAATATTGGTGCCAAAGGGCATCAGCATCTTGACCTCTGGGGACTGCTCAGTTCCAACCCCTTCCTCCCTGGATGCAGAGGGATGAACCACTGGGATCCACTGGGTACCATGCGAAAATCGTGGACGACCTTGAGGGGCCGCTCAGCTTCCAAGAGCTGACGTAGACCCAGCCTTGGCTGAGCAGCGAGTCAGGCACCATGACCTGTCATGACCTGTCATGACCTGTGCCTAGCTGTGCCTAGCTGTGCCTAGCTGTGCCTAGCTGTGCCTAGCTGCCAGGAAACTCGAAGGCACGCTCACCCAGTTCGAAAATATCCACTGCAAAGGCCTCCCCATGCAATGTTCCAATCCTGGCACAGGAAGCTTCGAAAGTTGTGCCCAGAAATCTCTCCCAAATTCGCCAGGCCCGCTGCAGCAGGCATATCCTGGAGACTGGATCAGAGCTGTGAACAGATTTGACAAATTCGAGGACCATCATTCCACTATTTGATTCAGCACTATCTTAAGCTCTCAGTATAAAAAGTGTTTTTTTTTGGATTCAAGGCTTGATAAAGCTGCATTTTTCGTTGAGCGCACCAGGCCTACCATGATCCAGGCGATCTGGCCTGACCCAACAACGACAACGAAGGTCAGCTGATCTCTGCCGTTCCCGAGACTCTGGCTGACGCTGTCCGAGAAACCAGCAGCCTTTTGAAAGGTCTGCGCCCTGTCACGGCCACCAAGCTCGATGTTCCGCATAGATGCACGGAAGATCATGGAATATCATGGAAGATCATGGAAAAGCATGGAAAAACATGGAATACAGTACCTTAGATTCTTGGAATACAGTACCTTAGATTGCCTTGCATTGCAGTTCGACACCTTGGACTACATTGCAGTCGACTATACATTGATCTGCACTGCAGTGAATTGCATTACACTGCACTATATCATTAGGTTGCACTTCAAACAGTAGACTGTATTGTGTGGTGCATTACAGACCGTAGATCGCATTGCATTGCTTTGCATCGCATTGTATCCACTAAGTCAAATTGGACTTATCATTACAAATCATCTCAGATTGTGCAGTGCATCTCCTTGGATCTCATCATACACATTCAGTGAGATCATATTGCATGGCGTTGCATCGTATTGCACTCCGTGTCATTGCATTGCATTACAACACGCTAGGCCACATTTCATTATATACATTGGTTGGGATAATAGTACATAGAGTTAGGTTACAGCACTCTCCAGCGGATTGCATGGCACTGACTGCGGCACATTAGACTCAGCTACATTACATTGCCTTGCATTACAGTACACTAATTACATCTAATTACATTACATTTCACTACATTACATTACACTACCTTGAATCACATCACATCGCATCAAATCAAATCGCATCGCATCGCATCACATTATCTTTCATCTTGTGTGAATCCATTTCGTTGCCTTGTGTTGAACTGTGCGGCATTATGTCATTTTATAGCATCGTAAGTCCAACAACAACACTGCGTTCCACTAGATTGCATTGCATCGCATGAAGTAAATATGGAGCACCTACAAGAGCCATGGACGACCGTACTGACATTCGTACGCAGCATACCAAACAGTTGAAACATTTTGAAACCGCAAAGTGCGAAGGGTGATAATTTATGGTGGAGGGTCAGAAAACCATAGCTGCCATAGCTCGAGGTGGGGGGGCACCCCCAGGGCGTTCCACAAATTTTGAGCCAAGTTTTGGCGCAACTCATGGTTTTGTTCGTGATGGTGGTACTCAAACTATTGGCTAATAATGGTCAGTCAAGAAGACTTCGCAATTCAACAAAGTCCAGGAGATCCCTCACCCACTTTGGTTTTTGAATCAAGACTCGCACCGTTCGATGGCACCCAACATGCTCCTGCGATACTTTTTTTGGCTCCAACAGCTTTTTCCAACCGTGCAACCTCAACAACATCACACTGCTATGGGCTGCTAGGTATTTCCTGTGCTGGTGACACGCGATACGGGCGGTCTTTGGCGTGAAGCGCCTTGAATACTATCGGGCAACATGCCAGAAACACAAGTACAAGCTCTCTGCGCTTCAAGATGATTTTGAGCCACTGGACACTAATTTTCACATCCCGAAGATTCAATCGCAGAGGCCTCGCAGTCAATGGCCAAAACCTGTTCAGAAGCCAAATGCTTCAGGACTCTCTGAAGTTCCTGCAGTCAATGAAAAGCAAGAGCTCGAGAATTTGTTGCAGCCAAAGGTGACGTGCAGGCAGAGATGATACTTTGCCAAGGGATGCACTAAACACACTTTCGTTTGGGAATCGCCTCACCCGGGACATCGTGATCGATCGTGATCCACAAAGGGGATCCCCACATGGGTGCCACATGGAATTGCAGGTTGCCAGTCAACTCCGTGTTTTTGAGCGCCCGAGTCATTCTAGATGAGCCGTTGCTCCATTTTTACGTTGCTATTTTGTCAATCCAGATCTGCTTGCATCGGACAGAGACAAATCCTGTCATGGGCTTCACCCACCTCATCGCATCCCCGCATTGGCTGTCCAGGGAAAAATCAATTGGAATGCTGTGCCCAACTCTGGTCTTGCAATGAGAATTGATGATTTTGTCTTTTCTTGGCCTATAGCTTTGTGCGCTCAAGTAGCGGCTTTGGGCCCCTTGCGGCACGCCATTCTTCGGAATATTCTTATATGCCCTGATTCCACTCTGCACCCCATCCCAGTGTCTGGCATTTTGTGTGAGCACTTGGTCCTGACTGGACAGGGCAATACGAAGCAATGTGAGCAGTTGATCCTGTTGCGCTTTTGTGTTCGCGTGCGCACATGGATGGTGATCCCAATTCTTGTGAGAGGAATATTTGGCAGTTGATATTCCTTTTGCGTTGTGATTCTCTGTGTGCGCAACTGATCTGGGATATACTTGCCGTCAAGCAGAAAAGAAAGGGGGAGAGAGAGAGAGAGAGATTCCTCAAGGCAAAAGAGGTAGGAAAAAGTTTGACAAGCATGGAGACAAATGCGCACCCACGTTCACGGGGCCAAGCAGCACTGCAGATAGCAGTCACAAAACGAACATTGCAATTCCGGCGGTTCCAAAGACACTAGGCGCTCCAGAAACAACAGGAAGTAACAGCCAACTTGAAGTGATATCGACAGTACATCTCCGGTCCTCTTCTGTGCACGCCACTTGGGGCAAAGCTGACACCTTGCAAAAACATGTGTGCGCACCCACACAAGCTGTTTCATCTCCCACATTCTCCCACACTCAAAGGCAATGTGGCCTGTGGAACTGGCCTTGGCAAGTTGCATATTTGATTGGAAACTCTCAAGTGTGTAGCACGGACACACAAAGCACCGCTGTGATTTCTTCTAAGCCGGAGGCTTGGCGGCTGCGTCAAAAGCATACCCACCGGGCACAAAAACAGCGGCATGTGGATTCATAGCATGCCAGGAAACCACTTGCCAAAACTGTACTGCCTTTGGTGATTTGAACCGGCAAAGGCGGAACGAAGTTTGAGTAATTCAGTGCTATTGGAGTATATTTCAGATTGAATACTTGCGTAGAACAGGTGTTTCGAGTGTTTCCTTCGGAATTTTAACAACGTGGCAAGGGGATGACAACACCTGTTTCATTTTGAATGCCATGATTACATTGTGTCAAGAAAATCACTCTGTCAA
The DNA here is from genome assembly GCA_009767595.1 of Symbiodinium kawagutii. NCBI lineage: Eukaryota > Dinophyceae > Suessiales > Symbiodiniaceae > Symbiodinium > Symbiodinium kawagutii. Next base: position 45,861 of record VSDK01029057.1, read on the forward strand.
TACCAGCCCCAAGCAAACAATGAAGATGTGCAAACGCAAAAAAACAAAAATTAATCGTGGGGCAATGCACAAGTCAGTCTCCGATGTGCCACTGTTGTTTGAGCAGCAAAGCAAATTCCTTGCATCGTCTGGAAGGCAAAAAAACATGTTGGGTAGCTCCACTTGAACTGCATCACAGTACTGCTGACTTCATTGACATCGGGTGGTGCTACAAAACTTCTTTAGAATCAACCAAAACTTTAGGTTTACTATAGTCCCAAAGTCCCCATGATTTTTCGCACTCTTCGCAGATAGCGACGAGACCACGCTGTCTTGTTACAAAAGCTTTGGCTTTAACGAAAGATATATGTTTTTGGGCAGAGTTTCTGACCATGTTTTTCGACTTCAGTATCCCACACATCCTTCCACGCCCTCGTCTTTACGACACCATTTCGCAGGACAATGGAACGTCTGACAGCTCATACAACATGCGTGACCACAAACGCCGATTCGCTTGGAAAAAATATTTTCTGAAAGACACTGCAAGTTTGTTTCAATTGTCCAATGGTCGAACAATACAAATCATGAAAACGATTCCAAAACACCATGTCAGGGACCATGTCACTAGAAAAATATTTTTTGAATGCCATACATACCTTATGACAAGTAAACAGCACCAGATGTTTTTTCTGGCATTTCATGTCGTGCACAGATCATTTCAATTTTTGTGACCAAACACATTTTTCACCCTGAATACATGATCCATCCAGTGGTCATGTTGAAGGGACATCAAGGTGCACAGTTTAATTTTGCAAGTACTAGGATTTGATCTAAAAAGGCCAAATAATGCAAGGAAACAAACAAACCTCACCTGTTTAATTAATGATGCAAGAAAACTGTTTGATATATTTTGCGTGCTCCCAAATGGGCAACAATAATTCATCCGTCATTTTTTGCAAAAACACCAACCGTACACCGAATGAAAGCAGCAATTTGTCCGTCCACACACACAATATCCAATCGAATATGATGTAAGCAAAAACGAACTCTACATTCAAAGCCACTGAAAACCGGAACATGACATGAAGTACGGTAAGGTCATGTTTTCCTGCCAACGCAACAAAAATTCTAGAAAATCCGCAAAAAACCGCCAAACAATGAAACACCGCGGCCAATCAAATCAGAACAGTTTTTTCGATTTGAAAGAAAACACATAACACTTATACCCAAGGTAAATTAGCGCAGTTGAATCTGTAAAATTGTTTTAGTAAGTAATTTCCACCGAGCGACTGTGAACTGTGTGTGTGTGTGACTGATCGAATGAAGTTTTCATTAAACAACACCATTGTTCTTGATTCACATCAAGAATACCATCAACCTTTCAAACCATCACGCCTTTTTACATGTTCCCGTTTTCTGGCGTTTGGAATCCTTTTGTTTTCTGGTTTCCATGCAACACACCACACTTCCGGTGCTACACGGATTCGACAGCCAACATTCGGCAACCTTTACAATGATTCGGAGCCTTGAAATTGCAATTCCATGGGTTTTTAGAAATTTTGTGTTTGTTGTTGATTGTAAGAACTTGTAATTCATTCGTTGTGCCATGAGGGAATGTGTGTTGTGGCCATCAGTTTCCTTTGCACGAGTATAAGTATTTGAATGTTACCATGCTCGGCTGGACCCCTCAACAAGGGCCTCCTTTTTTCACGCTGCCTCTGGTGGGGCATGATACTGTTTGCTGGCATCTGCTTCGGAAGTTGATGTAGGGCACGGACCATCTACGCGCCCGTGAACTTGGTCTGTTGCTGGGGGTTGAGCTGGGGGTTCTTGTTGATTGTTGGGTTGTTTTTTTCTAAAGGTGAATCATTACATCTTTTCCAACTTGCATGCTTGATAACAAATCCAAAGGTATCTCACGAGTGAATGACACTTTGTATGAAAATGCCGGGCTTTTCGGATCTGATTGGGCAGAAAACAAGAAAGGAAATCTGTGGCGGCATTAAGAGATGTGGTGCCGCACCCCAACCAAATGAACCACGCCGCATCAACTTTCGAAGCAAGTGCCAACGACCGTTAACATGCGCCATCCCACCCCAACCCGATGCCCACATAGCATCAGTTTTCGACGCAAGCTCCAGCGAGCGTGAACACGCCCCACCCCACCCCAATCCCATGCCGCATTTGGCATCAACTTCGGAAACACATGCCAGCAAAGGTTAACATGCCCCACCCGACCCCACCATCACCTGCAAAAAAAACCCGAACACACACACACACACAAGAAAAAAAGGTTTACAAAAACAATGCGCGCCAGTAACCAGCAGCAACAACAACAACAACATCATCAACATCAACAGTAACAACAACAACAACAACAACGACAACGACAACGACAATGACAATGACAATGAGCAGCAACAACAACAACAACGACAATGACAATGACAATGACAATGATAATGACAATGACATGACAATGAGCAACAACAACAACAACAACAACAACAACAACAACAACAACAGCGACGACGAAGAGGACGACGACGACGACGACGACCACAACAACAACAACAACACCAACAACAGCAAGAACAACAACAACAACAACAACGACAACAACAATGACAATGACAATGACAATGAGCGGCAACAACAACAACAACAACAACAACAACAACAACGACAATGACAATGACAATGACAATGAGCAACAACAACAACAACAACAACAACAACAACAACAACGACGACGACGACGACGACGACGACGACGACCACAACAACAACAACAACAACAACAACAACAACAACAACAACAACAACGACAGCAAGAACAACAACAACGACAACAACAACACCAACAACAACAAGAACACAAAGATTACGAAGAACAAAAAACCAAAAACAAAAAGCACAAAATGAACCAACGGAACAAAAGGATCAACAACAACAACAACAAGAACAACAAGAACAAGAAGCAAGAACCAGGAGAACAAGAACAACAAGAACAACAAGAACAACAAGAACAACAAGAACAACAAGAACAACAAGAACAACGAAAACACCGAGAACAACAAGAACACAAAGAACACCAAGAAAGAGAAAACAAAAAGAAGAAAAAGCACAAAATGACAACAACAACAACAACAACAAGAACAACAAGAACAACAAAAACACCGAGAACAACAAGAACACAAAGAACACCAAGACAGGGAAAAACAAAAAGAAGAAAGAGCACAAAAAGAACAACAACAACAACAACAACAACAACAACAACAACAACAAGAACAAGAACAAGCACAAGAACAAGAATGAAAATATGAACAACAACAGCAGCAACAACAACAACAACAACACCACGCCAATAACAACAACAAGAACCAGAAGAACAAGAACAACACGAACCACAAAAACAACAAGAACAACAAGAACAACAACATCAACAACAAAAACCACAATCACAACAAGACCAAGAAGAACGACAAGAACCACAAGAAAACCAAGAACAACGAGAACAACAACAACAACAACACCAGCGACAAGAACACAAAGAACACCAAGGACAAAAAAACAACAAGAAAAAAACACAAAAAGAACAAAGGAAACAAAGACATCATCAACAACAACAACAACAACGACAACAACAACAACAACAAGAACAACAAAAACAACAAGAACAACAAAAACAACAAGATCAACAACAACAACAACAACAACAACGACAACAACGACAACGACAACGACAATGACAATGACAATGACAATGAGCAGCAACAACAACAACAACAACAAGAAGAACAACAACAAGAACAACAAGAATAAGAAGAACAAGAAGAATAAGAAGAACAAAAAATATCAGAAACACAAAAACAACACAACGAAAACACGAACAAGGCAAACATCAACAAGAAGAACAAGAAGGACAAGAAAACAAAAAGAACAAGAAGAACAAAACATGTTTTTTCAACACTTCGCTGTGTGAAACCAATCAGCGCACAAGGATCTTCTCCACTCACCTCTATTCTTGAAAGTTGAGGAATAACTTCGCTAACTTGTCTTCGAGCTCCTCATTAAAGGTTGACATTATGCTGGAATAAGCCGAACATAGTATTTCTAGTCTCACATGTAATTGTTTGATTCCAATTGTGCCAAATTACTTTTTGGGAGATACTGCAACCTGCTGGGTTTAGAGTCTGCCGTTGTGGATGCGTGATGATGATGATGATGATGATGATGATGATGATGATGACGAACATTTTGACATGTTGATGATCATGATGATGATCATGATAATGATGATGATGATGATGATGATGATGAAAACAATGATGAGGATGATGAGGATGATGATGATGATGAAGACGATGAAGACGATGGTGATGATGAAGATGATGATGATGATGATGATGGTGGTGGCGATGATGATGATGATGATGATGATGCTGATGATGATGATGATGATGATTTTTATGACACAATAAAAATGATTCTTTACACCAAAATTTGCGTGGGCGCGGAATTATAAAATCAAATGACATTCTTGCGCCTGGAAACCTCTGTCAGACACTTCTTACTTTTCAGAACTGGTCAGACCTGTGCATCTTCTTCTCAATGCATTGGCCTTGTCTGCTCTCTGATTGTGGTCTTGCAGCATGCAAGAGCTGGCTCATCCCGGCAAAATCAGTCGCGACCGCAGAGCTCCAGTTGATCTTGGCGACCTTTAGAACGTCCTCACAAAAAGAATAAATCTACTGAGATAAAATCCAGTCGCTCAGAAATATCACCACAAAAATGATTCTGTCCTTCTCCAGCTAACTATGTTGCAAGTGTACAAGACCAGGCAAAAAAAGAAGCTTTTTTGATTCGGTATGGTTCATCCGGATTGCGAAAATGTTTTTCCAAACCGTTTCCTCAGTGTCAAATGGATTGAGAACAGAACTACGACGGAATGGAAGGCACGGAGCACAACGATCAGGTGAAATGCCGATGCTTAGTCGTTCTTTCTAGCAGAGGGTTGGATGAGACAGATGCATGAGTAAGCAACAGTGCTGACTATCGAGCAAGGTCCTTTTTTTTGCTCTCCTGCATCGTCTCGGTAGCACTAAGCTAAGGTTGATAAGAAACAGTAAAACCAGGTGAAACAAAGTGAAACGTACGAAGCTCCGAAGCAAGGAAGCAACAGAAGCAAAGGCAGCAAACTGCGAAAAGACTATCGAGCAAGGTCCGAGTGTATGAAGCAGCATGATGCGTTGTGCCGATGGAACCATGTGTGGTCTGATGTGCTTGGTAAACACTTCCGCATTGCATTTGTTTTTTTTTTGCTCGCCTGCATCGCCTTGGTAGCACTAAGCTAAGGTCGATAAGAAGCAGTGAAACCCGGTGAAACAATGTGAAACATACGAAGCTTTGAAGCGAAGAAGCAACAGAAGCAAGGGCAGCGAACTGCGAAAACATGTACATGCAATGAATTCCCCGCCTCACAACTTCTCTGCATACGTCGAATGCAGATGGGCCAATCAGCCGAAAATTGATTTTTTTTTTCCAGGAAGTGCCTATTGCACACACGACGCAGGTCACTAGTAGTCCGGAAAGCTGAAAAAACTGCACATGATTTCACATGAGTTTCAATTAGAACATGATGACCGTAAGGGCAAAAACCAAACCAGACCAACCAACACCAACCAAAACCAGCCAAACCAGCAAACCAAACCCGCCTTTTTTTTTTGCTCGCCTGCATCGCCTCGGTAGCACTAAGCAAAGGTCGATAAGAAGCAAAGAAAACAGGTGAAACAAGAGTGAAACAAAGTGAAACATACGAAGCTTCGAAGCTGTAGAAGCAAAAGAAGCAAAGGCAGCTAGCTGCGAAAATTTGTACATGCAATGAATTCCCCGCCTCACATCTCGTTGCGTCACAACTATGAATGCCCATCGGATGAGCATAGGTCAGTTATGAGCTTGTGGAGGCCTGAGTAGCCTCCTGTCGAACCAGCAGTCCACTGTGTGCTTGTCGACAAACCAGCGGGAAATTTGTCGCACCGGATGCAGTTCTGTGCATGTGTAGACTGCCAGTTATATAGCTGTCGCGAAATTCTCGAGAAAAATAATTGTAGTCATGACTTTGCCAAGAAATTTCTGACATTGCTATGAAGCCGAATGCCTGGAAGCCAATGTTGGGCAAGCAGGCAATCGGGGTGAGTTGGCCCGCGAATGGGCCTTGGCATACAAGGTACTTTTTTTTTTCGAGGAAGTGCCTATTGCACACACGATGCAGGTCACTACTAGTCCGGAAAGCTGCAAAGACTGCACATGATTTCACATGAGCTTCAATTAAAACATGATGACCGAATGGCGGAGAACCAACAAACCAAACCAAACCAACCAGCACCAACCAAGACCAAGCAAACCAGCAAACCAAAACCACCCCCAAAAAAGACAAAACAGCCCCATCGAAAAGATCATCAAACTAGTTGACAAACTAAATGCACAAGGTGAAACAGCTGACACTCCGCACTCACTCATCTCAAAAGGCGGTGAACTAGACATCGTTCGTCCGTCTCTCAGCATCATAGCGAAAAAGAGATTCAGTTGCTCAAGTGACTGCCCATGATTCAAGCTTGTTGGGGCCTTGGCATACAAGGTACTGTAAGTTGGCCCCCGTCGGGTCCAAAGTTTGCTTGTGGCTTTCCAGGCAATGGCTTCGCCCAAGTCTTATCGTAATCACTGACTCATGTTGCCAGATAGCTTGGCAAGATACCGTCAAGGGGCGAGCCACACCTGTTTTCGCTCACCGGCCAGACGGTCAGTTTCACCGAAGTTACTACCTGCTGGTGAGGCCAGGGTGCAGAAACTTGCAGGCTCAGCGCCTTGTGGAGGCATCTCAACCCTCGTTGCGAAAATCGGCTATATGAAGTCACATAGAGCTATGGCCGTGCCCACACAAATGCAAAAGGCGGTCAACTAGGCATCGCTCGTCCGTCTCTCAGCATCATAACAAAGAAGATTCAGCTGCTCAAGTCAAGTCTGCCCACGATTCCAGCCAGCTGAAGCCAATCATACCACGGTGTCTCCCTAAGCTCTCTTGGTACTCGGAGTCCCTATTCCTATCACACTCAACTTTGGACGATGCTACAGCACAGCTCGAGTGCACCATGGCCCTTACGAGGGCCCACTGACCTTTTATGGCTCATTGCCGATCTTTGGCTTCTCGACATTCAAAAGGAACATCATAGCGATGCCAGCTCGACACTAAGGTTTTGCAACTGAATTTTCTTGAAGTTATACGGCACTAGTGCAGGCCTGCATTTTTTACTTGCAAATGGTACGACAATCTTCCCGCCGTTTTGTCGACCAGCACACAGTGGACTGCAGGTTGGACTGGTGGCCTTAATGGCCATCAGCGCTACGCAATTTTCCGCTGATTGGGAATCCGTGTCACTGTCATTGTACGAAGTTGCAACGCTTGGGCATCTGCCTTGCAACAGACGCAATTCACCGTAATTCTGACAAACTGCACCTCGATTTTCCGCCGAATTGAGCGATGCACACAGTGAGAAGCCATGCATAGCTAGCTTGGTAGTTTTTGCAGAACCTACCGGAATACTTCTTGCTTCACGCGACGGGATATGCAGAGAACTTGTGAGGCGGGGAATTCGATGCATGTACATGATTTTCGCAGTTTTTATTGCCGGCTTCGTGCGCTTCATGCTTCAATGCTTCGAAGTTTTCGTTTCACCTTGTTTCACTTGTTTCACCTTGTTTCATTGGTTCTGACAGATCTTAATCGACCCTCTGGCTCGTATGATAAGTGGAAACGCGCCAAACTGCGGAGAGCCACCCTCACACATTTGCCTGGAGCAGAAGGGCTGATCAAGAGATCCAATCTGAAGGAATTCCTCCAGGATGCGCACATCGGGTTGGTCTGTGCAAAGGTGAAACGGGTGACAATTCGCACTCACGCGTCTCAGTAGTCAAAGAGCCAGGCATCAGCATCTCAAGTCATCTTTGTACGATTCCCAGGCAACTTCCCATCGAAGATTACTGCAAAGGAAGCGGCGCAAGTCTCCAGCAAATTTGGTTTTTGGGGTCTTAAAATCAGAGCCGCCAGATGTTGATTGGTGGTGTCTTTTTCTTGCAAGCTGATGTGCTACGACGCGGCTGCCCGTGACTGATTTTCAAGAGGCTACAATTGCTCTTCAACCGCGCGCCTGCCAATGCTTAATTTTCAAGAGCAAAAATTGTCCCGAATGCCTGCCAATGCCTGCGCTTTAAACAATGCCTGCGCTTTGAACACGTTGTGGTGAGATTTCGTGGCAGGCGCGGCGCTTTGAACCCGTTATGATGAGTTTTTGTGGCAGGCGCAGCACTTTGAGCACGTTATGATCAAATTTCGTGGCAGGCGCAGCGCTTTGAGCGCGTTATGATTAGATTTCGTGGCAGGGGCAGCGCTTTGAGCATGTTATAATCAGATTTCGTGGCAGGCGCCAGAAACACTTGCAATCGTAACGAAGTTCTTGCGAAAGAAAGAAATATTTTCTATTTTTCTTTGCACGCTCACCGGACGTTATGATCAAGGTTTTACTGTGGCGCGGTGCGCATTTATGGTTGTAACGTGGTGTTTTGCTGTGGCGCCAGCATTATTTTCAATCATTTTTTGTGCGTACGTTTGGCGCGGTGCGCATTTGGGATCGTAACGTGGTGTTTTGCTGTGGCGCCAGCATTATTTTCAATCATTTTTTGTGCGTGCGTGTGGCGCGGCGCGCATTTGGGATCGTAACGTGGTGTTTTGCTGTGGCGCCAGCATCGTTTTCAATCATTTTTTGTGCGTGCGTGTGGCGCGGTGCGCATTTGGGATCGTAACGTGGTGTTTTGCTGTGGCGCGAGCATCATTTTCAATCATTTTTTGTGCGTGCGTGTGGCGCGGCGCGCATTTGGGATCTGGATCCTAGCGTTGGTGTTTTAATCTTCATGTTGCAATTTTGAGTTAACTATGGATGAACACAAGCGTTCAAGTCAAAGCACATGGGGGCCAAGCTGC
>VSDK01029065.1:10577-23588 GCA_009767595.1 Symbiodinium kawagutii
TTGTTGTTGCTGCTGCTGTTGGTGTTGTTGTTGTTGTTGTTGTTGTTGTTGTTGTTGTCAATTGAATTTTGGTGGGTCATGGTCATGGTGTTGGTATTGGTGTGAGTGTTGTCGTTGGTGTTTGGGGTTGGCGCTTTGGGTTGGTGATTTGGGTTGGGGAAGGTGTTGGTGTTGTTGGTGGTGGTGTGGTGGTGGAAGTGGGGTTCGTGTTGGTGTTGGTGGTGGTGTTTGTGCTGTTGTTTTTTTTAATCGCGTGTTCAATTGTTGTGATTTTTGATATTATTTTGTTTTTGTTGTTGTTGTTGTTGTTGTTGTTGTTGTTGTTGTCAATGTCGTTGTCGTTGTCGTTGTCGTTGTCGTTGTCGTTGTCGTTGTCGTTGTCGTTGTCGTTGTCGTTGTCGTTGTCGTTGTCGTTGTGGTTGTGGTTGTCGTTGTCGTTGTCGTTGTCATTGTCGTTGTCGTTGTCGTTCTCTTTATCGTTGTTGTTGTCGTTGTTGTTGTTGTTGTTGTTGTTGTTGTTGTTGTTGTTGTTGTTGTTGTCGTTGTCGTTGTCGTTGTTGTTGTCGTTGCTGTTGGTGTTGGGATCACGGTGTTTGCCGTTTTCAAGATTCTCGTGGGCATGCCCGATGTGTTTTTGGGTTAGTGGGAAAATAATTCAGGCACGTTGGGGCCATGACAATGCCATCTTGGGAGATATTCTCTTTGAATGAGACCCCCGGAAACACATTCATCTGTATCCAAAGGTAGTTCCGAAATGAGTGTGTGGTTCTTCGGTGGCATCTTGTCGTGATGTTGGGGCCCATGTTCGGCACACCCGAACTTGGCCCACGTTGGACTTATCTTGGGCCCAGATTTGAATGCTGTTTTGCCAATCTCGCCGAAAGATCATTATCGAACAACTTGAAAACAATGGGATTTGGAACACAAATCGGTTGTGCTGCTCTCATGTCGGCACATGTTCGAACCATGTTGGGCTAGTGGGCCCCTTGTTGGTGACGGTGGGCCCATGTTTGCCACATCTTGGCATCTGTTCGGCGAAAGTCTGGCCCATTATTAGGCCTTGTGTTCGGCATGTTTGACCACAGTTTGCGTTCATGCCAGGGCCATCTTGGCCCATCTTCACGCCTCGTTGGCCACATGTTGGATCTATGTTGGCCCTATTTGGGGCTCTTTTGTACCAATCTTTGAACTTTGTTGGAAAATGTTTTCCAAAAAACAGGGTTTTTAGTTAAACAACTGTTCTTCGTGGCATATTTTGGTGAATGTTGGAGCCATGGTTGGGCAAGTGCCCCCCTTGTTCGCCACATCTCGGCAAAAATTTTGCAGAGGTTGGAGGCATATGTGGGGCCCATGTTGAGGGGCATCTTGACCCATCTTGTCCCATGTTGGCGCTATATTGGAGTCCAGTTGGGCCAATCTCGGCCAAAAAAAAAAAGACCCTGCGCCTTTGGGGCGGGCGGAATTGGTTGACAAATTAAACCATATTTTTTTGGTCGTGCAAATTTTTAGTCAATGTTAATGTTAATGTTAATGTCAATGTTCATGTTCATGTTCATGTTAATGTTAATGTTAATGTTAATGTTAATGTTGTTGTTGTTGTTGTTGTTGTTGTTGTTGTTGTTGTTGTTGTTGTTGTTGTTGTTGTTGTTGTTGTTGTTGGTATTGTTAATGTCGATGTTAATGTTAATGTTAATGTCAATGTTCATGTTCATGTTCATGTTCATGTTCATGTTAATGTTAATGTTGATGTTAATGTTAATGTTAATGTTAATGTTGTTGTTGTTGTTGTTGTTCTTCTTCTTCTTCTTCTTCTTCTTGGTTGTCTTCTTGTTCTTCTTCTTGGTTGTCTTCTTGTTTTTTTCTTGTTTTTCTTCTTGTTCTTCTCCTTGTTCTTCTCCTTGTTCTTCTTGTTCTTCGTTCTTCTTGTTCTTCTTCGTCTTCATGTTTTCTTGTTCTTGTTCTTGTTCTTCTTCTTGTTCTTGTTCTATTCTTTTTCTTGTTCTTCTTTTTCGTCTTCTTATTGTTCTTGTTCTGATTCTTCTTCTTGTTCTTGTTGTTGTTCTTTTTATTGTTCTTGTTCTGGTTCTTGTTCTGGTCCTCGTTCTTGTTTTTGTTCTTGTTTTTGTTTTTTCTTGTTTTTGTTCTTGTTCTTGTTCTTCTTGTTCTTGTTCTTGTTCTTGTTCTTGTTTTTCAAGCTATTGGTGTTCTTGTTCTTCAAGCTCTGGTTCTTCTTGTTTTTTTTTCTTGCTCTTCTTCTTTTTCTTCTAATTTCTCTTTCTGTTCTTGTTGTTGTTGTTGTTGTTGTTGTTGCTGGTGTTGTTGTTGCTGTTGTTGTTGTTGTTGTTGTTTTTTGTTGTTGTTGTTGTTGTTGTTGTTGTTGTTGTTGTTGTTGTTGTTGTTGTTGTTGTTAATGTTGTTGTTGTTGTTGTTGTTGTTGCTGTTGCTGCTGCTGCTGTTGTTGTTGTTGTTGTTGTTGTTGTTGTTGTTGTTGTCGTTGTCGTTGTTGTTGTCGTTGCTGTTGGTGTTGGGATCACGGTGTTTGCCGTTTTCAAGATTCTCGTGGGCATGCCCGATGTGTTTTTGGGTTAGTGGGAAAATAATTCAGGCACGTTGGGGCCATGACAATGCCATCTTGGGAGATATTCTCTTTGAATGAGACCCCCGGAAACACATTCATCTGTATCCAAAGGTAGTTCCGAAATGAGTGTGTGGTTCTTCGGTGGCATCTTGTCGTGATGTTGGGACCCATGTTCGGCACACCCGAACTTGGCCCACGTTGGACTTATGTTGGGCCCAGATTTGAATGCTGTTTTTCCAATCTCGCCGAAAGATCATTATCGAACAACTTGAAAACAATGGGATTTGGAACACAAATCGGTTGTGCTGCTCTCATGTCGGCACATGTTCGAACCATGTTGGGCTAGTGGGCCCCTTGTTGGTGACGGTGGGCCCATGTTTGCCACATCTTGGCATCTGTTCGGCGAAAGTCTGGCCCATTATTAGGCCTTGTGTTCGGCATGTTTGACCACAGTTTGCGTTCATGCCAGGGCCATCTTGGCCCATCTTCACGCCTCGTTGGCCACATGTTGGATCTATGTTGGCCCTATTTGGGGCTCTTTTGTACCAATCTTTGAACTTTGTTGGAAAATGTTTTCCAAAAAACAGGGTTTTTAGTTAAACAACTGTTCTTCGTGGCATATTTTGGTGAATGTTGGAGCCATGGTTGGGCAAGTGCCCCCCTTGTTCGCCACATCTCGGCAAAAATTTTGCAGAGGTTGGAGGCATATGTGGGGCCCATGTTGAGGGGCATCTTGACCCATCTTGTCCCATGTTGGCGCTATATTGGAGTCCAGTTGGACCAATCTCGGCCAAAAAAATACAGACCCTGCACCTTTGGGGCGGGCGGAATTGGTTGACAAATTAAACCATATTTTTTTGGTCGTGCAATTCCGGCAAATGCGGTTTGACTGGGTCTTCAATGGTTTCTGATCAAACAAAATTGGTTGACAAATTAAACCAATGATGTGTTTCTGGAAGGCATCATTGCAAATGCGACACGCATTCTCTCAATTTTGTTTCGGGAGAAGTCATGAAAATCTGGGGCGTTGCTTAATCGCATACCCGCAAATATCACCAAAATGTAAAGGTCATGCTTGAAGGTCCCCACCGCCCCGAAAACCTGTGCGAGTGGGACCTGATCCTTGGACGGATTGGCAGTTGAGAAAAGAACGTTGGCCGTTCATGATTTTGTGGTATGCCCGGTGTGTTTCTGCACAAGGACTGTTTGGGTAGAGGATTCATGGACTAATTTGGTGACTAGGGAACTTATTCACGGCTGAATGACTAGCATGACAAATTTGGTCAACAACTGGTTTTGGAAGCTGATTGCCAGTGCAGGATTCAGAAAATTGCTTCACTTTCTTGGTTTGAGCGCTTGCACGGACAAAACTGGACATAGCCGGTGTAAAGGCGGTGCAAGACTTTTGACATTCCATGGTAAAGAGGGCAGAAACCTGCACGATTATTTTGAAATCCGAATCAAATCTTTATGCACCATCCTAACCTGAAGGCACCAGTGATATCTTGAAGAATCAACCCCCTGTCGACAAAGTCTTGACAAAGTCAGGGAAAAAATGTCAGGTCCGAAAAACCGCATTTGCTGCAAGTCAGCTTCGCGACGGTGTCCTGACTTCAGTCATGCCACCGGTTGTGAGCTTCAACGTGAAGATCCCAGATGAATTCTGAGTTTTCATGCGAAAGGTGTTGATGTCAGCTCGCAGGTTTTGCAGAATCCCACCTGGTGGCTGTGAATACAAAAAAACCTGCTTGCACTAATTTTGGCACATGGTGTTAGGCAGCCTTGAAGTGCTTTATCAACACAATGAAATATGTACGGCCTCATAGTGTCATGACAGTCAAAAACAAGCAAAACAAAAACCAGCAGTGGATGAAAAAAACAAAAATAGACAAAACCAAACACAAGCTCCCTGCCAAATCCTGCCAAAACAAAACAATAAACAACCACAAAGAACATGGGAACTGGAAAAACTTATATATTTTGCCTTCGGTTTTCGAATGCCATGCGCACTAGTTTGTCAATTTCTGCGTTTTTGAATTTTTCCAGGTTTAGACATATCTCCTCCGATTTTCCTATACACTCATTATCTATCTATCTATCTATCTATCTATCTATCTATCTATCTATATATATATATATATAGATGTGTGTGTATGTGTATGTGTATGATTACATAAAAATATTGAGATACATAGATATTTGGCTGTGCCAGCACTTTCTCTTTTGCCCCAGAAGCACAAAACAAGCAAAATTTGCAATTTTGACACTCTTTTTTTGAGTTTTGATATCGTAGACCTTTCCTAGAGTTAAACAAACTGGTTTGCAATCTTGTCCGCAGGAAAGAAGCAAAGTCATTGAACATCAGTTTTTTTTTGGTGATTTTGCGTTTCACAGCTGTCATGCGACCGATGTATACAGCAGCGTGCAGCCTTTGAACTGAGAGCCTTTGCAAATGCAACGGCATGGCCGAGAGGTCAAGGTTTGCGCTCGGCCACCATTGCCCCAGCCATTTTTGCACACGGCAAAACAAAGCCAGGCAAATGCCCCGTAACTGAACACAAACACATACAAGTCTGAGAAATCGATTTCGTGCTAGTATTGCAGACACCCACGTGACCCACGTCATCCTGCAATTCTTGGAGCCTTCCCTTTCGGTCGCTCATGTTCGGGTGTGACGAGCTTGTTGGGCCCATGTGTGAACGCGTTCTTGCTCCAGCCAATCAGTCGTGGAGTCGTGGAGAAGAAAGCGATCTCTTGTCCCACCACAATTTCATCCAAACATCATGGGTTAAGTGCATATCAGTGCACCTCATCAAACACTTTGGGTTCACGACCTCACCGCCTTCCAACTCTGGCATGACGACAGCTGGGGTCACCAGGCGCCAATGTTCCCAATTTACCATCGGAAATGTATTGTGTTTATTGGGCACGTTTCATCAAACGAACTGTTGAAATTGCATGCCTGGTGTTTTACCTCGAGCAACGTCCTTTGAAAACCGGTTGCCAAATTTTCACATGATGGGCAGTGAGGAATTCTGTAATTGGTTTTACGCCCCGGCTGATCCTGGACACCCCACGATTTTGGAAGGACATGGGAACGAGTAACAAGTAAGACGATATGAAATCTGAAACTAACACTTCGGAAGGGAATTCCCCTTCGAAAGTGTTTGCTTTCTGACCGCGTTGGGCTATGGCCGGCCCAACTTTTGACAGTGCCAGGGTGCAGAGTTTGTCATCCCGCCTCTGGCATGGACCATGCGGCAACCATCTGAAGACAATGTCCAAGGACAACCACTGTTGGCCCAGAGGGTTCCAGCAAAATGACGTAACAATCGGTTTAATTGTTGCTGTGGCAAGGCAAGGTTGAAGACACCATTCGAGAGTGTTATTTCTGTAGCCGTCATTTTAAAACGTGGAACGGGCAAGTCATTTTTGCATAATCCAATATTTTCATTTGCCGTTTTTCTCTTCCGCATCATTGGTTTCCACATCATTCGCCTCCACATCATTCCCAACCAACAATCGAACGCAACATGGGTTTTTGCGAACGGTCCATCATTCGTGGGAACGGCGGGATGCCGTATGCGTCCAAAAGGCTGTGGCGCGGAGTTGTCAAGTGTTCTTCGTTTTTGTATTTATTTGCGTCTCGCCCACGCGGTCCGAACACCTGCAACTCTTTTACGGTCATGGTTCAACTGCGATGGTTGTCGCCAGCGCGTTGTTGTTTTTAAATCTTTGTGGGTTCGAAAAATTGTATGAAAACAATTTGGCATGGAGACAACGCGTGCAATTTTTCATGGATGTGACGGGGGGAAATAAATCCCAAGATGCTCTTACCCAGACAACCCGAACCCATCGTGCAAAAACTTTGCCTCGAAAAATCATGCGGAAATCTGGCCAAGAAACGCCCGCACGCGTCCCCCAAGTCAACTCCACCGCTACGGTCCACGAAGCACATGGGAAATGGAAAAAAAATGCAAACATGCAATAGCCATTGTTCCGACAAAACCGTCCCCAAAATTTTCAGGTGACAGCCGTTGCTGTACGTGTGGTGGCGCCGACAGGCATGGTGGATGAGATGTATGCTTTACAAAGGCTTTGAATCAATCATTTGAGGCCTGCATACAAAACTTCGGGTCCATTTTTTGGCACGGGTTCCAACTACAACTTTCTGCTGGCCATGTGTCCGTCCCGACGGCACTGCGAGCCACAAACTGGAATTGCCGAATCAAACATCGTCCATGATCCCAAAGATATATAAATTTATACAGCATACACGTTCCGCATCGTTCCGCAAATTCAAGTTTTGATTCATTCGTGGTCATGGCCAAGCGCCAATCGCCATCCAGCACCGGAACCCAACCAGCTATGGGACAGCTTCGAGGTAAAAAGGTTGGGCAGGTTCTCCAAAAAATGGGTGTCAAACCAAGTATATACAACGCCATGGGCATGGTCACAGCATCGAACAGCATGGAAAAAAGTTCAATTGCATTTGAAAAGAGGCTTGTCCGTCGAGCAGTGTAGCCTTGTGCTCAATGATTTTCATGCAGGCCACTTG
The DNA here is from genome assembly GCA_009767595.1 of Symbiodinium kawagutii. Classification (NCBI taxonomy): domain Eukaryota; class Dinophyceae; order Suessiales; family Symbiodiniaceae; genus Symbiodinium; species Symbiodinium kawagutii. The sequence goes on from VSDK01029065.1 coordinate 17,714, forward strand.
CAAAAATTGTGCCACATCAATGGTGGACCCTGTCGTCAAATCACCTGGCAGTTTTGACCCAAATCACCTGGCAATTTTTGACCCAAATGTTTGTGTTGGTCCATACTATGGAAAAAATCCCCCATGTCAACCTCCATTCCTTCATTTCCACGAAATTTGAAGTTAATTTTGGTTGTTATTTTTTGTTTTCCGAGTATTCAATTTCAGTCTTTCAACTTTGGACAGCAATGAGTTTCACCAATTTGGTTCGTTCCTCTGTTTCGCGGTCAGGTCGTCAGTTCATTTGAAAGAAACTTGAAATGGGTTTTCCTGCACTTGTGCCAAGGTTTGTGGTGCCGCTTGTTTCAAAAATAGCGATTGGATTTGGTTCAAAATTTTCCGACAGCAATCTTGCGGAGATACATCCTACCAAGGGGCCTTCCTCGTGAGAGTTGGCGCCCGGATATTCTGCACGCCCATTTTTTTTTTTCAGAGGCCTTGTCGAGAATTGTTGCCTGGAAATTTCCGAACGAGTCCCAGTAGAACGCCTTTGTGCCAAAATTTTCTGGAATGATTTTGCCACGACAACGGGTTGGCACTGGTGCCACAGCCTTTTCACAATACCCCACCGTTCGGGTCCTTTGCCCACACATTGTTTTGTGCGGACGCGACACAGTGCGTGTATGACCTGGTGATTCCATCCCGGCTAATGCCCCGTTGGGATCGATTATCGTGCGCGTGGTTTCTGGGGAGGGTCGCAGGTAAAGTTGTTTGGTTCTTTTTTTGGGTTTTGCTTCAGTGTCTTCCCGTTTGCCTTGTTGGAAATCAGGAATGGTTCCGTCGATTTCCCCGCATCATTTTCATCAGTGGCCTATGGTGTGTCGCGTCACCCATGTTGGCACCCGTGCGGCCAGCCAATTGCCTCTCTCAAATCCTGTGCCGGCGATGTTGCCCTGCAACCACCCACCGCACCAAATTTTGCGGTGCTAGGCGCGACCGCAAGAACATGAAGGACGGACACGTCAGGCCGTCAAAGCAATGTTAGACTGCGCAGGCAACCAACACACCTCTTGCATTCGCAACTTTGCGGGGCTTCACCCTGAACAGGCCCAATGGTTGCAGGCCACCCGTGGCCTTTCACAAGGATTTGTTCTCCACTCCACATCTTTGGATGCACCGGCTGCTTACATGGCCTCGAGGGGAACCAGCAGGCATAACTGCTCGGATCTAGACCTTAGCTTTGGGGCATCGGCTTCGGATGCTACAAGCGGTTGCTGCTTTGCCCGCTTGCTGCTTTGCCCGCTTGCAGCCAAGCTGTGGCTCACACCTCGCCATTGACCAAGCATGGTCCCAGACACAGGGGGTGATTACCGCTCAAGGTGATGTAGCCGCTTGGCATGCTCACTTGGGCCGCTGCGAAAACGGAAGTCTGCAGGCAGCTAGCGTATTTGGCTCCACTTTTTCACTTGTCTGTGTTTTCTGAACGAAGGGTTACGGAAACGAAAGCAAGAGTCAAGCTAACTCAAGTTCAGGTGGTTCCAATTGGCTCAACCCCGGGGTCCTCAACAAGTCCTGTGCAAGTACTAATGAGTGCGAAGCTGCTGCGTGACACATGTATGGAATTCACACCCCCCTTGAAACGTAAGGGCGTCTGTCCTGCTCGTCAAACTTGGCGGTTACCAGCTACAGGCTCATTCGGCTCCAAGGACTTGCTGCCGTCACAGCGCCGACCAACTGCAATGTGAACTCCTTCGGATACAGGCCCTGCCATTGCATAGGGTTGTTCACGCTAAGAGTTTTGACGGTGATCTCGTGACTGCGGTTCTACCCGCGATGTCACGAACGTGTACAAATCCAAGCGGCGGCAACGCTTGGAGTTCGTCAGGCCCACCTTTGAGATGTTTGGTCTTGGAAGTTCCTTCCAAGTGTCGCACGTTAGACCCAGGACCGTTTTTTTGGGACGCAGTCACGAGTTTTGGGACGAGGTTGGGAGACCAAAGTCTTCACTTGCAAGGCCATGTATGAACAACGCTTCCCCCGTAGCCCTGCTGATGCCACGCAATTTGGCATCAGGGCTTGACGTCGCAGATATTCTTGCTTGGGTTTGAATGGTAATAGCAACTAGTCTTCCACGCAAGTGCGCTACATGGGAATCCGTGCCGCGTCTTGTTTCAGGACACCCGGCCCAGTCAGACTGGCACAAGCGTCCAAACCCAAGTCGCCTTCACAAGCATTGGGCTCCAACGCTGTCACCCCGATTGCCAATCACATTGTCGAGGGGCAGGCATTCGCCGCGCCAGCTTTTTAACACTGCACGCTGTGTGTCAAATTGGTACACGTGTCACACAGCACGTTAGGCGTCACTAGTAATTACTTTACAGGATTCGTTTAAGACCTAGGGGTTTGAGCCAGCTGGAACCATTTAAATTTGAGTTAATTTGACCTGGGTTTTTCTCTTGTCTCGACGTTGACTCTGTTCAATTTATGTTGTTTCACCTTCCTGCGCCCTAAAAACGGGCCGCTTCCGGGCTTGCAGGATCTGATCTGATCTTGACTCTGGTTTTCAAATTCGTGGCCCCTCTTGAGCATTCCAGGGATCTCTCCGGAGGTTGGAACAAGCGGGAAGCACCGCTTACTGAGCGGGGAGCACTGCCACTGGAGGACCTCGCTCCGAAGCGGGGCCCCATTACACGGCAACACGTCCAGCAACGACGGTTGGTGGAACAGGTCTTCGAGTCGGTGGTGGTCACGCGGCTGGGAGTCGCAGCGGCAAAGTTGGTCAAAGACAGACTGGACCAGCCCCAACACCACGTGGTCTGACTGGCGGGGCGGCGCCACCAGCACAAAAACCTGCCCACAGCAACCCCAAGGCAGAACCCTAGGAACCAAAGAGGTAAGCGCAGCAGCCAAAAGCAAGCTGAACGCATACAACGAGGACAGGCGAGAAGAGCAATAACTCTCCGAGCCTCAGCGGCCCAGGAAATAGAGGAAGAGGAGGATCACCCCGATGCTGTTTGTACTGGATTCAATCCAAACAAATGTGCCGCTACATCCTTCGACGGGTATGTGCATATCACGTCCTTCTCCACTTCCCGCGGGCTAGTGTTAGCTAGCTGAAGTGGCTCTTGCTTTAGTAAGTGCTTGGCGGGGACAGGACACTCAAAAGTCACAAGCAAGTGAAGAATTTGATAAAGAAGGGGGGGTAGGCTCAATTCCCCCCAAGGCTTTTGTGCTCCGCTATACTTTCTCCCTGTTGCCATTCCCTTCAGCAATCATAATCATGGATGCAAACTTTATCCTGGTTTGTTTTTCTGGGCAGTTGCCATGCCAGTTTTCGTAACCCACCCCTGGCTTCAAAACATGTTACGGAACAGGAAAATAGTTGAGCTACTGTCTACTTGTAGATAGTGCTTTATCGGTAAGCTGAAATGTAAAAGGCTAAATGTGTTTAGCCTGCTCGACTTGAACCGTCCTTCACAGTGCTTTGATTTTCTTTGTTTTGCACGCACGGGAGTTGTGTTGACAACAATAGTCGGCGGCACATTAAGCATACCGCTAATTGGGATGCATTAAGCATACCGCTAATTGGGATGCATACCGTAGCCATTTTGGCTCAAGGATTACTGGCTCAAGGCTCAAGGATTACTGGTTCAAGTTGTTTTTGGTTCGGTGGCCTTTGCTTACTTTCGGAATGGCGGGCATGACTCCAGATAGGCCATCGCAACGACGTCGAATGACGTCTCCGCTTCAAGAAATGGATGGCCTTGAAGAACCGATCCCCGAGACACCTGCACAATCTGACGGCCAGGAATCAGGAATGGAACCGGTAGTGACCACAACAAGTTTGGCACAGATAGTGCGGCATGAAATTCAGACCGGCTTAGGAGGTTTGCAAGTGGAAATGGCCAATTTGGGCGCCAAAGTCAACACACGGTTGTTTGAAATGGAGGGAGTCTTGAAACAGCAAGACGCCAGAATTCTTCAGCTGGAGAGGTTGTTGGAGGGCAATGGGTCGAACGTGTCCACACCACGTTCTTCCTGTGAAGCTCAGAAGCTTGCAGAACACGAACAGCAACTTGCCGAACTGAAAACCAAAATCGACAACATGACCCTCACGCCTGTGCATGGAGATTCCCAAGGTGATGTTTCCAAAACCATGGTGCTAGGTGGCTTGGAGTCGCTAGGATCCTTGCAAGAAGCAACCAAGTGGTTGTCGAACAAACTCGCGGAGTTTCATGGTCCAGCCCATGTAGGTACGTACATCAAGGCAACCTCCTTCGATGGATTGCTGTTTGTGAAGTTCAAAGATGGAGATGCTAGAGACACGGCAGTGGCTCTTATGCGCAGTGCTGGCATCAAATTTGGTGAGAAGCATGTTTGGGCCACACAGGACCTACCAGTTCCCGTTCGTGCTCGGAAGTTGTTCCTGCTACGTCTTCGTTGGCAGTTGGGCCAGTGGGGCTTTGTCAAGCGTGAAATGGTGGTAGATGATGAGTATTCATGCTTGAGGATTGCTGACAAAGTTGTGGTGAAGGTATCCACGATGGGTCCCAATCTTACCATTGAGTGGGCCGATGATTGGGCGCAATGGCAGGAGTTTCAGGAGAGCGAGGAGTTGCGGGACATGTGTGAGAAGAGCCGTGTTGTGTTGAGCAAGGAAGGAAAGGGAGGCGGGAAAAGCAAAGGGCGCCCCGCCGTCCGTTAGGGACAGCTCCGTTCGAGTCGAGGTGTTTCACAACAGTCGCTTTCTTATCCTGCCGACGCAGTTTCAGAAGCTTGTAAGCCGACGCCAGTTTTGAAGCAATCATTGCATGTGTTCGCAAAAAATGCTAGAATTCATTCACGTGAAAGGCTTGCGGAATTGTGTTTAGAAATTAATGACATTGATTGGGACATTGTTTTGTTCAGTGAAACTCGAAGCAGTGAAGGGCATTGTCAACTCGATCATGGACACTTGCTCTGGACTTCCCAGACCCCCACTGTGGCATCTGGGGTGGCGATCCTTTTACACAAACGCCACAGCAGCAAAGTCAAACATTTTCAAGCATGGGGTGATCGAGTGGCTTGTTTGGACATTCAGATTGGTTCTTTCGTTTTGCGGGCTGTCGCGGTATACATGCCGCATGCTGGTTACAGTCACGAATACCTGGTCTCCGTCTACGATCAACTACAAGCTTGTGTTGAAGAAGCGGTCCGAAACAAATACAAAATCGTGGTCGGAGGAGATTTCAACTCCCAGCTGCACATTGGTACACGTGGAAACTTGCTGCACGAGTTCGCAGCCATGTTTGATTTGCTTGTTGCTAATTCGGATATTTCGCCCGCAAATTGGACATTCTCCATGGGAGTTCGACGACAAATTGATTTCATTTTGCACTCTGCCAATTTGAACTTGCAAGTTGCTCGTGCTTCGGATGAGATTGACTTAGGTTCTGACCATCGTTCTGTTCATGCTACATTTTCCTTATCTTGGGGGACAACGAGGCGTAACAAAAACCGAAGAAGACTGCATGTTGGTTGGACCCCTGCCGATGCAGAAGCTTACCATGCGACCCTTCAAGAAAAGATGACACAAAGGCAGCCGGTTACAATTGCAGACGTTGAAAACATCATTGCTTCATGCGCTGAACGGGTTGGATGTAAACCCATCAGACAAAACCGAGCTCCTCCTTGGAACGAACCAGAGTTTCAGCAACTTCTATCAGAACGTCGTGGCTGCAGAGACAAGAGTCGGAGAACAGAACTTTCGAAACAAATCCGACGTCACCTGCGTCTGTTCTTGCGGCGGAAACGTAATGCTAAAATCAACAACATTTTGCTCGAATTTTCTGATTTGAATCGTTTGGACAGGGCGTTGCACGATCCGATCTTGAAACAAAACAAATGTGTGGACATT
>VSDK01029065.1:24249-41138 GCA_009767595.1 Symbiodinium kawagutii
TGGAAATTCTTGGAGAAGAACTTCAACGAGCTGGCTTGGAAATTAATACATCCAAAACCAAAATATTGACTACTCAGTCCTTGGACGCCCCAATGTACATTGACATTGCAGATGACATGGTCGAAGTTTTGCATGGGAAGGATACCCATAAATATCTTGGAAAACTCCTAACTGGCGATTTGAAGAAGCGAACCCAAACTGAATTCGATCATCGTGTTCGCCTTGGTTGGGCCAAATTTCATAGATTTCGGACAATATTGACAAACAAACATATGTCATTGAAACTGAAATTGAAATTCTTCGATTGTTGCATCACACCGACGGTTTTGTTTGGTCTCTCTGTCCTCCCGCTGCCGATGTCGCATTTGCAGAAATTGGATGCTTTGCAGAGACGCATGTTGCGGAGTGTGATCGGGCGGGTACGGCTGAGAGATGAGGATTGGCGCGACACAATGGTCCGGATGCAGGCAAGGATGCACAGTGCCATGACCATCCACCCTGTACAAAGCTGGAGCAAACAGTGGGCAAAGCAACAACATTATTTGGCGCACCGTGTTGCTACATCACATTCTTGGGCTAAATTCGCTGTATTGTGGTCACCGGAAGATGACTGGCAAAACAATTTTTCGTGCAAACCTCATCGGAAACCTGGCCGACCTGCGCTGAGATGGGACAGTCGACTGAAATTTTTTTCCCGGCAATACTTTCCAACTTGTTCAACGTGGATCGAAGGTGCTTCGCAAATGAATTGGATGTCTTTCAGCCAGAATTTTCAAAACGACCTATTGAATTGAGCAAGCCTTGTTTTTCTTTTTCATTTCTTTTCACCCCGTGTCCTAATGGGACCGTAGCAGGAGTGTTTCACTTCGACTCGAACGGGCGCAAAGCAAAGCAAAAAGTTTGAACGGTCAAAATTTTGAAGGCCTATATTTTGCAGTTGTGCTTATGACTTTCCTGTGGCCGGGGTTTGAAAAACTCTTGGCGTGCAATGTGCACCCTTTCTCTTCCATTTTATCTTGGTTGGTTTGAAGGGTCATGAACAGTGACCGCGGGCAATTTGGCTCTAGGTTCACTCTGGGAGTTTTTGCTGAGTTTTTGCTCTCCTCTCTGCCCTCTCCGCCTGTATGGATGACGATGCCCCCATTGCAAAGTTAAGTGGGGTTGATTTCGGGCAACTTCTTCCACAAGCTAGCTGGGCGGTGGATAGCCCTGTCTTTGGTGGCAGTGAGGGACATGTTGACTTCGCGGAAGATTTTCCAGATGAATCCCCAGCAGGATTGCAACATGTTTTGATCGAGGATGAATGCTCGGTGGAACCTGGCGAGGGCACAGGGATGCTGGAACAATCCGCGCAAGACCTTGATGTCAAAACATCCAGTCAAGCTATTCAAGTGAGCCTTGACTCTTTGCCAGTTGAAAAACCTTTATTCTTCTGGGAAAGCAATCCGTTTTTGGCGGCTGTCATGGGAAATGCCCCTGCACAGTTTGGCACCTTCCCAGATGTCAAACGGCCTCTGGTACCGGTTGCGGTCTTTGATGGACAACCGCTTCCTGCTGTCGACAACCACCGGAAGGCGAAGTGTGCCAGAGTGGAGTCGAAACTGGGGTTGTGTCAGAAATCGCTAAGGCACGTAGAGCCAGAGGATGAAATCAGCAAGAGGAAAAGTGTGATATCTGATTGGTCCAGCCTGGTGGCTATTGATATCTTCGCTTTTTCCATTGGCAACCTGTTGTCAGAGGATGGCGGGGAGGTTAGTCATGATGCGATTTTGAACACTGTCAGGGCATGTCTGGCTTCAAAGGCTACAAGTACCATTTCCAAACGGTTTTATGCCCTCAATCGATATGTGAAATACTGTGCCCAGCGTGGTATGGAGGTCCTCCCTTTGAAGGAATCGAGTCTCTTCCAGTACTTGCAGCATTTGAACCAGGATCCATCCACTGCAGCGTCTGCCGGACGCAGTTTTATGGAGGCGGTTCGCTTTGCAGGGGGGGTCTTGGGCTTACATGGCGATGTCTACGAATTAGGGACCCAGAGGCTGAATGGTTTGGCCATTGAACTGGCAAGCAAGGCAGGGCCCATCTTCCAGGCCTCGCCGCTGACGGTGGCACAAGTGATGCAATTGGAAAAAATGTTAGTTGCCACAGACAACTTGCAAGACAAACATGTGTTGGGGTGCTTGCTAGTGCTTCTCTACTCATGTGGTCGTGTTTCCGATGGGCAACGCGTCACTCAAATAATCTTGGATGTTGACATGGAGAAGGTGGAAGCAGAGAGTTTGGATGTGCAAGGATACATCGAGTTGTCGGTTTTGGGAAGCAAAACTGCAAGAGGTGATAAACTGAAACGTACCTTTTTGCCCCTCGTGGCGCCTATCTTTTCCATGTCATCGGTTCCATGGTTTCATGCTTGGATTCAAGCTCGTGAAGAGCTCTGGGACTTGAAATCGCTGGCAAGTTGTCGAGGTCCTTCCTCAATCGCTGTAGCGCGGATGGGGTGCAACTGCAGCAGGACATAGCTTCATCTGAAGTTGGGAAATTTTTGCGCGTGGCATTGGACGTTGAAAGTGAAAACAGGCATTCAATCAGATCACATTCGCTCAAGGTCACACTTTTGTCCTGGGCTGGGAAATTTGGTGTTCCTCTTCCTTTGCGACGTTTACTCGGCCATCATGTAGACCCTGGGTCAAGATCGGCGGAAACCTATTGCCGAGATGCCATGAGCCCTGCCATACGGGCAATGGAAGAGGTGCTCAAATCCATCAAACGTGGATCCTTCCTCCCTGATGCCACAAGGTCTGGCAGGTTTACGAGGGCAAGTGGAAGTGATAATGCGGCTGGCGATGTGCTTCTGCGGGAGTTGGCCGAAGAGGACCAGGAGGACAACATCAGCGGGTCTGAGAGTGGCTCTGAGTGTAGTGATGTAGAACCTGTTGTTGGGGGGGTAGATGATTCGGTGGCTTTGTGGGATTTGGCTGACCCATCTGTCAGGCCCGACTTCGAAGCCTTACCCCCCAACTGTCATGTGTACCGTAACCTGGCATCAGGCATGCAGCATTATAGGAAAGGTGCAGGTGACAAATTTTTGTGTGGGCGTAGGCTCACGGAACGCTATGTAGCGTACTCTGGCAAGCCTGTGATTGGCGTGACTCTGTGTGAGCAATGTGCCAACTCGCATGGGGTGCGGGCGGAGGTGTGACAGGCAGGCAGGAAGAAAAGAAAAGTGGCTGGTGAGAGTTCTTGAGGTAAATTCATTTCAGGCAAGGAGGTCATGAGCACATTGCGGAATCCAACATGACATTCATGTGGAGGATCCGGGGACATGTTGCATTGCACAACTCTTGTCACGTTTGCTACATGTGTTGCGATGGTCGCCCATGAGTGCACTTACATGTTGCAAGGCATGAGTGCTATGTGCACTGAATGGGTAGAACGTGTTGCCATGTGCAACTGTGAGTGCGATGTGCACTCCCCATGTGAGCCACTGGTTGGCCCGTGGGTTTAGCGTCTGCAATCTGCAGCGGCGGGTTCGTGTGGATGTAACGGTGGAAATTCTCCAGCAGTCCAACTGTATGTAACATTGCGGAGCCCGTAGCATGATTAATCAAGTGCAATGTGTGCTCACCTGTTGCATAGTGCAGCTATGAGTGCTATGTGCACTAAGTGGGCCTGACGTGTTGCCATGTGCAACTCAGAGTGCGCTGTGCACTCCCCATGTGAGCCGCTTGTAGGCGCATGGGTTAAACGTCTGCAATGTGCAGTGGTTGTCGCGGTGTGCGACTGACTGCGGGGTTCGCCCCGTTCATGAACCAAACGCGTCGGATAGGGGCGCGGCTCAAGCGGACATGTGGCGTCCAATGTGTGGCATGATGTACATTTTTCATGCTAAGGTGTTTGGGGACACGTTGATTGTCACTTGTCACAGGTGATTTAACATCATGTATGTAAGGTCAGCTGCGAACACGTTTGTCCATGACACGTTGCATCACCTGATCACCACTTAGCGTGCCAAAAGAGCAATGACTTCTTACGCTGAGTCTGAAGCTAGCTTCAGAAATCGTGCTCGGGAGATTCAGCTGACAGAACAACATGTTGACAGCTTGATTTCTCAAGATATCAGGTGCTTCAACCACTTTGCTTTCACTGTTGGGGGCCAGCCGGGGCAGCTGGATGAAACCAAATTTCAAGACTTGGTGAATACTGTGTGCCCACGAGGCGCTTCATTGGGGGTGCAGGCAGCTTTGAAACAATTGGCATATGAATCTATCACTGTGGCGGTGGCAGCCATCCGCCAACGGGTTGAATCAGGCGGCGAAGCTGCCCTTAGGAAACTTCCTGCCCATGAGCGTGATGAGCGGCTGCGCCGGCTCCGGCAAAAGATCACTGGTTTTGAGGTAACAGGGGATTATGAGCCAGCCCACAGTGTTGTGGACACATACGCCCACATGGTTGAAGAAGGAGCTCTTCGCATTTTGCCCCTCAGCAAGTGCATTAGCCGCGATCAAGAGTTGCAGGCTAGCAAACAAGACAAACAACTTGTTTTGCTTGAAGGGCAACAGCTCACCATCAAAGACAAACAGCTTGATCTTAAGGCGGACTTGGGCAATGAACTCAGGGTGCACAATGCCTTCATCCGAAGGGGGTTGGCTATGGAAATGGCAAATCTTGCATCGTTCTCAGTGCACGAACGTGCAATCCGAGATTTCATGTCATACCTGACCAAAGATGTTCCTCCTGGCTTCAAAGGGCCAACGGTTGAGTCCGTGTTGCGGGCCGACAAGGAGCTATGGACTTTAGTGGCCAATGAATGCCGCTCCAATTTGAAGCCTACAGCAACCGGTGACTTTCCCGTGGATGATGCCATTCAGCGTTTTTCCACCTCAGCGTCAGTTCTGTTCAACCTGCTGCCTTTGCCTACATCAGCAAGTTCCAGTTCTTCAGGTGGCGCGAAGCGCAAGCCAGCTGATGACCATGACCCACCGCCTAAGCCACATCCAAAGGCGACCAAACGTGTGGGGCCCCAGAACTTGAAGGGCAAACAGCAGCGTCGAGGACAATCCAACCTTCCACCAGGGCTGCACGGCTACAGTGGGTGGAATTCAGAGAAGCAACGCATTTGTTATAATTACAATTTACCGCATGGCTGCCAGTTGACTACAACCAAGGATGGGCAGGTCATCAAATGTTCCAGGGGCATCCATCAATGTATTAAATGTCATGGGCCGCATCCTCTCGCGGCGTGCCCCAACAACTGAAAGGAGGCAGTTCCCTTGCCGGTCAATTTCGACAAGTGCACGTTTGAAGACGTTGTTGCAATTGAAGTTTTTGCTGGGCAGGGGAACTTGTCGCGCGCTTTGAGGCGCTCTGGTTTTCAAGTCTTGAGTATTGACAGGAAATCACACAAGCGTGTCCCGATCCTTGTGTTAGACTTGAACACTGCAGCGCATCGTAAGCTGTTTCACGAATTATTGGTGCAAGACAAAATTTTCTATTGCCATTTTGCCCCACCCCGTGCAACTTCTTTGACACGGACAACTCGTTTTGCCAAAGGCCGCCACGGTCCCCCTGGTCCCACTCCTTTGAGAAGTCTGCGCTCTCCTGGCGGGCTTTGCGGCTTGAAGCGTCGTCAGCAGCTGCGTGTGGATCAGATCAATCACTTGTACAGTTTCACTGTGGAAGCCATTTTGGCTTTGCATTCTCGCCGGGTTGGTTGGTCCATTGAAAGCCTGGCTTCGAACTTACTATGGGTCACACCGCCTTTCGTTCGACTAGTCCGCATTTTGGGACAAAACCTGTTGGGGTTTTCTTTCCATACTTGTATGCATGGTGCCAGCCGTAAGCAGGATACGGCAGTCTGGACCAATGTTCCTGAGCTCTTGGCCCTGGCTAGGACTTGTGATGGAACGCATGAACATCAACGCTGCGAACCAAATGTCGATGCGTGTGTCTACAATACGGTTTTGTCGGCCGCATGGGCCCAGGCCATTGAACAGTTTGCTGTTCGTTTGGGGATCCAACCGCCGCCTACCACAATGGCCGACATTCAATCGCATCACTCTTTGTTGCGAGTGCAGGCGAATCGTGCCGCCACCGGCCAACAACCCCGGGGCCACAAAGCCCCGCCGCTGCTCACTGATTTTTTGCAAACGCAAGAAGTTGATTTACATCTGTACCCCTTCTTGCAAGACTTGCATCCGCACCAGCGTTTGCCCGACAACCCACATTTCCCAGCTGGTGCTCGGTTGCAAGCTTTTTTGAATGATGATATGGGGGTGAGGACAAAGGCCAGGGTTGGGCTACCATTGGACCCAGAACGTTATGTACAACGAGTGTGTCAATTGGTTCACCCGGCGGAGCAGGCGATTATGCTGCATCCTGAAATGGAAGAAGCAATTAATGTCCAGTTACAATCGAATGCATTGGAATTGAGGAAACTTCGTTTGGCATGGTGCAAGAAAATTGTTGACTACAAAAAGAACGCTGCGCAGGATGAGTTAAACTTGCATGCCAAGATGGCGCCCCACCTGAAGAAGGTTTTGGCGGGAAAGTCGCTGTTGGCTTTCAAAGCGATCTTGAATGACATGAATTATGTGGATGCTAAAATTGCTGATGAAGTGATGCGCGGGCATCCGTTGGTTGGCTGGATGGAAGCGTCCGGCGTGTTTGCTCCTGCTCTGCGCCCCCCAGAGATGCATTGTGCCGAATTGGACAAGGTGGCTACGACTTTCTCTGCAAGGACCTTGTCTACCATCAAGCCGTCTGAGGACAGCATGCTGGATGCTGAACTTTGGCAGGTGACATTGGACGAGGTGGCAGCTGGATTTTTGGATGGGCCCTATGAAGCTGCCGAGCTTCCACATGATGCAGTGGTATCGCCTAGATTTGCAGTAAGGCAAGGAAGCAAGACGAGGCCGATTGACAATTTGACGGCCTCAGGGATCAACGCTACAGTAGGTCTGCCGGAGCGGCTGCAGGTTGAGGCTGTGGACGAGGTTGTAGCTTCTGTGAAGCGGTACATGCAACTAGCTGGGAAAGGACGCCGTTTGCTTGGTAGATCCTACGATCTCAAGAAAGCATACCGTCAGCTGGCAGTGGCTGAGGATCACCTCCGGTATGCTTGGATTGCACTTTGGTCCCCGGCTCATGGCAGGCCCATGCTGTTTAGGATGTTGTCCCTACCGTTTGGTGGGACAGCGTCAGTGGCTTCATTCCTGAGGGTGTCCCGTGCTTTGAGAATGATAGGTAGCGCTGGGCCCGCTTTGATGTGGACTTGCTATTTTGATGATTTCATATGTTTGTGCCAGGAAGGAGACGAGTCCAATACACATGCAACAGTTCAATTTTTATTTGATGCGCTGGGGTGGAAGGTTTCCCAAGACACAGAAAAAATTCAGATTTTTCAGCGCAATTTTCAGCACTAGGTGTGACCTTCGATTTGAGTGAGACTCATCGGGGCGTGCTCAAAGTGGGGAACACAGACCGGAGGCGCAGTGAGCTTGATGCAGCTTTGCAAGGTATTTTGGATGCCGATTCTTTGAATCCTGAGGATGCTGAGCGGTTGCGTGGGCGCTTGGTTTTTGCAGAGTCTCAGGTGTTTGGACGGGGCTCCAAACTGGCTTTGAGAGCCATGTCGGAGCCGGCCCTGTTGCGCAAAACGGTTTCCCCACTGACAGATGAAATGCTTTTCGGTCTGTTCTGGATGAAGGAAAGGGTGCTGACCTCCAAGCCTAGAACCGTGATTTCAGATGCGTTGCCAACGTATTGCCTATTTCTGGATGGCGCTTGTGAGCCATCAGAAGCGAATGGTGGAATGCCAATCACTACCATAGGGGGAATATTGTATGACAATTGGGGTCAGGCGACCAAAGCCTTTGGAACACGCCTTGCTGACGACATCTTGCAAAAGTGGTCATCCGGAAAAAGGAGACAGATGATCTTTGAGGCAGAGGTGTTGCCGTATCTGGTGGCTCTCAATTTGTGGTCGGCCGAGCTAGCTGGTGTGCAGCTATTGATCTTCATAGATAATGAGGCGGCACGGCACTCTTGGGTGAATGGTTTTGCAGAAGCATTCTATCCGAGGAATATCATACATTGCGGTGTGATGCTTGAGGCCGAGTTAGGGATCCAAGCTTACTTCTGCCGCGTGCCCACTTTCAGTAACCCTGCTGACATGCCTTCTCGTCTAGACTTTTCAAAGTGTCTCGAGTGGGGTGCCGAGGTGACTCATGTGTCACCGTGTTTACTGAGCAGATGTGCTCTCTCGGCTCCTGGCCAGTTGAACTTGTAATGGGGTGATGGACGGCCAGCGGATTGACCCCATCTAAACTCGAGAAAAATGCAGTGCGGCGTGAAGTGCAACAGTGAGTAACAGACATGTCAGTTGATTCTTAACTGTTTTAGGCACGCAAACTTGATCGTACCTAAGATTTTTGGTCCCATGCTGCATGGCTATTTGGGTCTTAGGCACGGGGTGGTTGTGCCTAAACGTCCGTGTTGTATGCCACATGGCCACCTGCGCGGTCAAGTCGATAATGACAGCGAATAGATAAGCTACTGTCTACTTGTAGACAGTGCTTTATCGGTAAGCTGAAATGTAAAAGGCTAAATGTGTTTAGCCTGCTCGACTTGAACCGTCCTTCACAGTGCTTTGATTTTCTTTGTTTTGCACGCACGGGAGTTGTGTTGACAACAATAGTCGGCGGCACATTAAGCATACCGCTAATTGGGATGCATGTTTGAACGGTCAAAATTTTGAAGGCCTATATTTTGCAGTTGTGCTTATGACTTTCCTGTGGCCGGGGTTTGAAAAACTCTTGGCGTGCAATGTGCACCCTTTCTCTTCCATTTTATCTTGGTTGGTTTGAAGGGTCATGAACAGTGACCGCGGGCAATTTGGCTCTAGGTTCACTCTGGGAGTTTTTGCTCCCGCCCTTCCCGCCCCGCAATTCTCCCAAGTGCATTGTTTTCCTCCGTGCGCTGGCATGGTATTTATGTTTTGGCCTAGGGTGATGGACGGCCAGCGGATTGACCCCCTAAGATTTTTGGTCCCATGCTGCATGGCTATTTGGGTCTTAGGCACGGGGTGGTTGTGCCTAAACGTCCGTGTTGTATGCCACATGGCCACCTGCGCGGTCAAGTCGATAATGACAGCGAATAGATAAACTTTCAAAACACAATGCGAAATCATATTGTCGGACATGCGTGCCTTCCAGTTTTGCAGCCGTGGTGCACGTTTATGATGATATAATGTATCACACCAAGGCCCTTGGGAGTGTACCATTTCTAGACGCGATATTGGGATCCAAAATTATAGTTTCTATCCGTTGACGACGTTCACCCCGAAATTACATCACCGCAAACCCGCCCCAACCCTTGCCAAACCCAGTCATAGCCGCAATGCCAACGAATTGCATTGCAAAATCAAATTGACGTTGACACCAACTAGCCGAATGCAACTGCCAGTGCCCTTTCAGTTGGTCGTTTTCGCAGTTCTTGGTTAATTTTGCTTAAAATTTCCCCCTGACAACATGCAACCGGCCATTTCTGGACAGAGATGCATTCCAGCGCAAGACAAACCCAGTTCAGAACCGGAGTTGCCACCATATCTTGTAACTTGTATGCAACAACAAATTTTGTTTCCCTTGTGCCTTCAAGCCTACTCCGATCAGAAATCATTCACGCTTCTTGTTTAATATTGAGTGGGTAGGACGCTAATGGATTATAATTGCAATTTTTGCCCTTTGAGACGGTTTGTTGGTGCAATCGGGGCATGTCCGCTTGTGCTGCAGCTGAAGACGGGGCTTCGGACATTACCCGTGGAAAGTTGGTATGAAACCGTTGGAAAACGAACGTACGTGTTGCCACCTTGTCACCGACTTTACACCGATTCACTGTAAGAACACACCATGGGAATAGCAGCAAACCCATGTTCCACCACACGGCATAACCGTTTCAGATTTGATTCTCTTGGGATGGTGATTGTTACCGGGTTCTCATGGACGTCGATGGAAAACACGGGTAGTGTACATACACTGGGCATATTGCAAAAAAAATGTTTCGATCCATTGATGGAAGTGTGTGAGATTGACAAGTGGCTAATGGGCGGAAATAGCGAACGAGAGTAAACGCATCATACAATGCACTTCCCAAAAGAGGCAGCCGCGGTCACAACAATTAACAAACAAAAAGGACAATCCCACCATCCGAAAATAATCCCATGGGCGTGCATGAAGGTTGGCTTGCCATTGCACCGTGTTGGGATCCATTTCGGAAAATCAGTACAATATAAAAATACGGTTTCGTGGCTCGATTTTGTTTTCATCTTTGGTTGGTGTTACAAAAATGGCAAGCATTGCAACATGTGTGTTTTTTTCATGTGAGGATGCCAGCAGCATAATTTGCAAGTTGTTGCACATACCATGCCATTGCTGGATTGTTTTGCCCTTTGTGTGATTTCGTGCCCGAGCATGGAGATAGTTTTTAGCGTTTGTCCGATGGCCTGTGAATTGCCAGGCTTGTTTGCATTCAGCAATTGACAATTTTTTGATTTTTTTCCATTATTTCCATTCCTTTTTCTCATTTCCTCCAGCTTGATCCCATACAGACCACGCAACAATACCATCAATTGATTTGCAGGCCTGCCTCGTCGCGGGAGGTGGGGGTTTGAATCGGGTTTTGCCAAACCAATTTTAAGATGTTTGCAGCTTGGCTGCCAAAAACACCCTGAAAGGTGTGTTGATGCCAGCCAAGCGTCCAGTACCTCTGTCAGACGCTGCTCTGGGTCACAAAGGCCATCACGGTGAAGCACCGAAAACACAAATTAATCAATGTGGAGAGTATGGTAGCCAAACAAATTGTTTCTGAATATGGCATCGGATTTTGACCTTGGGTCCCACAAGTCCAGTGATCCCAGATTTGGACGCTTGACCTCCTCACATGGTACAGGTGAAGGCGGCACAGGCGACCTGACGAATCAGTCGGCGATTGGCGAGACCAACGTAAACAGCCCAGTGGGGAACAGATGGGGAAATGTCACAAAATTTCATGCTCGAAATGTCGGATTCAAACTCCTTGACTTTTTGCCTCAGGACGGTTTGCCTTTGCCTGTTAAGTCTTGGGCCAAGTTTCACAGGGATGCATCAGGATGCAGCAGGATGCAGCGGGATGATGCATCATGATGCCTTGGTCAGTGGCCTGCATCGCACCCAGGAACACGTTCATCGATGTCCCATCTGCATTTTCACCTGGACACGCTCCAATGGACAGCCAACCCATTAGCACCGCACCAGCAGAGGCACAGCGACAAGTTGATGAGTTGCAAAGATGGATCACCGTCATATGTAAACTGTGTATGTATATATATATATATATGCATTTTTTCCCGAAGATATATTATCGCAAGTATGAAACGAAACAACTCTACCTATTTTCACATTCTCCTTCCCTTTTGACAGGTCCATTACCAGGGCTTCGTCAAGAGGCACTGCACAAGTTGTCATTCTTTGTTTCGCAGTTGACGAAGTTGGTTTTGTGCCAGGACAGTGCTGGATTCGGTTGAAGAAACCTCAGCACCTTGGTACAATAACAACCGTAGTCACATTGAAGAGACTTCGGCATGCACAAAGTTTCAGCTGCAGAATGTTGACTGCGATTTCCCTAGGCAGCTCCTGACGGGCTATGTTCACAAGGCCTTATTGCAACCATATTTTCTGATTTTTCCTTGTTAAGTTTGAATCGGGCAGTGGGAAATTTGGTCATTTTCTTTTGTTCAGCCTGTTGAGCTGTGTTGCAATGGATGCAGGAAGCAGAGCCCCACTTGCTCCGTGCCGCGCTGAAAATTCAGACGCAAACAGTGTACCTCAAAAGCTGGTTTTTCCTTTCAGCAGCAGCCTTTGAAAAACAGGTCTGGATTGGCTTGCCTCTCAGAAGTGCATTTCACGTAGCACTTTCCCTTGTCGGTGGAGATAACTGAGTCAAATTACTTTGCTCCGCTTTTTAGATTCTTGATGTGCTCAGTGCAAGGCTACCAACATTATGCCGGCAACTCCGCCGTTGATGACTCCTTCACCCACAGGAACCTCCTTGTTCTCAGACAGAAGGCAGGGAGGGTTCGGAAAGCCTTGAAGCGAAGCTCCACAGCAAATGCTTTTCGAGGTACCAGGTGATTGGCGGCATGCCACGGAATGAGGTGCCGCCTGCAGTTTCTTTTTTGTGTTGGGTGGAGCTAGCAGAGTTGAAGACAATGGTTTTGATGGATCATTTGACTCAGAAAGCTAACCGTCACTGGCTACCTGATGAATATGATATGTTGTAAAAAATGTCATCCTGGGCCAAGGGTTGTAACGCTAGCCCATGAGTTCAAACCATATGGTTGCGATCCATTTTTCCATGGTTGCATCGAAAACCAAGAGAGGTGTAAGGTACTAGGCAAACCGCTATGCCTTGACACTAGTCCATATCAGGCACTCAATCAACTGAATAAACTTGAGTATTTTGGAAGAACTCATGGACGATTGGCCATGCTCGATGTTGTTCGCTCGGCTGCTCTTTTCGCCCAGCAGCTTGCGAAGTGCTTTGAATACTGTAATCATTGCCTTTGCCGGCAAAATGGTTCAGCTATGTTTCAAGAAAACCGGCGCTTTTGTTTGAGCCAGCCCTGCGACAGATCAGATAGACCGATGGAACTATGCTTTTTGATGATATGTACATACATATGCGGTGGTAGACCATCTCTGTTTAGTTTCTTTGAATTGGGTTTTGCCGCACGGGATCTGATTTGCATTGTGCTTCCCTTTCGTGCTAGGTGCCAACTGTGGCTCCATGCTTAGGCGGTGACCTCAGCAACTGCAAAGTGTCAAGGTCCACAGCAGTCTTGATGTGAAAGTATTCCCTAGATAAGTGTGCCAATGTTTCAAGTTCGCTCACAGTGGTATGGATTCATCCTTTTTGTTTGTATTCTGTTTCTACGTCAGTGAAAAGAGTTTGAGAGCAAACCCCCCCGGCAGCTGAACGACCCAAAGTAAGTTAGTTGATGGTTGATGGTTGGTAGTGGCTGTTGTCGCTTGTGTCTTGGTTGATGTCTGGATATGTCCAGTTTCACTCGTTGTCTTGGCAGTTGTGCTCGGGTTTGTTGCAATTACTGGAGGCCAAGATTGTTGTGATGGTTATGGTCATGGTGGGGTGGTGTTGGTTCGCCAGTGGTTTGATGTGCCGTAGCAGCTTTATTTGGGGTCGGCACGTGGCACTTCAATAGGGTCCGCCTACCAATTCATCTCTCCTCGCGTCCTCAGCAAGCGCTTGACCCGGAAACCTTTTGGGAGGAAAGAGGACAGGAACAAGGGCCAGGCAGCCAGCTTTTAGATTTTTCACCCAGCTTTTAGCATCTTTAGATTTTAGGTTTTCATCTTTCTTTGCGGTCCACGATTGAGGTCAAACGGAACTTGCAACTCCAGACTGCGAAACTATGCAGTCAGAGTTCCCGCTTCCCGTTGGTCCGAAGCAGGCAAGTTTCTGAATGACTGTATGTTGTTTGGCATTCTTGATGCTTGTACATGTTTGACTTTTGGACTTTTGGATGATCCAATTTGCGAGGCTCCGGTGGACATGCTGTACCGAAATCAGAGCCACCAGAGTCAGAATTACGATGGATATGGTTTACCACTTCATCCAGATGATCGAACAGCCTGTGGCTCCCTATTTGCTCCCGTCCGTGAACCTGCTGGTGCTTTGGGCACTGAGTTTGCACGGCTGGCGCTGGGAAAGGCTGACAGCGATGACGAAGATGCAGACTCAGAAGCGGAGCGGCAGCAGGTGAGCGCCACAATTCCGGTTGCAACTGCGGTAGGACGCCCCGGCAAAAAATGGATCAAACATAAGTTATTGTATATACAGTTGGGTAGATGTTGTGAAGGCTGCTATGGCGGTTGGCTGTGCTGGAACCATTGAAGTAGACTTCTCTTTCACATATTTTTGCAATTCTTTGTATGCGCAGGCTGCGCTAGCTGCGAGTGGCAGAACGATCGAAACTGCTCCAAAGCATCCAGCTGGTGCTTTGCACCCGTTCCTGCCACAGAGAACTAGGCATAGAGGAACAGTGAGACAGGGCATCTGTATCCATTTGTCGTGAAACAGCCATGGTAGAGAGCTTCTAGACTGCTTCAGCACCGGGCGTGTCCCAGTGAGCAAGCTGCATCTTGATGCGAGAGTAGCGTTGCAAACTTTTTTCTCTCAGGTCACTGGGCTCGGAGTTTCATGAAAGTGGCAACTGCAAGAGATGCTGCTTTTATCCGCGAAACAGGTGACGAAAAGAACTGAAGACTTTTACATCTTTACTTCACATTTTCTAGCTCTTTTGATTTTGCATGCTACTTGTAGGCAGTTGCTGTGGCGACACTGGTAGAGGTTGGCATTCTCAAATGCATTGTATTCCAGGTGCTTGAATGGCTATGAATGCGAGTTCTGCCACTACGAGCATGAGAAACGCAAGCGCAAAAACAAAAAGAACAAGAAGAAAAAGACTGAGGCATGCAGATGGAGTGCATTGAGTGCATTGAGTGCACTGAGTGCATTGCATTCAGAGTTTTCAATGAGTCCCATCGTTGCCTTGTGCATGGTCATGGTCACCAGGCTGGAGATCAAATGGACGACTTCTTCGGTGAAGGTGCTTTGCTTGACTCTTAGTATCCCTTAGTTCTTTGCACTTGCCGACTGATTGGAAGCGAGCATAGCCTCGATTTCTCAGGACTGATCTTGGGTGGCAGCCTGGACAGATGCCCGCTCAAGTGCCTCCACGGATCCCTCCTCCTCAGATGCCTCCCGCTGCACAACACCCAGCTGCCAGCAATCCATATATAGATGCTACTTTGACATACCAATGGACTGACGGAATGCCAGGCCAGACACCAGCACCACCAATCATTCCAGGTTTTGAAGACTATGTAGCTGCGTGCTGCAGCCGCAGATTACCTGGAATAGAACCACCTGCCTTAGCCACAAACCCACCACCACAGCAACAAGCGCAAGCATACTATGAGAACCATAGCGCAGATCGTGTACCAAGCTATCCTGGTCCCGGATATGAAGCCCCAACACAGCTACTCCCACCCTATTTTGCTGCACCTGCAGCGCCGGCTCCCGGTGCTCTTGATCCTGCAGCTGCTCCATGGGTCCCTCCAACGTCACCTCCTTCTGCACAACCACAGGCTACACAAAACTCAGCCCAAGACAAGGACTCACGGTCGGCAAATTGCGGCGGAGCAGAGAAAGCGAAAGCCTCGACAGACGAAGAAGAGAGCGCGGCCGGTGCGACAAAGACAGGCGCACAGTCAAACATGGGCGGGCCGCCTGAAAAAGAGGGCTTGGACGCTCCAAGCCAAGCACAGTTGAACCTCGACATACCGAATATGCCGCCGCCAGATTCGTCCCCCAAGTTGAGCACAGATCTCATGACTTTGCAGCAGAATCCTCCGCCTCCGGACCAGAGTCCTACATTGCCTGCGTGATCAAGGTAGTATCATGCTGACATGTGGGAAAAAATGCTTATTTATTAAATCTAAATAGATATTTCAGACATATATATATATATATAAGACAATATATGGTTACTGGACAAAATTTTATATCCTGAAAATGGACCGAAATAAAACTTCTATATTCTTTAAAAAAATAAAATATATAATACATTTCAAAAATATTAATTATTGATATATATTTTTTATTTGAGCCATGGTTAAAAGATGATTTATTTAATTTAGTTTTTGAGCCGCCGTCGTATTATAAAAGGAGGGCTATTTTTTTAGGAAATTTATTTTTTTAGTTTGGGGAATTTTTATTTATTTCCCTATCCCTGTTGCTTTCCTGCTTTTCTGTTTTACTGCTTTTCTGCTTTCCTGCTTTTCTGCTCCTCCGCTTTCCTGCTTTTCTGCTTTTCTGCTTTCCTGCTTTTCTGCTTTCCTGCTTTTCTGCTTTTCTGCTTTTCTGCCTTTCTGCTTCTCTTCTTCTCTGCTTCTCTGCTTCTCTGTTTTTATGCTTCTCTGCTTCTCTGCTTTTCTGCTTTTCTGCTTCTTTGTTTTTTTTACTTCTTTGTTCTTCTGCCTTGCAGAGGCAAGGCAAACCAAACTTTAAAACTCCGAAACCCTAAAACCCTAAGGCCCTAAAATACTTAAACCTTAAAATACCGAAAAATTAAAAGACCTAAACTCTTAAACCCTGGAAAACCTTTAACCCTAAAATTTTAAACCCTAAAACAACCCTCCCCACTATCATATATACTATATATTAAATTATTATCCATTATTTTTCTTAATTATATATCCTATGTAATGAATTTTATTTCTTATTATATATGGGGGGGGCTGCCCTAACCCCCCTACTTATTATCTATAATTTTTATTAAATTATTATATATTATTTTTCCTATCTATATATTATATACAATTTATTCTTATTTCTTATTATACCAACCCCCTCCTACTTAATTATAAAAATTACCAAAAATAATAATTATAATAATTACTATCCATAATTATAATAATTACTAACAATAACTACCCACTACTAATAATAACTAACAATAATAAATAAAATTATAACAAACCTTACTAATGGGGGAATTTTACTTAATATTAATAATATAAATTATACCCTCCTTTATGGAAATATAAAATATTTATATTTATTAAATAATTTTAAAAATAGGAATTTAATTTCCTAAAATATAGCAAATACCATGCAAAATAGGAATTTACTTTTTTTAAATATAATAAATATTATATAAAATAAAAATTTACTTTTTTAAAATATATTAAATATTAAATAAAATAAAAACTTATTTAGTTTCCTAAATATAATAAATACTATATAAAATAAAATATTTATTTTTTAAAATATCA
>VSDK01029065.1:46247-70221 GCA_009767595.1 Symbiodinium kawagutii
ATATAATAAAAATCTAATTATTATTATTTAATCAATATTTTATATATAATATTTATATATATTAATATATATAAATTAATATATTTTTATTAATCTAATTATTATATATATCTATATTAATTATTTATAATATATTTCTAAATATCTCAAATTAATTTATTTTAATATACTATTTTAATCATATTTCTAATTATATAATTTCATTTTCAAATTTATAAAATATAATAATATATAAAAACATAATATATAATAATTCAAAATATGGGAAACTATATTTGAAGTGCCAATTATTTCCAGCTCCCTATCCGCATCGAATAAAGTAAAAGTCGAGGGTTGGCGCTTTTTGTACCTCAATTTCCACCGCCAATTACCTAACATCCAGCTGCCCCACGCTGCCAGCTTGCTCCAGCCTGCTCGTAAGTATATTTTTAGGATCTATAGCTGTATAATCTATATACATATATTCTACATTGTTTTACATTATGAAATTATACATTTTTTTTGGCAAAATTGCTTATGCAATCTTATGCAGGTGCATCTTCTTTCTTGACTAAATGTTTCGCTCGTTTCTGTGCTCTCACTTCTCTGCGTTTCTGCTCCATGCGCTCAACTTCAGCTTGCCGCTCCTCTAACTGATGTAGAACTTTGTCTCTGTAGCCATCGAAGTCCTTTTCAAATCTGTAGCAGCCACCATCTTCACACACCCAAAGCTCACAGTCAACTTCTGTGATCAAACGGGCATCGTGGCTTACAAGCACCAAACCTCCATTGAAGTTTGAGATGGCTGTTGTCAAAGCCTCCACCGACTCAATGTCCAAATGATTTGTTGGTTCATCAAGGATGATGATGTGAGGCTCCATCAGCATAAGAGCTGCAAATGCAACGCGAGCTTTTTGACCTCCGGACAAATTTCCAATCTTTGTGAAATGAGATCCACCGGGAAGGCCAAATTGACCTAAGACTGCTCGAGCTTTCTCCGGTGGGCCAAGGTTGAACTCATTCGTAAGGTACTCCACGCCCGACTTATCCAGTGGCAGAAGCTCTTCGAAGTGTTGGTGATACTGCCTGATTCGAATTCCTTTAGAAACCGCCACTTCTCCTTCACAAGGCTCCAAGTGTTGCATCATCAAGTTCAGGATTGTGGACTTGCCAGCGCCGTTTGGCCCAACGATGGCAATTCGAGAGCCACAGTCCACACCCATTTCAACTTCTTCCAGCAACCAGGGCTTTTTTCCATCGTAACTGAACGCAACCTCTGAGACATTGAGTCCCAGACTTCTGTCCATGCCGTGGCCTCGAAATGTGAACTTGACAATATAGTCTTTCTGCTTCTCATCCAGCGAGCTTATCTTGAACTTTTCCTTCACGAGAGCCTCAGCCTCTTCCTGGTGTCATGATGAGTCATGATGTGTCATGATGAGTCATGATGTAACATGATGTAACATGATGTGTCATGGTGGAACGTCAAAGATTTTGAGAGTTTACAAGTGCAGTCAAGCCTGACAGGTATTGGCATAGGGACTGAAGTCAATAAAAATCCATGAGCAAAATGACCCCAAGACATCCCAAGACTCCATCCCTGTCTGTCTCCACACAATTTCGCCCACCCATCTTTCCCCACGCTGTAAAGCGTCCCCCATCCCCAAACACAATGTCTCAACGCTTGCTGTCTATCAGCATCGAGAGCATGGCACCAATGGGCGCTATCAAACCTCTTCAAATCTGTTCAAACTCCAATCTGACTTCTCGCTGGGAGGCGGCGTTCCTTCAAAATTATCAAAACATTTGTGAAGATTCTGTGTTTCCCAAGTTTCAAAACACCAATTGGAAGCTCCAAACCACAAAAGGATCAACATGGCCAGATATCAAAGTGGTTTGGATATTACATATATATAGATATCAATGATATCAATGTATTATTTTGATTTATTGTGTCATAGCCAGATGGATCAAAATCCTCAAGGCTCAGGACAGCATGAGCTCCACATGGGTCATTATGGGGGACACAACTCTGCTTCTGAAATCTGCCTGCCATGTTTTTTCCATGCGCGGCCTATCTTGGGCTACAGTATGTTTGGCATGGGAGACCATTGCAGAAACGTGGATGAACACTATATTCTTGAGCGAAAATGCACGAAAAAAACCCGCCTCTCTAGCTGAAGCAATAAACCCTGCTAAGCCAGCTGACTTATCGCATACATTGAACGCCTCGGCACCTCATGTACGGCCGGATGATTTTCTTTTATCTGATCTGTTTGTCTCGTTTTCGTCTACATCTCTATCCATCTATCTATCTCATTCTTTCTCTTTGTATCCCTTTCTAACTCTGCTGTTCTTGACCTATCTCCATCGGAACATCAAAAAACTGTCGCGGGACCGTGATTTTTTGGGATTTTGACTTGCACGTGTGCTTCGCGCCACAACATGCAAATTTTGCTCAGCGTCTTCGCCAACTAGGCACCCACTGCGGAGTTCCGAGCCTATCTTTTGACGATCCCGGAGCACAAAACTCGCAGCGAAGACACACAGCACTTTGCGCGATTCCCATCAGTCACGTACGCACATCGCATCACATCGCTCTTCAAATCTCTTTTCTGACATTTGTTCTGACGGACTACCTGCTACAAGTTTGTATAAGTCGGAGGTTTGACGTCCAACCTTCCTTCGATCAGATCTGACGTGCTTGGGATAAAGTGCAGGCGGGCCTCTCACCGGATGTTTACACTGCCTTGAATTCTTCATGTGCAACTCCTGGCTCCTTTTTGCATTCCAAAATTGATTTCCTAATATACTTCCACCCCACTTCCACAATCATTCGACAACCGAGTGAAAGAATGAGCACGGCGGACTTTTAGAGGTCTGCTTAATCAAGCCAGTCCCTTCGACCCCACCTTCGTCTTTCCTTTCTTCTTCAAGGCTTTCAGCTCATCCTGATGCAATTTATCAGTTTATGGTTCTGAGATGTTTCCAGATAAGAATCTATTCTTTCCAAAATTACGAACATAATCTAGTGAAATCCACCGCATCCTCTGAACTTTGGCGTCGCAGTCCTGCTGCTTTTTGAACTCTTTGTCCATGGTTGCCTTTCTTTGCAAGTGCATCTTCTTGAATGAAGTGTAGTCACCGCGATAGTGGAGCAACTTCTTGTCCTCATTCAACGCGCGAGAGCAAACTATGTGACGAATCCAAGTCCGATATCAACCATATTGGAAAACTGACAGCAGGCTGATGGAACCCAGGAAGCTCTAGTGCTGTGCACTTTTGTATCAGTCTATCCATCCCTACAAGTTTTACGAAAGACATTTTCCTGTTCACGGCGGGTTTGTCTACAAAATGTGCAAACCAACAATTGGCGCTTTCCCCAAAGATGACCATCTTTGGGATTGTTGGTAAGTGCCCAGATTGCACCGGTGGAACACTCTGGGGCATGCTGGGCGAACCACTTGGCAAAATACATTCGGAAAAGAGCTGCTAGTGGAAACTCTTTTGGAGAATACTTTTGGAGAATACTCCAGGAAATTCTTTTGGCAAAATACATTCTTCTAAATACCAGCGGTTGCACAATGATCTTGTCAGAAACGCCTGGAGACTCAACAGGCACTTTAGAAAGCGCCTGTTGGAAACACTACAAACATGCTCAGTCCTCCAAGTGCAAAATGTCTGTACCTCGAAAAGCAGCAGCCCAGCCGGGCTCATGATCTGTCGTCAAAGAAGCGCATGGTTGAGTCTACAGTGGCACTGGCTTTGCGTCGTTGCAGTCAAGGTGCAAATGCTGTCCAGGAAGTCGGCATCATGCGATACAACCACGACTGCGTGTGGGTACTGTTCAGAGAGGTAGTTGTCAAGCCACAAGACCTTGGTGGTGGCACAACGTCTGACGTGCTGTCAAGAAAATCGCAGATCTGAGAGCAAAACGGCATCGAGATCCAAATGGTTTGTTGGTTCATCCAACATAAGAAGCTTTGGTTGAAGAAAGAGTGCCTGGTGCAGAACTGCCAGTTGAGGACTAGCCCAGGTACCCAGAACTCGAAAGATCTCGAAAGAACATGATAGAACTAGGCACCCAGAATTTTGAAACGTCACCGTGGCCCTTTCCATACCGGATCTTCACGGAGGGCAGGGGAAGGGGGGCAGGGCAATGGCCTTGGACCTCAAGGTGGAGAGATTCATTGTTCGTTCAAGTGGCAAACCCACCGCTCGTCCATTTCCCAGCTGTGTTGGGACATGTTGGGACCAGGTCAAGTAGAACTGTCTCTTGTCAATTTGTCTTGAAACAAACCACTACATTGTCATCCACCATTCCATCTCATCTTGCATTTTTTGGATGACACGTATCACCTATCACATCGTATCACATCGTATCACATCGTATCACATCGTATCACTTTGTCCAGGCTTTCTCTTCGCTCGTCAAAGAATACATTCTCTGGTTCTTTGATGTGGAAAAAGGGGACTCAGAAAGGCGCGAAACGTGCTGCTTATGCGATGAAAGTACACAAGTGGTTCAGTGCAGCTTAAAGAATTCCAGAAGGTCAAACCAGACCATATTCATGCATATGCATGTATATATAACTATAACTATAACTATAACTATCTATATCTATATATATATATAAAATAATATATATATATGTATATACATGTGCAAATAATAGCAACTGTTGTTTGGTTTCTTTCTATCTATTAGTCATGCAGTCTTATGCGTCTCAAAATACATCATCACTTTTTGGTAGGGGTATTGGGTGACTTTCACCCCTTGCAATAGAGAGAGGGGACTCACACACACACACACACACACCCACACACAAACACACCCTACACCCCGACTGCACTAGTCACCAGTGCAGTTTAGCTGCTTGATTCTGCATGTTGCAGTGCCAAAAACATGAAGTGTGACATAGTGTACGATGACTTTGTACTATGACTTTGCAATAATATTGCAGTCTGTATGACTTCTGCAATAGAACGAAGGTAATGCGCATCTCAGAAGAGTCTGTGTGCCTTTGCCAAACTAATTCGCATCCGCCAGCCACCGGAGAACTGCACGACTGGCCTTTCAATGGCGCCACAGGAAACCCAGGAAACTCAAAGCGCGCAGTTGTGGATGTCTGGCCTGTCCATTGAAAATCTATCTTCGTCTGGAGAGCCGTTTGTGAAACCAAGACCTCAACAGGGCAGCTAAAACACAAGCAAAGGACCATGGGACCATGTCCATTTCATGTCCTTTTGATGATGGGAAAGGCTTTAAGGTGACACGAGGTGACACGAGGTGACAAGGCGTAGCAAAAAATGGGTTCCTGACCGCAAAGAATCTTTCGGACCTGAGGCAACAAGAGCTGATGATTCGTGGCTCTGACTTGGCATTCTTAATGACCTGGTGGAGGAATCATGAGCGAATCTTAAATCAAAACGTGTCTGGGTTATGTCAAGCTGTAAAAAGAGGCCGGTCTTGCTCTTCATATCGATTCTTGCTGAGGATCAAAAGCTCTTAAAGTAGGCTGATGCTTAACAAAGCGGTTTGAATGAAATAGAACTAGCGCTACAAAAGGCCCCAACAATTAAAAGAACTCAAAAAAACACTGACAACTTGAACCACCATGTGGTTAGCCTCTCCAAAGTTACATATATATATATATATGTACAATTTCCAAAACGTCAATTGGCACCGCAAGGATGACTTTGTGCAACGAAACAACAGTCACACTGCCAAAGCAATGATGGACGCACCAAACTAATTTAAATAACTCGAACAATTGTCGTTTACTTTCCTTTAAGTGTTTTTTCTTTAGAGATCATTACTTACTTTTTGGTATTTAGGACTGTAAATTCTTTGCAACCCGAAGTAATTACCCGGGAACTTGGCCCGACGAATTTGGCTACACCCATTTTGCACTAAACCTACCAAGACGAACACACGCACACATGCACCACTGATCCCAAGCGATCAAAGCCGTGTACAAATCGTAAAGCATTCGCAAAGCACAACTAGCCAAACATGGTCAGACAGTCCGTAGACTAAGACTCAGTGGCAGCTGAAGAAGTGTGAGCTCTCACCCATTGATATCTTCCGACCATATCTACCCAAAAATAGCACAAATAACTACCGCTATATAGGACCTAGGAAATCACTTGAGACAAGTGAAGAAAATAGGTAAACCAATGAAGGACAGCGCATCCAAAAAACCAGCGCAAACACCAAAACACACACGCTCACGCTCAGAAATCAAAAACCAGGAGACGGATGAAATCAAATGCCAGGAAGCATGAAGTCATGTGGTCAGATCCAAAAACCATCACTCCCAACAGGAGACTGACTGTACACTCCAGGCAAAGCAAAAACCTCAACAAGAAACAAAAAGACGAGAGCAGAAAGCACCTCAAAAAGATCCAAGTCACGAACACCGAAAGAGTTGAGAGGAGATGAAAGCAGACTGCAAGAACATATCCAGTGAAGACAAACTTCTTTCAGCATCAACCCACAGGTGATCCTGAGATCGGTCTCTCACTGCAAAAACACTCGTGCAAAGTTGCAGAAGTCAGTAGCTTTAGCAGGGCAGTACACCCCTCTTCCCTACTAATGTCGAGATCTGGGATGGCCAGTTCTAGATGTTTGATGAGGCTGTAACTCGCCTTGAGTCAAATCACGTTGGATTTGATATTCAAATTGTTCTGGAGATGGTGAGTGACGCAATCAGAAAACACACGGGAGCCAGCCCCGACAATCCCGACAATTTAGAGAACAACTATCGGTGCCAGCGCCAGAGAGCCGAAACACTTGGGACTTGGGACACTAAGGGAGACCATAAATGAAAAACATGGAGCATACATGGAGCATACATGGAGCATACATGGAGCATGCATGGAGTATGCATGGAGTATACACGGTGCACCAATGGTGCATCGTACTGAAACAAATCCAATGGAAACGATGGAAAAGAAGACTCGCACCCAAAAGTACAGCAAAAAAAACCTGCCTCACAGTGCTTGTACTTTTGGAACACAGTCTCCATTGATTTGCATTTGTTTCTCAAGCCTTGTAGGTTCCCTAATAGTGACATCTTAGACAACCTGTTGATGAGAACATGAGACAAATGCATCCAAACATAACAAAAATTTATGAATAGATGATAATCGAGGAATGATATTTGTGGAGAATAATCCAAGTATGTAGTGACACCCGTGTGATGCATGAAGCGCACAGCTGATTAGCTGCAGCTTCAGCGGAGGCACTCTTGCTTCAGCAGAATCAGCTCCAATTGCCTGCAACAAAACAGTAAACAACCCATGACAACGAAGCAACAAAATGCAAGAAATGAATACAAACAAACTCGCCCCTATTGCATACTGTCCCACTATCAATGGATTTCAACAAGGTTCCCGCTTTGCCTGTTGGAACCAGTTAACCAAAAGGAACTGAACAGCTGGCAGGTCGAGGGGAGCCTCCAATTCTGCCGAGGTATTCTCCAAATCAAGACGAGTCCTTGAGGCTACAGGATTTTTTCTAACAATCAAGCAGTGAGGTCAAATGCAACAAACATACAGCCATAACAGTTGAATATATTGACTGTGGTCAGTTCAACCATCATAGATTCAATAAAAACTATTTTGCGAGATCTGGCACTATGATACAAAGGAAACCGCTGTTTGCCAGTCCTTTCTACATCATCTGCGCTAATCTCTTCCCCTTTCTCCATCGCTGTCTCAATATCCTGCGAGAGTCACGTTGCCCTAACATGTTTCAAAAGACTGTCTATGTATATAAATACCTACTATATGTATATATACATACACATACATTCTATACTTAAATATAAATATATATATATAATATATATATATACATTATTGGATATCTTCTTGCATATAATTCGGACTAAAGCAATATCAAATGCGCACCAATGCATCTCCAGGAGAGTCAAAAGTGGCTTTCGATGCTCTTTTTTCGGGGAACTCCTCCAACTTCTGTAGAAGATCTGCTTCTCGTTTGATCAAATCTGCAGCCCTTCCAAAACAGGAAATCGTCAAACACTGTGGCATTCAAAGGATTGAAATCTTTGAAGTCTGGGCAACACTTTGAAGCTTGGAGATGCAAAGGGTTGTTGATACAGGGCGAACTTATTCAGTTCAGGCACAGAAACGCACATACACATATTCCAGCCACGTGGGTTCTCTCTGGTCCAGTCTTGATTTGAAACAAACATGAGAACAACTCTGCACTGAATATGAATTACGTCATCGCTTCGCCTGACGTCTGCGGCAAGAACTTCTTCCACAGCTGTACGCTCAGTTGCTTTGGCTTCTTGCTCCACTAGAATCACATCCCAATTGACAGGAACAGGCCTCAAAGTGGTTCAAGATAGCATGGGACACAGGTGTCATTCAACAAACCCTGGAACACAAACAGTTTGTTTTTTTCATGCAAAGCTGCTGACTCTAGACATCTTCTGAGAGACGAAAGCCAGCATGAGCATGCATGGAGAACAGGCAGGGGAAAAACTGAAGGCACCGTGCAAATCTGGAAAAGTGGATAAGGATGGATGAGGAAGAAAGTAAAGGCACAGAGCTGTGAGTGATTGTGTGTGTGTGAGATATTGTGTGTCTGTTGTCACTTCGGGTGTTTGTAAACAACAGATTCCGTCGAGTTGGAAAACGTGTGAGAAGGAACATAATGCAGTAAAGTCATTTGACCACAAACAGACCGACCCACAGAAGACAAACAAACACAAACAAAGCAATCACACACACACAAGTCGGGCCCATCACAGTGAACCCGTCGAGGTCCCACTGGCTTCGAGCGCCACAAACAGAGGCATTCGACTCATTTGACGCCATGGCACCCGGACTTAGCCGTGGCTTCAAGGACGGACAGGAGGCAGAAGGAAGAGCGAATGATTCAGATCGGTTCAGACTCCTTTTCCATGAAGACCGGATGAAACAAAAATCGAACCGAACATATCGTAACATCTCCTTCTCAAAATCCCCTGCACAAGTCAAAGACATTGGACCCAGGCTGGTGGCCTCCCTAATCGTATGACAAGACTACACCCTGAACAATTCCCGCGTTCATGGTCTCCCAACCCATCAGACTTGCCGCGTCCGAAACAGTCACATGGAAGCCGTCAACAGGCCCCAAAAATGGGAGCCTGGGAATTCCATGCCCCACCACCAACTTGCGCAGTAGATGGCAAAGAAAAACAACTCAAACGATGCTCAAATGCACGTCCCAGTCAGCAGGCTAATCCAGATTTCCGATGATTTCTGGACCAATTGGACACCATCTCCCTTTGACCGTGAAAGCATGACCCACTTCGTTCGCAAACTGCAAATGATTTTCATGGTACATCAACTGCTCTCTGGCACTTTCCAGTTGAGTGTGTCTGACACTGGGCTCTTCGCATCTCACGAGCTGCAATATGTCGCAACAAAGTTGTCTTACCCTGCACAACTTTCCACGATGCGCAACATTATCAACATGGTACTCTGCCACCACTAGCCGAGTTTCAGTATGCAACATTCGTATTAAACTGCAAAGTAAGCTTTCAAATCCAACATTACAAACAAGTACAAACAGATTTTTTCAAGAGCTGCACTGTGACACTTCTGGGCTGCACAATTTGTCCCACCTGACCGTTGGGTCCAAGAATGCCATACCGATGCCCCTGCACAATTGTGATGCTGGCCTCAAAAAGTCACAAACCCTGATTTGCTTGGGCCTGGGACATTGTGGCAAACTGGTAACAAAACTTCGGTCTGGGCAGCCATGCGTTGTCGAACAGGGTTTGTTTTGGCGCAGATAAAGTGAAGTTCGTGCACACGAAAGCATCGCCGGAAGGAGGCGGCTCGTTCTTGCCACCCTGACATTGAACCGATTCACAGCTTTGCAAGAATTCAACCGCCGAACCTTTCAAACTCGGCAAGGGAAGAGCAAACACGGTAATGATTCCATCATAAATAACTGATTAGTACTTGATCAAAGCACGTGAGAGCATGCGGCGAGCAAACGGGAACCAAAAAACATACACTTACTTACTAGCACTGCAACTCAAAAGGTGTTTCGAGGCGAATTGACGGCAGCCTTGGTAACCCTACTGATTGCTGTGGTCATTAAAAAACCTCTGCAACACCAAAATCCGAGGACGCAATCCAGGAAAAGAACAAAGAAAATAACTACGATTGCATGAAAGCAAAATCGATCCATCGAGAGCACAAACTACCAAGCGACCACGCCACTTCCATGTCCATGTCTCTTGCTAGATTGAGTGTTGAAAAGGGATTATATGACATTATAATATAATGTGTTCCCTATGAATAGCCTGAACGGTCACGATTATGCTCAAGAATCGTCAGATTGATTGCATCAAAGAAGAAGCGCCAATACCGAGCATAGTTCGGCAGGTGGTTCTCTACGTGTCAAAATACAATATGGTCCACTGCGCCATCCTATCTTTGCGCTTCTGAGCCTTGTAACATATGGTTGCAGGCAGCAGTCAATGAAGTTTGCACCTGTGTGTAAATCGAATCCAAAATCATAGATTACTGAAAGTATCGTTTTTTTTTTTGGGACCCTATCTCTTTACAGTGTTTTATCCTCATATCCTTACAAGAGGAACTCCTCAATACTAAATTAAGCTTCGCTGGTTTTGAGCGTAGCTCATATGGTGGTTTCTCAAAATATGGGACCCCAAAATGGTTTGGTTTATTACTATCAAATGGATCAAAATGGCCAAACAATGGATGATTTGGGTGTACCCCCAGGGGTTGAGAAACCACCATATTATCGGCCTCTATAGAAGAGCCGCTAGCACATCGACCAGATTTACAAAAGGCATGTAGCCTCGTGCTCCAAGCATAGCCAATCCATCCCAACATGACTACCCCCCTCTCAAGGTTGCAAAAACATCCACATTGCACTCATGTGCATCGCAACATCACCAGTCGCTTGGCAAAGAAGTACACAAACCTCCCGCTGGGATGCGCCCAGGTGTTCTGAGTTGAGGCTAGTATGGTAGCTAGTTCGAAGACCTGCAGCTGAACACGCACCAAAGCTTTCGCGATGTCCGAAACCGTCCAACCAATCCACCCAGTCCATCCCAAGCCCCCTGAGCTTCAGGATGCTTGGGATCTTGCAATCGGCATCAAGGACAATGAAGGGTGAAAGAGATGCAAGATGCTGCAGTGATTCAGGCCAGGGGCAAGTCACGGTATCACTGGTGGGACCATGGGGCTTGAGAATAGCAACATTACCGACGGGTAGCCTGCTAGGATCAAGGTCTTGAAAAGGCCCAACGGGTTCAACTTGGCGAGAATCAGATTCAGATCGGCCCCCATTATGCCTATGTCTTCCACGAGAATACCGTCCCTGTCCAGACTGTTTCACAAGTGCAGTAAAGGCAAAGGCGAAGGCATCTCCCAAAGGCAAGCGACTGCAGAAGGGCAAAAATAGACACACAGGTAAACGCAAGCACAAACAAGTTGACAGGATACTTATGAGTCTCTTAAATCATAAGGGCGGCCGAGGTGGAAATGATGGCAAATGGGATTTGGGGATGAACGATGCCAAAATCGAAAGCAAAAACAGCAGGGTGTGTTGAACACCATAGTTCCACGTAGTTACATGTAGCCAAACTTATCCTTGCAAGAAGTGTGAAGAATTGTGATTTCTATGCTCATCATCGCTACTTTCTTGATTACTTCACTGCGTTTCTGGACCCTTTTTTGTATTTGAAAACTTTATTCTCAAGCAAAAGGCCCGCACTGTAACCTTTCCAGTGCAGTGCTTCTGTAGATTTCTATACTACTTCAGCTTCATAGAGTTGAAGCTGGTGTCTCACTAGCTCCCCCATATCATGCTTTATCAACCTTCTATATCAACCTTCTATACTAATATGTTGGCTTCTCAATAGCTGGGGGCACCCCCAAATCATCCTTTACTAAGCTAGTAATAAGCTCCCCCAAATCATCCTTTACTAAGCTTCTATGGCAATGAATCAACCATTTTGGAGGTTCCCTGTGGCGAAGCGAGTCTCCCAAGTGCCAGGTGCGCCTCCAAGGCGATGGTGAAGGCCTGGAGGCCACCCACAGGCTCGTCATCTTCGTTCTTGTACACCACGTTCCTTGGAGAAAACAGGGGATATACCAAGGGGATATACCAACTATATGACTATATGGCTACAGGTCAGTACCAAAAATGCGAACAAAGACTATCATGAGCAGAAATAGATACTGTAAGAATGAAGAAGTGAGCAAATGAGCAGAATTTCTCGCAAATGAGCAGCTCTGCAAAATAGACATGGTAATACAGCTACTGATATATATATATATACATAATACATGATAATACGTGGATAATACATGTAAAAACAGTTCTATGCAGAAAAGCTAGGAGATGGTCCAACTATATATACAACTTTCGCATATCTTATGTATTGAATGCAACATGATACAATGTTGTAAACATACCATTTACAGAATGGGCAGTTGCACAAGGTGCAAGAGGCATTCCAGCACACATAGAAGCAGCAAACAATTTAGAGAGACACACAGATACACACACACACAAAACAAAGTGGTATTGTAGTCTTGTGAATAATCGCACAAAACACAGCCTAAGTGTGCTTAGCTGCGATCCAAAAAATGCTGACCCAGGGTGGAATCGTCTCCGAAGTGGTTCTTCCTTTTCTCAATTTTGTTGGCTTCTCTCCATTGTCTGTTTTCATTGATTTTGTATGTATTTCCTTTTCCGCACTGGTTCTATCTGATTTTTCGGAGCGAGCCGTTGAAACATATTTCTCTTCCATATCATGTTGCATGAAAGGTTGAAACACAACTGGCAGCTGAAGCCTCAGGTCGCAACTTTTCGTTGTGCTTGTCAAGCGCGCGCTTCTCCTGTAAAGATGGCTTCAAATGCATCGCTGCGCTTCTGGTTCAAGCAAGGATAGCAGCTAGCAAATCACCATGATATCTGGCAGCGACTCAAAGTAGCTTATACGTAAAAGACACTGACACACTCTGCACAATGCTGGATCCCCTCATGCGCTTCCCTTTGATCTGATATTTCAACAGCGGGTGACGAGTCGATTACACAAACTCCCGTGCGTTGCTTAAACGATCGTTCCTGTGTCACCTGAAGTCATGAAAACAAAGCAATGTGAGAGCTGGCCACCAAGCCGACAGATCCAACAGTCTCTGTACCAATCATGTCACCCTATGTCACCCTCTTTTTAGCTAAGGGGTCTTAGCCGTAGCTCATTTTTGGCAGGATTGGTTCACCTTGCTCTGGTTCCAGGGTGATCCAGGGGAAGCTTCCATGGTCACTCTGTTGGAACTTAACTTGGATTCGGGGAACCTGAGTTCTGGGAGGCTGGGGTCTGGTTCCAGGGTGTACGGGGCAGCTTCCACATCGGTTGCCCTGTGTTCCGGGAACATGGGTTTGGGGAAGGCGTTGCTGTGCTCAAAAGTCCGGCGTAATCAAAACAGTTTGGCGCTTGCCCTTTTGTCCATTAGGGAAAGCTGGCTGCAAGCCACAACATTTAAACTAGCCGAGGCCTGCCTAGGTACGTGCTTAGCTTCTACAGCTACACGTCTAAGGGATTCTGAGGGGCCTTGCCCAATTTAGCTGTGGCTTCAACCTCAGTGGGATGGGTACTGTGGGGACCCTGGAAATTGGTACGCAGGGTATGGAAGTACAAGCAGTGTAAGGACAGCGTAAAGCGCAAGATTGACCAAGTGTCCGGTTTTGAAAACCTGGCATTGTGGGAATCTGTCCAGTTTGTCGCCCCCACTCTGAGATTTATTGCTGCCAAGGCAGCGTTCAGAATTGTCAGCCAGAACTTAGCCAGATTTCTTTCGCACCATCTACCGATGCTGTTGGGCATCTCATGTGGGCAAGCAGCAAAACAAATGGGTTTTGGTCAAAATCACTTTTGCTAAATTCATGTTTACTCAATCTTTGTGACATGATCCAAAGCGGCCTATCAACGCAGTACAAACATGCACACACACACACACACAGCATTTCCTTCTAAACGCTGGTGGTCATGCCCAAATGTTGCGTAACATATTTGTACATACGCCTATGTGTATATATATATATATATAAACTTGCAATCACTAACATACAGTACATCATCCTATACATTATCCCATACATCCGTGCTATTCTATGCTTGAAGGAATGTAAAATCTTAGACAAAAAGGCAACGACCTGCTGGAACTCCAACCGGCACAATAGCAGCAAGTCTGTGCTAAATGCATCTTCTCAAATGCCTAAGCAGCTGCACCTTATTGGACAACGCCTCCCCGGCTTCTGCCTTCTTCAGAATTGCCTTGCACAGCTGAGTTTCTTTTTGAAAATCGTTTGTTTAATTGTGTTTGCGTTCCTGTTTGTCAAACTTTTCCGCATATGCAACTTCTACACGCAGCTCCTCCAATTCTTCCGCCTTTGATGGTCCCTCCTCATCAGAAAAAGAAAAGCTATGTGTGAGCTCCAAGACAAAATCAAATATGGTGCTTCAAAACCAATGCAATCTTGGAGGTAGGATGGGAGAAGTGAGAACTGTCAAGTCCATTCAAGTCTAGACATACCCTCCCCACCGTAAGACATTCCTTGCACATACGATTGTGTTTCTGGATACCTTTGTGATTTTGTATACATATCCGCCAACCCCGGCCGACGCAAGGGGGAGCGCGTCAGGGAATATATATATATACATCATTGTACATACACATGCGACAAAGCGATTCAAACAATAGTGTAGGCTCCAAACACACGCAAACGTTATCATGAAAAAACATATTTCAACTGCGTTTGGGAAGTGGCTCGTTGGGAAGTCCAGCTCGGAAGATCGTTCTTGGGAATCTCTGGCATCTTTGGCAACAAATCTGAGCAAATCATCTCTTAATTCCTCCTTAATTCCTCGTTCTTGGGAGTCTTTGCAATGGCCAACACCAGAGTTGTACGAAAGTGAACAACGTTTCCCGAAGGCAGGTCAAACGTGGTTAAATCTTCTCAAACAAGGCTAACGCGTTCTTAGGTTCTCTGAACTCCTCGCGCTTTTGGCAAAAGTATCGGTATCAGTATCATATATTAACATGTTCAGCAAGTTGTAGTACCATCGAACTTGAAACTACAACATGGTCAGCAAATCATAATTTTGCACTGCTCAAAGCAACAGAGCTTGCACCTGCCTTGGCAGTGCTGCTGGTTGCCTTCCCAGCTCTCCTATGCAAGTGTGGCTTGACATAAAAACCCAGCTGTATCAGTCAGCCGCATGGTGTCCTTGCGGCAGCTTCTTGTCGCTCCCTCAGCCATCGAAATTGGCTCTGACAGCTTGGAACAGCCATTGGAAGAACTTTGAATTTGAGAGTTCTTCCAATTCTTCTTAGTTCCAAGCTTTTCCCGTAGTTCTTCTTCGGACAATGCCTCCTCTCCGAACAAGCTGGCATGGAAGTCTGGCACCACCTAAGTAGAGTTTGAAGAACTAGGGACAACAAAGGAAGAATCAATGTGATGCTGGGGTTAAATTCCCGTCGGTTTGCAAAACTCATTTCCAACAGGGGGTTGAGACCGACCAGCAAAATTACAAATCCATGGTAGGCAGGAAGCGGTCGGGGTTTCAAAGGATTGTCGGAACAGAGTAAAGCTGTTCTTGGCTTGCCCTGTATAAACCATCATCCAGCCAGGCACAGTGCCCATTAAACAACAAAACAGCAAGCGAAGCTGATCGCAGTACTTTAGCCCGCGCCATCAGGTAGCTTTGTTCGAAGTGGGTCCTGATTGCTGTTTTCTCTTGGTAAGTGGGGTAGAAGCCCAACAAATGACAGGAGCAATTGAAAGTCTTGATTGAATGCATACACACACACACAACAATCGACCCACCCACACACACACACACACAACACACACACACAACCCACACGTGCAAATCATCTTCCTGAGCTGCGTGCGAACACCAAGCAGGTCTCTAAGCCTGGTGGTGGTTTTGGCACCTCTATGTGCCTGTTGTCTGGGTCTTTGAAGACCTGCCGTGTGTGTTGCCGTGGGAAAACAGTGCAGCTGTTCCACAGAAGTGCAACAAAACAAGCAAAGTAAAGAGAAACTTGAAGAAGAAGGTGCATACTGTATGTAAAGATGTAAATATATGTGTATAAGTATGTATATCTAAATATAAATAAACAAATATATATATAAATAAATATATATACATATGGTGTACTATCTATCTATTTATCTATTGCGTATATGTAAAAGACATCAAAAGAGAAGTACGGCAGTTGCACTTCGTGACGATGCGGAGACTGCCCGCTAGCGAAGGCGAGGGCAAGGGCCATTACGACGAGGACGTGGAAGAGAGAGAGGAAGGAGGTAAAAATTGAAGAAGGGAAGAAGGGAAGGAGCATGAGGAAAATGAAGCTAAGCAATTATAAAAAGAGGATAGAAAAGGCTACGAATGGATAAGAGAAAATGAGAGAATTTATGCAACAAATGATGAGAGCAAAGAGTTGGAGGACAAGGGACGAGGCAAGGGTAAATGGCAACCACGACAACGGCAACAGCAGCGCTGTCAACAGCAGCTGCAAGGGACGGCAAAGCAATAACAGGCAGTAACGAAGTCAACGACAAGAACGAGAACAAGTAAATAAAGAAGAAGAAGAAGAAGAAGAAGAAGAAGAAGAAGAAGAAGAAGAAGAAGAAGAAGAAGAAGAAGAAGAAGAAGAAGAAGAAGAAGAAGAAGAAGAAGATGAAGAAGAAGAAGAAGAAATATCTCTGAATCTGGCGACCTTTCTTTTCACTTCGTGGATTGGCGCGATGCTCTCTGCAAATTCTGGCCTCGGTAGGAAGACAGCTGTGACACCACAACTAAAGAACAATGGAAGCAGGGAATAAATTATTTAGAACGGAGACAAAACGCAGTGTAGAAAAAGAGAGAACGAAATGTAGAAGTACCACGAAAAACAGAAGCCGAGAAGAAATGATGTAATCATGAAAACAAAACTGAGGAAAGAACAAAAAAGGAAAAGCAAAGTAATTTCAAGAAGGCCTCTGTCAAAGAGAGATAAACAACAACAAAGAAGATAGAACTCAACAAAAAGAACAAACACAACTTGTTTAAAAGACAGCAATAAACAATGAAAGAAAAGGGAGAAATGATAAAGTGATCAAACCAGAAAGAAAGTGAGAAAGAAGGTACGCGGGCAGGCAGGGAGACAAACAGGGAGACAACCGAATTCAAGACAAGCAAATTCAAAACGAGCAAGCAAGTAAAACCTGCAGAGCGAAAGAAAGATCAAATGAAAAAAGGACACACAAAGAAAACAAAGAAGGAAGTAAAAGAATTGACCTGGCGTACAAATCAACCCATGCATAAAGACAACATGAGAAAGCCACACCCAATCATACCATATTTCAACATAGAGAAACATAGAAAAAGAAATACAGAAAGGAAAACCACAGGATAACAAGGTACAAATGCAAGTACAAAGGATAAAGAAGCCGGAGGTACTCAATTTGATAAGTCAATGAAATCCTAGACAAACACATGGATAGATAGAGAAAAAATACAGAAAGAAATAACCATGTGAATAACTAGAAAGGAAGGGATAACAACAACCTTTACTGAAACTAACTAAAAACAAGAATAAAAGGGATGAAGAAAGTGACGCAGAAAGACCACTTTGGCAAACAAATAGATACAAATGAAGCCGCGTAGATAGGTAGATCAATGGACAAACAAACAAGTCAGAAAAATCAAAATTGGAAATAGATAGCTAGAAAAATAGAGAAGGAAATAAAGGAAGAAAGAGAGAAAGAAAGAAAGAATGAAAGAATGAGAAAGAGAAAGAAAAAACGATAGATAGACGTGCACAGAAAGATCTTTAGGCACTTGCAAATCGTCATTGTGTTTGAAGTACAGCCGTTGTTTACAGTACATCGGTGTCCTTGTAGAATCATTCTAATTCTAGCCTCACACTCTACCGACTCTACCTGGCGTGAGAAGGAACAATACAAAGAGCAAACGTTGGGTAATCATGACCGTCTACACAAAAGCAACCAATGTGAAAACACTCCCCTTTTGATGGATGGGGAGAATTGCCACTTTTGATGCTTCGCTTCGCTTCGCTTCATGCCGCTGTACTTTGTACAAACCCAGAAACCCAACCGGCCTTAGCAAGCTATACTAACCCACTGAAGCTGTACATTTCACCTGACTGAGGATTTTGGATGAATTGTTGCCGATTCAAACTTTATTTCTGAACATGTCTATTTTGGAATTAACGAGTCAATTGATTAATTGATCAATTACTGTAATTCATTTATCCATTTATAAGTTTATCAATCAATCAGTTGTTATTCTGCTTTTTATGTTTCATCCTGTTTGCAGATCAATGCCGAGGAGTTACGGCGCGCAGTCCGTCTCGGCAACAGTCTGAGCACAGCATTCAGCGCATCTTTGGCAGATCTCCATAGGGTTGGACTTCTCAATACAAGGAACCCCAAAAATGGTTGGTTTACTGTATACTACTAAAAATAGCTAATATATAAGGGATGATGACTGGGGGTACCCCTATGACTTGAAAAACCACCATATCCAAGAGTAGAACTTGTCCCTGCAAGTTCACTTGATGCTCCAGCCTGCCATGTCCGCAGAAATGGATCATCCTGCGAGGCAATGACAGTGATGCCGCCTTTACGCATGTGGAACCAGTAAGTAGGCAATGAAATGGATCATCCTGGTCGGCAATGGATCATGATGTACCTGTGATACCTTTTACGCAGGCATCACTTGTAGTTGTGAATTCAAGTCCACAAAATGCTGCACAGCAGTGGTTTGCTGGAAAGATTTCAAGCAAGGTGACACAACGCACAGAAATCGACAGCCACTGGCTTCTTGGAACATTTCTTAAACATGTAAAACACAAATGATAAAACATGTTGCCAATTCCTTATCATATCAAACTTCTCGGACATCTTGCCAGGAGCTCAGCCACCCTTATAGGCCTCATTTGGAGACTTGCTCAGTGCAACGTACACTGTT
Organism: Symbiodinium kawagutii; assembly: GCA_009767595.1. NCBI lineage: Eukaryota > Dinophyceae > Suessiales > Symbiodiniaceae > Symbiodinium > Symbiodinium kawagutii. The sequence continues at coordinate 65,282 of VSDK01029065.1, forward strand.
GCCGGTCGGAGGAGGGTGAGCTTCACACCCTGCTCCTGTTGCGATGTGGACGTGCACAGAGGCAAATATTTTGCATCTGTCAAAACGATGGTTCGCAAAATTGACGTTAATTCGTAATTAAACCAGGGGACCCCCAAACCATCCAATATTGGCCATCTGTAGAAAATAAACAATCCATCTGTTTGGGGTACCCACCATTCCGAGAAACCACCATATTCTACATGGTGTCAGCAGGTGGACTTTCTTTCACTGTCCTCCTTTGGACCTCTAATGTAGACAAAGCCCTTGACAGCCTCAAGAATTCAGAGCTGCGAGTTGCTTTGAAGAAATTCACACCGAGCCCTCCGAGCCTTCATGTCACCCAAGGACTCAAACTGTACATCCTTGTTGGTGAACAACTTGTCACCCATGACTGTACGGGATGATATCCTTGGTGACAAGAGTTCGCTGACGTTCGAGAAGAAGAACCTATTTGAATCTATTCCCGATTGATACGGAGTTACTGCTGACATTGATTTTTCAATGTCATGCTGATACACTGAGTGAGCAAATCAAGGCTTCTCCGACACTGAGAGCCAGTCTGGCATCTAGAGCCTGCTTGCGAGGTCGCAGTTTTGACAGTCTCCTTCATGACTTCCATGACTTCGACTTTGTCCTCAGCCCGACCCTCATCGTTGGTCAAACCACAAGGAATAGTAACACCTGGTTCAGCCTGGTTCTAGTGATTCTAGTGGCTATGTCATTGCGTTAGTTTTGCTCTTAGATGCCGAAAGAATCCGAAAAAATAGTTCTCGCACATGTTCAAAATTGCTTTTGCTCTTCGTGCAGGCTTCTGTTTTCGCCTTTTGTTCCCCAACTGCAAGTGCGGGGCGACATCACTCTGGGCACTTCCTAGCATCTTCCTAGCTTGCAGGGGGTGCTTGTGAATGTATCGTCGGAATATTGGGCTAGCCAACTCTTACTTGGTTGAGTCACTTCCTAGCGGACAGATTGTGGATGTGACGTGTTTGGTGCGTTGCAGCACTGCTGCCCTATGGGCTCTTCCTGTAGGTGCAAAGGATTGCAAAGGCAGTTATGTTGCCTGCGAATCTTTTCAACAATCAAACAGGGGGATGTTGGGCTGATACGCGCCCGGAGGGTGTAAGGGTGACAGTGTTCAAGGCCAAAGAAAGCAACAGCTAGACACAAGACGTTGCGTCATGATTCAGGAGCAGAACATGGCTACGGGCATCGGCAGTCTCCCGACTGCATGTCCTGATGTGTCTTTGTGAGTGCGCAATGCAGGAAAGCAGTGCGCCAGGACTTGTGAGGTTTGTGTAGCAAGTGACCATTGTGTTCGAAACGTGGGAAGCGACATGTGAATAGACAGTTACATTCACCACCCAAGGGGGTCCAGCTACTGAGGTCATCACCATGAAGTTTCCCAAACCTTTGTTGTCCTGGCATGTCACCAAGAACTTATGAAGACATTGCAATTGATGTAAGTTGGCACAGTTAAGAGTCGAAAGATGAGCACAAACACACGCGGTGCGAGAGCATGTGCGTCAATTTTGGGAAGTTCTTTGAATGAGCTGAATGCCACGCGCTTGTAGAGGGCTGGACTCAATTCTGCCAGCTTTACCAGAATCTGATAGGTCTCGCTCACTTCCTCCTGGACCTCCAGTTCCTTGAGGGCAAAATGCTTGGCATGCCGAGGAAAAGTCAACAAAACATGACATGTGGCCCCAAGAATTACACATATTGGTGTTTCTCAAAATAGGGGTACCCCATTTTCAATAATAAAACAGCCAGTTTTGAGGAACCCCTATTTCAAGAAGCCACCATACATTGTCAAAGCTCGAAAGTCTGGGGCCTTTCGTGCAGCCTTCATGGCCTTCGCTTTCTTCTCTTGCTCTTTCCTGAGGCAGCGTGGCAAATGCTGGCAATAGCATCATGAGCTCCCGTAGCGCCTTCTGGAGGTTCCAAGTTCCCTCCACTTGCTAATGTTGCCAGTGCTGAAGGGGCAATTTCAAATTGCCAGTGTTGGTTGACCAAACCAAGTATATATCTAAAGTGATTTGTTCTAGGTGTTGACGCTATCTTGAGATGAAGGGATAAAACAAATCAAGAATGATCCAGCGCATTGAATTTTTGATCACGAACAAACATAACAAACAATCAGCTTGCGCCGAAGGTGCAAAGTGTGTCTTTGCGGATGAACAGCGTGTGGCTTTCCAACTCCTGCGGTGGACCTTTTTCGAGTGGTGTCGAGGTTGCATCTGTTTGATGCCTGTGCTGTCCTTTGAATTTCCTTTCCAACTGCCCGCTGTGTATACCACACAGCATCTGTACACTCGCCTCACTCCCCTCCTTAGAAAGGGTGGGTGGTAGTGGGCAAAAACTCAAACCATTCAGGCTCCTTGAGCCAAAATGGCAAGTGGATATCTAACATCCACCCACCATCCCCACAGCCTACACATCTGTTCCACACAAAACATCCGTGCCTACTGTTTTGTTTCAAAACAGCGTGTGGCTTTCCAACTCCTGCGGTGGACCTTTTTCGAGTGGTGTCGAGGTTGCATCTGTTTGATGCCTGTGCTGTCCTTTGAATTTCCTTTCCAACTGCCCGCTGTGTATACCACACAGCATCTGTACACTCGCCTCACTCCCCTCTTTTGCTTTGCGCGAGTGCGAGGCACTTCTGACACTTGGTCCACACGTGGTCGACCGCCACAAAGGTGAAGTCAGACTTAGAGTAACTCCACCCACATCTTGTCCTCCAGAGATGTGGCGGGCAACACACCGTGAGGTTCAGGTTGTCGTGCACGATTCTGGTGGCAGTGGACAGCACATAGAGAGGCAACCCACCTGTGTTCTTGTCGTGGGTAGCCTTCAACTCCTTCACTTCGTCCTCTAAAACTTTGAGGGCTCGACTTTGATTGAGCTTCAAAGCCTCGACTTCCACCGAGAGCTGGTTCCTCACCGTCTCCACGTCCAGCAGGGTTGGGTTCGGATCCGTTTCTTTGACTTTGGCCTCCTCCACTTTCGGTGTCAAACCTTCGTGACCATGGGCTCCTGAATCAAACGCCGCTGCGAAGGTGTTGGGGTTGTTTACCGGTAGCGAAGCTAGAGCCTCTGCTGCGTAGTTGTATATCACTTGGGATTTCCATCTCCCCAAGAATGCCACCTGCGATGGCCCATCCATTCCGGATGTAAGTCAGAGCTCCGGTGCGCCTTGCACTGTGGCCCGACACCTCGGACCCATACAGCTTCCTCCATTCTCGCACCAGCTGGCTCTTCGTGCCTCTCCTCCCCGACTTGGTGGTGCAGATCCAGGAGGATTGTGAGGTGCGTACCCTGTCAAGCAACCTGATGGTGGTGTAGAAGGGGCACGCAGCGTGACATGGTTCTTCTCGGCAAAGGCACTGTAGTACTCGGTCCACTGACTCCCCTGTCTGGTCTGTCTTCGAAACCGGTATCGTCAAAGCCACCTTGCGGTCCTCGAAGTTCACCTTGATGTTCTCCACTTGAATGATGGCGATTTCCACCTCCCGTAGCATCCATACCGTCCCGAACTCGAAGAGCTCTTTGGCCATCTTGATCATGCGGGGTTTCTGCTTGGCGACGCTCTCGGTGAAGGTGGGTCCAGTGAGTTTGGTTGGTACCTCCATGGCTTTCTTCCTGGGACCCACTGCTCTTGAAGTGGATAACTTGCACAACTTTGTTGTTCTATCCAATAACTCCGACCAGTTGTGCCCTTCTTCAATATGCCACACCCGTAATTCGCCCAGGTAGTTCCCCGCTGCCTTGTATCCCGACTCTTTGAGGATCGCCGCCAGCAGTTTCACCTTGGCCGGGTTTAAGGGCATGAGCTCGTCGTTCCTTGCCGTTGACCACAACCTTGTCAAAGTACTCCTCATAGCTGATCTGCACTTCCTCGAGGTGTTCGATGCGAAGTCCGCCTCCAACTTCTTCAGGGCATTGTCCGATGACCTTGCCTGGGACGCTATCTCCAAGGCCTTCCTGAGGGTTGGTTTGCTTCCCTTCCTTGTCAGGGGCAGTTTCGGTCTTCCCAATTCCTCCTTGGTGTCTTGGTCGTCGTCCTGCAATGGTCGCTTCTTTGGGCTGAACAGCTGAAAGGCTACTGAGGTGGAAACCCTTCGTGCCGAAGACATCATCGATGGCAGCCAGTGTCCCCAACCCGTGGGCTTCGCTTGGTATTGTTCTGTTGGTGGTGTAGACCCGCTCTCGTCATCTGACCTACCCCTTTCCGGTGGATCAGTTCGAGGGGTCTCCTGATCTCTTGACGGGGATACAGGTAGCGCAAACACTTCCTCTCCCTCGTCCAGGTCCTCTACCAATTGCTCCGTCTTGGTCATAGGCGGTGCTTTGACGCGTGGGGCCTTCGTCACCTCTTCTTTGTCAAGGTCGCCAGTCCCTGCTCGTTTGGTTGGTACCGCGACCGTAGGTTGGACCAAGGATGCCATGTTATACCGTGGCGTACCTGGTCGTCTACCCATCTGCGGCCGGCCTCGATTCGGGTGGTTGGAGGTGGCCGGCGTTGGAGCCACAGCAGCAGCATGCGACGGCGAATCCATGTCACCAACCAGAAGTGGCTAATGACGCCCCACACTGCGAACCACACTAGGGCGATCCCGGTCCAAGACCAACCCTCCATGTTCGAGCCTAGCCGCAGAATCCGTGTAACAATTGTACCTGACAGGTGGCAAAGGGGAAAACAATTGTGAAAAGGGTTAAACAAGTGTAAACCTTGGGGAAACCTTTAGGCCATGTCCCAGGTGGCAGCCAAGTCCCGCCCCCTTCAACCGGGCAGTCCATCGGCCGCAGCAGTCCTGTTTCACAGCCAAGAGTGCCATGGTCCGGCACTGTCACTCTCCGGCGAGGCGCCCCACAAGTCAGGTTCTCGACCCGGAGTCGGCAAGGGGTAGAACTCTTCAGAG
>VSDK01029065.1:70231-105000 GCA_009767595.1 Symbiodinium kawagutii
GCGGTTCTTCACCGAGCCGATGGTGACATCCTTGATCTCCTTGGGTTTGGGGTTGGTCGGCCATGTTGATGGCCTACTCAACCAATCGCAGACCTTGTTGGCTTGGCCAGGTACGCGGCGAAGCTGCACCTCCTCGATCTGGCACTGCTCCAAGGTAATCCCCAGGCAGGCGCCAAGGAAGTTGAGCGGTCCTGCCTTGCCCGAGAGCTTCTTCACAAGGGAAAGGGCGGTGACACTGTCGGATTGGACCTGGAGTTGAATGCAAAGGCCTTTCAACTTGTTGCGCCATTTGTCAAGCGCAACTAGGATGGCTAGAGCTTCCACGATGGCTTGGCTGCTCGAGGTGCCCAGTTCAAACTCCAGGTGCTTGGCGTCGGTGGCGGTCACCTCAGACGAGAAGGCTTCGACCACCTGATTGTTCACCACCAACACGCCTCCCAGGGCTTCAGGTGAGGCGTCCGTCATGATGACGACCGAGGCCAACCCCCGAGGCTTCAAGGTGAACTTCCGCACTGGTCGTTCTTTGGCGACGGAGAGGAATTGTACCAGAGCTTGTCTGGCTCGTTCCGGCCTTCGGACTGGGAACAGGTGTTCCTTGTTCCGGTCATCGTCCCTTCGCGCCCGTCTGCTCTCCTCCAAGCCGGTGTGCACTTCGTGCTCTCTGGCTGCAAGGACGGCGTAGAAGGTCCTCAGGATCCACTTGGCCCGTGGCAGGGTGCCTGACAGCCAGGACAGCTTTCCCGTTACGGACCGTAGCTCCTTCAAGGATGCCATCCCACGGCCATTCCAATTGTTCACCTTCACGAGCAGCTCCACGATAAACTTCTCCGGGAGTCCCACCAAGACCTCCTCTTCATTGACGAGGTGGAATTCAACTCCAGCCCAGCACACTTTGCTGCCCCTCTCGCCCTTGTGCGTGGAGATGTTGACCCCCAAGGCCATCATAGTCAGCATGATGAAGCCCAGGATGGTATTCCTTCTCGTCAATGTGCCTTGAACCACCCAGCAGGCATCCTCAAGATATACTTGATGCTGTGCTTCTGCTGGCGGTGTTGCTGACTGCAGCGCCCTTGCTATCCACGCGGCTACCCGTGACACCAGCGGGGCTGTGCGGTAGCCAAACAACAAGGATCTGAAGAGTAAGAACTCGTCCTGGTCGTCGTCCACACTGGGAGCCAGACAGTGGCCCAGCTCATCTGGGTGGACCCCCAGATGAGGAAACTAGAAGGATGAGTTCTCTGGCCCAGTGCTGAGCTCGTTGTTCTCCCGTAGGCGCAGCGGTCATGGCCTTCATCGCCCGCAACGTGCCCGCCACGTCCATCGGCTTCGGCAAAACCAGCCTCTCACCCAAATGGGCTTTGGCGTTGCCTCCAGATCTCCTAAGGTCCAGAATGAGCCGAACCTTCTTGGATAGGTCAGGCCGTGTCTTCACGATCACCGCCAACTTGCTCACGGTTCCCTTGGGGAAGTGAGTTTCCACTTCGGATCTGGAGACCTTCGTTACGAAGCCCTTGTCCGCCAATCTCCTCACTTCAGCTCTGGCGTCCTCGCGGTTCTCGCGAATGGAGGAGTAGTTGGCTATCCCTCTTCCCTGGATCTGTTGTAGTGCATCCAGGGTGGCTTCATCCTCGTAGCTTCGGTCACTGGGTGGAAAGATGCCGCAGTCCTCGATGGCCACGTTGATACCCAAAGGAGTCCCTTTGGCGATCCACCCATGTACAGCAGTGTCTGGATCCCCTGCTTTGCGTGTCCATGCTTCGAAGAGGTCGGACCTCAGTGGTGATTCCGCTTGGTACTTGGACTTGAGGCTAACTGTTTGTTTGCTCCTGGATCCCAGTAGCCTTCTGAGGGTAGCCCTCCAGTCCGCTGCAGCCTGCTCGTCAATGCGGCAGCCCTCCGTGCCATAGAGCTCCACCATCTCGAGGATCTTTGGGTTGCGTTGCACATGTTGTTCCCATGCCGAGAACAACCTCAAACCTACGGCGAGGGCTGAGGGTTTACCCTTAACCACCTCCGCAGGATTCCTCATTCCTCCCACGTACATCTGCTGACTTGGGTCATCTCTCTTTCTTTTCTGACCACTCAACTTGCCATAGTCGCCCGTGCCACCTCTCCACTCGATGCTGTCGATGGTGGCGCCTGGCTCCAGGATGGTTGTCTCCTTCGTTACCTCATAGGATGTTTGAGCCTCTTCCTCTTCCGGGGTGTACTCCTCCTCAGACTCCTGGGCTCCTCTGCTACGAGCTTTGGCCTTCGAAGCGGTGGTCGGCCTGCGCTCGGTCACCGTGCCATCTGGGTGTAGTGCCCCCGGCTCCCTGTCTTTGGTCAAGTCCACCTTGTCCCCTTTGGGTACCTGGGTCATCTTCAACTCTCCTCGAAGTTGATCTTCCCTTTGCCTGTAGAACTCCATCTTCCCGATGCGTTCGAAGTGGCTAACCAGCAGCTTGGCGTAGTCTCCGCACAACAAGTCTGGGTACCTGCCTGATTCTTCGGAGGCTTCCTTTCCCACTACTAGCCTGTGAGGTACCTTCTCCCCACAGTTGCACCACGCCTCCAATGCTCCCATCCCTAAGAGCGTGCCCACGAACATCTGTGGCTTGTAGAACCTCTGGCCCAACGGTACGTCCAGCTGGTACCTGCACGTGTTGAACTGGATCACGTTGAGCTCGTAGTCGTCCGCGAGGGTTGCTACTTCAGGTAGTTCCCATGCCGACAGGTGTTCTGGGTGGTCACTTGGTGGAGGATTTTCCAGGGTGACGGCCGGCTTGATGGTGTCCTTGTCCCTGGCTGCGAGGATCAATCTGGCCATGAAAATAGATCTCGAAGCATGCAATGTTCCCTCATTGCACTCCTTCTTGGCCGCCTCGGAGTTGTGAGGTAGTCCATAGGGGTGTTGTTTGCTCCTGACAGGACCAGGGTAGCCAGGTGATGAACGCCATCGCAACTTCGAGAACGTAGTGCAAGGGAAGCCTGAGTGGAAGGCGTCCCACCAGCCTTGTTTGGCCAGTTCGGCATGCTTGTCAAACGGCTGCTCCTTGAGAAGGTCCACACCCCTTTTCTTCTCACAGGACACCACGCACACCTTTATGCCCCTGACATCAGCTTCGGCTGGCACTGCCCTGCCCAACGGGTCCTCTTCTCCCGCATAGTGGTGAAGGAAGTTGAACTGGCGCCGGGACATGTACTCCTCGAGGGTCAAGGTTTTGCCCTGGACTCGAATCCTCTTCGTGTTCTCCTTGGGCTCATCCGGTCCATCTGGATGGTCTGAACTCCTCTTTGTCTGCGATCCACTCCTACTGCTCCTGGAGTCACGCTTGCTTGGGGAGCTCCTGGAATCCCTGCTCCTGCCCCACACCAAGATGGGGACGGTGTGTTGAGAGCCCAAGTCCTTCTCCTTGTTCCATCGTGCCCTTGAACTCTGGTAACTCGCGAGGTGCCAGTCCAGTTTCAACCATTCGATCAGGACGTTCTGTTTGGGCACTGGTGGAATGGATGCCCTGGTGAGCCGCATCCTGTGCAGTTGTGCCTTCTTTTTACTTTTCCTCGGCACTCTGCACCTGGTGGTAAGCCAGCACAGGCCCCATTTCCGTTGTTCCAGGCGTAGCAGTCTTCCTCTTTGTCGCTGCTTCCACCCTTGCCCTTGCCCTTGCCTTTGGGGAGTTGATTCCTGCTTCTGAGTCGCTCCAACTCCTCCTTGTCGGCCTGGATGCGTTTCTTCCTTGTCTGCCTTCGCACCGCTGATCTCGACTTCGGAGAAGGAGTGGTGTACGTCGAACTCCTCGATGGTTCCACCGGTGGCTTCAACACTTGGAGTCCTCCTCGCATTGAACCTGCAGCGTGTTGTTCTGCCGGTGTCAATGGTTGACCCCGTGCTCCACTCGAAAGCCACGCGTTGGCTGGTAAGTGAACTTGTTCCTGCCAGAAGTTGTTGTCGTCCATGAGCATCCTCAGCAAGCAGTCCCAGGGGTTGTCGTCGATCCAACCCACTGGTGCGGCTTTTCCTTGAGCTCGGTCTAGTCGAACTTTTGCGCGAAGTCGTAGAAGATGCTCTGCCCGTCAGGCTAGAAGGGTGGCAAACGTTGCGGCCTCGAGCATGATGAGTGCTGTTCGATACACTCGGTAGGATGCTAGCCATTGCCCATAGCCTGACGGCCCTGGCAACTCCTTGGCCAGCCATCCTCCCGTGGCATCTGGGGAGGGCACATAGGTGCGATATTTGTGTGACCTTTGGGCTTTTCGTCCGTAGGCCACAAAGACGGCAAAATCTGCGAAAATGCCTCCCCCTGACTTGATGCGCTTTTCTAGTGCTGAAAGTTGTTCCACCGTCGGCTCCTCCTGCTCCAAAGGTAGGCCACCCGTTTTGTTGAGGTAGCCCATCAACCAAGTCTGCTTCTTGGTGTCCGGTTTGACGATGAACTCGGTGTCGTCCCCTTGGTCGAGGATGGCGTTGAACTTCAGCTTCCGGCCCTCCCCCAATGGGCTTGTTCCAGTCGTGGTGGTTGCCGTTGGTAAAGTCCCCGGTGTAGTTCCCGTGCCCCATGGGTCTGGATCTGTCCACAGTGCCATGTCCAGGTTGCAGTCTGAGTGAACTCTTCGGTGTGCAAGTCGGTACACTCGCCCCACCTGTGTGGCCTGGACTACAGTCAAGTGGTCGCCGTTGGGAAAGACCGTGTTCTCCGTGGTCGCCGCGATGGCATTGGCCGGGATGGACGCCAGTAGTCGGACATCTTCTCCAGGATCCCCGGCTGCGCCAATCCACGCCTGCCACACCTCGTCGGTCACACCCAAGTGGTTCCGAATGGCAGTGATGGTAGAGAAAGGCGACAAGTCCGAAGGCCAGGCCATACGCACACCTCATCAATAGGGTCGTTCTCGCCGTTGAGCTCGATCAGGAGGTGGTTGGTACCTAGGGTCCCAAGGAGCAGGTCGCCCCCCCAACTGCCGGCTACGGCAACGGCGGGCCAGCTCGTACCACACGAGCTCCAGCAAGTCCAACAGATCCGACAGCGACGCCGTGCGGATCTCCTGGTTCAACAGGTTGAAGTCCATCAAAAAACTCAAACCATTCAGGCTCCTTGAGCCAAAATGGCAAGTGGATATCTAACATCCACCCACCATCCCCACAGCCTACACATCTGTTCCACACAAAACATCCGTGCCTACTGTTTTGTTTCAACAAAACAATGCTTGGTAAACTGGGGTCCAACTATGCTCTAGAATACCAATATTGGGACAAGAGGACCTCAATGTGGGCCCAACAGATGTCAAACATGGGCCCGAATCGCCTAAGATGGTCCTAACATGGGCTCAACATGCGACAAGATGTGTCCCACATGGGGCCAGCATTTGCCGATTGCATGCCAGATGTGGCCCACATGGCGCCCACTCACCCCAACATGATTCCAACATACGTCAAGATGTGCCCACCAGAACGCAAGGACGAAAGGACATCAACAATGCCCGACAATGCCTGTCACCTCACGCTCATTGTTGGTTTCTCTTGCAACAGACCGAAGAGGAGAAATGTCGGCCCATACAAGGCGACACCAAAACTTTTCAGACAGTAGGATCAGGCTGTGGGGAGCAGCCGCGATTTGTGCTTCAATGAGATGCAAAATAGAAACAATCTTCTGGGCTGTCACCTTTGCAGATAAGGAGGATATCCTGCACCAATATCCTCCACCAGTGCAGGAACTGCTTGAAAAATGTCTTACTGTAATTGCCCCGCTTGTTGAAAACGTACATCTCAATCAAAATCATCTGCTTTTGATGTTCTTTGGACAAGGACTTTTTGGCAAGGTTGGCACAATGTGGCCAACACGTTCCCAAAAGTGGTGGCCCGAGATGGCATTACATCTGAATATGGCTGGCTTACAAACTGCGCTGCCAGGCACACCCAAAATCGCACACATTTCAGATCTATTTTTGAACCAAATGAGCACGCTTTCCGTGCCTTCATTCAAAAGGGAATAATGGCCCAAAAGTCACAATAGTAATCATAACAGTAATAGTAATATTAATAGTAATGAAAGTAATAGTAATAACAATAATGATATAATAACAATGAAAACAAGTAATTCATAAACATAGAAATGACAATCATTTACTAGTAGTATCATTATCATCATTGTCATTAGTAGTAGTACTACTCGTAGTAGTGAGTAGTCGTAGGCGTAGTCGTCGTAGTCGTACAGTAGTCGCTGTATTCGTCATCGTAGTCGTAGTCGGACTCATATCAGTCGTCGTAGTCGTCGTAGTCGTAGTAGTTGTCGTCGTCGTCGTAGTAGTTGTCGTCGTCGTCGTAGTAGTTGTAGTCGTGGGAGTAGTAGTTGCAGTAGTAGTGGTGGTGGTGGTGGTAGTAGTCGTAGTCGTAGTGGGAGTAATAACAGAATAGGTAACAATGAGACTAGTCAAAGTAGAACCAATAGCAGAAGGACTGATAAGATAGAAGGTAGTGGTCGTGAATGGGAATGGTAGTGGTATTTCTTAGCACTGCCGCTGTTACAAATGATTGCTGTTGTCCAATGGGCTTTTTCATAATCATAGTAGTGTACTTGAAAATGGTCAGCACCACGCAAGCCTCCTCGAGTCTTGAAGTGCTTAAGTAAAAATGTTAATTCTCAGCTATGTCTTCCGCAGCCCACTTAGCCCAAGCATGCGCCAAAATCAAGAGCCCAGTAAAGCTACTCGTCTTGCCCTCACTGAGTGCACAGCAAAGCTCACAATCAATGCTGAGAAAAACAACACAGGTTTTAGGATTGTGCAAGCGTGTTTCTTGACACCTAACATATTTGTTGCCAGGCTCCAGGGGTACTAGTTGCACACAATTGTTGGGTAAGTGTCTTGGTGCTTTGTACTGACATGACGTGACCCAGCCTAATTTCTTCTTTCTTTTCCTCAAAGTGGGAAACATTGGGAAACATGACCAGCAAGTCTACATAAGTCTATCGCATCTTCGCCAAAGATTTAGTTTTGAAAGCCCAAGGGCCATAAAGCAGGAAGAACATGTGTAAGAACACTTGCGCATGTACAATATGCACAAATGATCACAAATTGAAATTCTCAGCAACCGTGGACAGTTGCGTTGAACAACTTCATGTGGCCTCTTTCTTTTTCTTTAGCTGCTGTTCGATGACGTCGCTTACTTGGATCAAGTTCTTTGTCTCTGCATCCTGTCTAAAAGCAGGTTCTGACTGGTTTGTGGATTCAAAGTTTTAAGTACTACAGAAAATGCATGCCTCTTGAGACATTGCACTCTCAAGTCCATTCTTCCCCTGCCTTTTTGATCTGCTTCTCCTTCTCCAATTCCTTTTGTCTCTTGTCTTGGGGCTCCTTTACAGCTGACACAGGAGGCGGGTTCCCATGGATCGCTTTCACAGGAGCAACACATGCAACAGCCATCTGCAGCGGGCCTTGGGACCTCCATATTGGGTGTGTGAAACGTTGTCAGGTGCTGCTGAAGACCATAGGTCCATTCCTCCACCTTCTTTCCGTTCCTATTGCACTGCCAAAGACTGATACAGTGAGTGGACAATCACATACCTGCTTGCTCAGAATGTGCCTACATGCACATATAATCATTCATTAAAAAACACACCAAATACATATATATATATATGCAAATATATATATATATATATGTGTAAATATACATATATATATATATTTAATTTATACATATATAAAAATATGTATACATATATACATATTATAAATGTGTATTTAAATAAATATGTATATATACATATATATATACATATATACACATATCATATAAGCACGTATTTTATAGGTACATATTACAAACAAAAACGTATCATATAAACATTATATACGAACATATTATGAATAAATGTATCATATATACTTATTATGTATAAACATTAAATGTAAATGGATAAAGCATAAATAACACACACACATATATATATATACACATATTATATGTACACATATGTGTATGTAAATATATATATATATGTATGTATTCATATCTCAAACACATATACAAACATGTCTGCATGTATCCAAAAGTTTCAACACTGTGAAGATTGCAGCGCCTCGCCTTTTTCTCTTTCTTCTCCTTCTTTTCGTCTTTCTCTTTCTTCTCCTTTTTTTCTTTTTCGTCCTTTTCCTTCTTCTCCTTCTTTTCTTTCTTTTCTTTGTCCATGGCTGGCAAGAACTGAAAGTTAGAGCAACTTGCAATCTGAATCACGATGAGCCGCACAAGCGCACTTCTGGCGGTGTGTATACTTTTACACTCACACTGTTGACCCTGCCATGCTGTTGATGTCACTGATTGCATCTACCAGGTCTACCAAACTTGATGCTAATGCTCTATGGAGCTCAGTGGGTTGAGTGGGGCAAGCTTCGCAGCAAGTAAGAATTCCGAGCAGGAAAATACTGCGGACAAAGGGCTGAATAACTTCATTGACAAATCAGCAGCCACGAAAATAGAAGTGCATGGGTCCATACTCTCACACCAGCGAACTTGATACACACAGTAGGCAAGTATGAATGCATGGGTGTAGGTATATAGGTATAAAGGCGTAGTCGAAGTAAGGTACGAAGCATCTAGGTATGTAGGTGTGCAAGTGTGTACGCAGGCAAACAGGCGGCTATCATGCAGAAACGCAGGCATGCATGCATGGTACGTGGGCAGGTATGTAGGCATGTATGTGCGTATGTGTGCAATTGTAATTGTATGTCTAGTATATTGTATGTGCATGTACATATGTACAATTATGTGTTTATATATATATATATGTATATACTTGTACGTATGCCTGTGTGTGTAAGTGTGTGTATATATGTCTGTGTTCGTGTATGTGAGTCGACGCGTATGTCAGCGTGCATGCAAGCATAGATATTTGATGGTATTTGTATGTGCATGTTTGTTCTGTTCTGTTGTGTGTGTTATATCATGTTGTGTAGGTTTTGTATGTGACTAAATGTGTATTATGACATTATATGTATGTCATTGATGTCTAATGCATATGTGCACGGTTCATTTCAACCAACTCATACTTCTCGTGTTGCCTTCAAGGTAGTACCTACTTTCTGCACCTGGCACTGTCAAGTTCTTCTTTCAGGTTTTCCTCGGGACCATTTTGGACCACTTCTTCCAAGGGGGATCAAATTGGTTCAAGGGGAGCGTGTCTGTGTTCGAACATGGAATGATGCTCTACATGCAGGCATTTGGGAGGAACAAAGATTTTTGATCTTTCTTGTTGTTTGCTCGCACTACTTCGACTCTTTGCATAAAGCACATCGACGTTTGTCATTTTGTGTGGTCTTTCTTTCTCTTTGCATATTTGATGTTGTACAGAGCAGACCATGGAACCACATATCGGCATCATTCCACATGCAAACCAGCGTTGAACCAAAGGCTTCTGAAACGACCTGATGAAAGCCGAAACTGCATTAATCCCTGAAACCTCACTGAAAAGAAGGTTTTAAAGTTTCATCGGGTGGTTTCTTAGAATAGGGCTAATCCCAAATCATTCAATATTAGCAATCATTTATTATTGCAATCATTTGAGTAGTAAACCAAGCATTTTTTGGGTGTCCTATTTTGAGAAACACCCATTTAGCATTTCTTGAAAAGTTCCTTCAACATTGATTCCTGGACAGCAGTATCCACTGACCCCTGTCAGATCTTGTACTTATCTCAGTTCCTCACATAGAAAGGTGAGAAAGAGGGTTTCCAAAGCCGGTAAGAGGATATAAATGGCCCATGTAAATGGCCTGTGCTATTTCGATGCGCGGCATCATGAAGTCCTTTTCAGCTTGACGGGCCCTTGCAAACTGAAGGGTTTCAATTTGAATGGGGCCAATGGCACTGTCGGGGTAGCCCCTTCTAGATAGGTTGTATATACATATGTAATGCGTATGTACATGAGTAACGTGCTTATCAGTATTTAACAACATGCATGTGCATTTCCATCTGCATGAATATATGTCTATGCCATGTATATGTCCATGTCCATGTATATCATGTTTGTCCGTTGATATCATGCATGTTACATGTTTATGCATATGTGTCACATGCATGCATCAGCTATCTGTGTTATGTGGACATATATTTGGTTTTAGATTGCGTAAAGCCACAAAAGCGCACGGCCCAAGCAGCCTTTTGGGATTTCATGCTGCACCGAAGGCGCTTTTTTGACGTGAGCACAGGCTTTGTGCACTTCTCAAGTCACAATCCTTTTGAGTGCATGCAAGGTGTATGCAAGGTGCATGCCTAGTGGTTTGAAGGGGAGACCTAAGTTTTGCAAGCACGCCTGCTTTTCAAGCATACTTGGCTTTATAGATCATGCCTCGCTCTGACACAGGAAACAAGGTCAGAAACGGGCAAGGTAGAATTTATATCAGCCACTCCCCTCTATAATGACCCGTTTGTGTTTTCAGGAAAAAAACGGTTGAGAACTATGTCACAAACCTGGGCGCAGTTGATGTTACAAACTCTGTGCGGGAGGAGATTTGGGAACAAATCATGTTACAGATTGCTTCTTGGGAGGAGGTTTGGGAACAAGTCATGTTACAGATTACTTCTCGGAAGGAGATTTGGGAACAGATCATGTCAAAAATGATTCTAGGGAGGAAATTCGGGAACAAATCATGAAAAAATGTTTCTGGGGAGGAAAGTTGGGAACGAGTCATGTAAAAAGACATTTGTACGGAAGAGATGTGGTAACAAATCATGTCAAAAAACTAGTCAGGAATGGATTTACTACTTGCAGCGATCATCATTCATGGCTTTGGCTCGTGGGTGTCAATGATATCAGGGATTATTGACTATCTCTCCCGGCAACCTTGTGGTTTCAGATTTGGAAAAATCAGATCCTGGAATATAGTCCAGGAAACAAATCGTTTAGTGGAATAATTCTGGGAACAAATAGAGTAGGAAGGAGGAAACCTGGGAATGAACTTGAATACGAGAATAAGCAAGAAATTAGCGAGTCAATGTGGACATGAATTGGGTGGTGGGAATTATTGTCGGAATAATTAGGGCCGATAGTGGGTGGGGCGACAGAACTTGTAGTTTAAACCAACCCTGTTTCGCACTCGAACCATCGCACGCCGTTGAAGCTCAACTTGTTAAATTCACGCCGATGTTAGCGCCTATCAACTTAGTTCTGAGTAATTAAGCTGCTATAACGTTTAAAGTTTTAATTTCGCATACTGTTGCAGGTTGTACGGTAGAAGTTTGTACATACGTTTGACTTAGTCATGAAACATTTTGAAGCTGTGGCTAGACTATGGCTACAAGCAACCCCGGGTTATAGCATACTTTGACTACAACCATGTTCAAACGAAATTTCCCCCTGTAGAATCTTTGCGCCGGTACGGTAAATAAGAAACCAGTCAGAAACCATGGTCGAATTACATCATGTCATGTTACAACCATCCTTGTGCAGTACTAAATTCGTAGCCCGTGTTGTTTAATAGTTTTGAAGCACGGGCGCGTCCTGGAATACCAGTAGTAGTGATTTATTGATATTTATTGATTTTTTTGCAATTAATGACGAGCTGTTCCATGGGCTCGATGACAAAATAACATCCAATATTTGTACTGCATTGCACGCTCAAAAGTCCAGTATGGATCAGAACTGGTGATGTTTGGGCATCTCGCTGACCCACCAGTTGAAATTTATTTGAGCATGCTATATAGTTGTTATTTTGCAAGTCAGATAGCTGTGTCACTAGCTCGTTGAGAACCATATTATACCTCCATGACCTGGTCACACATGATTCGGGTATTTGGAAGGCTTGTTTGGCCCCATTGTACCCAAGGTAAAGTTGGCTTACTTCGGTAGCCCAAATTATCGCATATGGTGCTGCGTATAGGGTTGCCGCTAAAAGAATTAGAATTAGGGTGTGCAAATTTCTTGGCCGTGCGTTTGTCAATCGAAAAGTTGGCGCTGCAAGCGCGATCTGCTCAGAGATGCGTGCAGCTTCATTGATTAATTTTAGTTTGAATTCTGTTTGCCGGACCCATGTTGATTGCGATGGTTTTTGTCACGGACAGAAGCGACGTGTACAAGTGGAGTTCCATGGCGCTGTGCTGTAATGCAAGTAATTTACTAGAAAAGGCGCATCTGATGAACCAACATGAATCAACAAGCGTTGCCAGCAGTCAGTAGCAGTACTGCGTGTCTTGAGGTAAGCAGTTTCGACACAGTGCAAGTAGCGATCTGCTTCGCGCCAATGACTGAATTGATCTGCTCAAAGCAAATGGCCGTGGACAAGACCAAACTCAACTTTAGCTTCAATACGTAAAGCGAAAAATTTGGCCCTTAAACCATTCATCAATTTGCGACCTGCAGTGTTCATTTCTCCCAAAGTTGGTGAGCAATACCGCAATTGCGCGGCACCGTGTCTGCACCTTTCAATCAGTCCGTCTGATACAATCTAAAACTGCTTTCGTTCATTTGCCGGCTTGAGACCTTACAGCTGTTGATTTGCGCAGGCTGCAATCGCAGACGGCTCAGAACTTCCTAGGATTTAAATTTCAGTCATATTATTGGATCATATTATCGACGCTCATAATTGGCATTAATGCGCTGATAATTCCGGGAATTTAGTATGGTTGACAGAGGCCTTTAAAAAAGAGGGCTCAGTACAGATAGGGCTTCCCATTCAGTTCCGAACGGTCCCGAAAACGGTTCCGAGAACGGTTCCGAACGGTTCTGGGCTTACGTAATGGATTTGGGAAAAGTTGCGCGGATGCATCATCGCAAATTTACGCTGCAAATTTGTTTTCTTCGTTCGTCAATCGTGATTGTTTTGGCCTGGGCTTTGTCCGCACTGTGGAATCTGCTCTTAGAAAACTTTATAGTTAGACCGGATTCAGCTTGGTTTGAGGTTCGGTTTCAGTTGGGGCCCTTCACCAGAGCCTTGAACAACCAGCAGAAGCAATCGAATCGCTGAGAAATACTCAAATTGGATTTGGAGTTCTCTCAACCAATGGCTTGGGCTACGGAGATCTTATGTTTGATTGGGCCCCAACCTGCCGAAGTGGTAGTTGGTGGAATGTAGTGTCTAGATTTCTGACCATGATGACCCTCGCTTAGGAATGTTATTGTTGCTGTTGGCCCCGTGTAGCCTTGACTCTACACTTTTTAACACATATAATAAATATTTTGTGACATGTTTTGACTTTTCACACGTGTGCAATGACTTGTTGCGTGTTACTTAACGTGTACTTATGCCAAATAGATATAACATTTTAATTCGCATCAATCAGCGCACTCGTTGGTTTTTCAATGCCAAACACTGGGTTCACGGAACCGTTCTGAACCGTTCTGGGGTTATGTAACAGTTTTTGGGCATGGGCACAATATAGTTCGAAATAGTTCGAAACAGTTCGGGGCTCCCAGAACCGTTCGGAACCGTTCTCAAGTCCTGTAAGAGTTTTGAAACAGCATTCCCGAGAACCGTTCGGAACCGTTCTCGGGACTCCAAATTATGTTGTTTTTGTGTTGCGGTTTTATAATACAAGTTCTACGATGCACGATGGGTTTATCATTTATACACATGGTGCAGGACGCATGGCTTCAAAATTTGTAATTCAAATTGCGTAAGCTGTCGTACAGATTCAATGAACGTACAATATAATTCATTGAACGTAAGCAACATGTAAGAAACAAATTGAAGTGTAAAGTTGTAACTGGCTTACAACACATAATTTAGCTTGAACGCTTTTTTAATATTACCCTTCAGTTTTGAAAGTCGAAGCAAGCAAACTAACAACATACCATTTTGATGCACAATGCATGTCAACTAGAAACTTGCATGTTGTAGGCTGAGCTCAAGAGTTTGAAGCGTGAGAGGTAAGAGAAGTAACTGTGTCCAAAATTCCTTCCAGTAGGAACCAGCCCACATGTAGAATTCAAAACAATACAAAGCTAGAAAATATTTAGACCTTGAACCCCCCAACCCCCAAACCCTGTATGAAATCGTTCAAGTTTTAAACAACCCCAACCTGAAATTTAAAGCAGAAAATATTGATTCAAAACCCCAAGCGCAAGACCCGAAGTAGAATTTGCCTGAAGCCTTCGAACCTAAATCGAAATTGTCAAAAGTGAAGATCCAAAACTCAGCGGTTTATCCATGCTCATTGCTATTGATTGCGTGCGGTCTATATGCAAAAGCGTCCCGGCTGGCATCATCATGCATCATCCATTCATACGGGCAATGCACGACATCTACCTCAGGTCTGGCTTGTTCCTGAACCTCCTCCTGCCGGGGCTCCTGCCAAATATGTTTTTACATTGCGTACCGTATTTTTTGGAATTCTTCTGCCTGCCAATGTTGTTGCTACATAATATGTCCCCAAATCTTATATGATATGTGTGAGAATAGACATGTTTTTTTCTCAAGTTTATTCCTACCAAAAAATCCTTGCATGATTGTTTCATAATTTGTTCTTACCGCAATTTCTACGCAAGTTATTCCCAAATCTATTCCCGCAATTTGAAGAAAGTTGCTGAGAAAAACCAATCATGTGTAATTTAGTTTGCTGCATAGGTGAGCTTCTTCATCCTATTGCTAGATGGCCACTGCTGAGTCGTAAGATTAAATCAGAAAAATGTGGTTATACGATTTGCCCCGAGCTTTGCTGCCGCGAGTTTCTTGGTTAGATCCAGTTCAAGGTCTACTCCCATGAGCGGTGATCACATCAGTTGCTACCAAATTTGATCCCATGCGGCCCACAAATTGTTTTATTTACGTGGTTTTGTCCCCAGAATTGCTTGCGCCCATAGAAAATTCAGTTGTTCCCAGAGTTGTTCCCAAAAGGTATTTTTTTACGTGGTTTGTTCCCAGAATTGCTTCCGCCCATCAAAATTTACATCAGTTGTTCCCAGATTTGCTCCCGGAAGGTGATTTTTTTCCCGGATTTGTTTCCATACTTTTTGTGTAGAACACAGATAGAGGGGAGTGGCTGATATAAGGTAGAATCAAAGCAGAGTGAACAGTCTTTGTTGAAATCTACAGGTCAACTTGGCTTGCCAGCAAAGTATGATTGCGTGTACAAACAACAACCTGGGAGGGTTTCCTGGATGTTGTTCCTGCCTATCTATATGGAAGTCATCATACTCTTCCTCATCCTAATGCATCCTTGATTTTTTAGTTTGTCATGAAATTGGACTAAAGCATTGCTGATCTGTGCAGTCTTAGTTCAGTTTCATATCCGGCTTCAAATAAGCAACCTTGCATAAATCAGTTAAATGCAGAAGTCAGAGGCTAGAGTCTCTGAAAAAGAAAAGGCACAACAATTGGTGTAGATTGGTGTAGTTTGTAAATATCAAGACTAAACAAGACTGAAGAAAAAACACAATCAGCACTGGCAGTCTCTCGCTCTGCTAATCGCTTTGCTGACTTGCAAGAGCGCTCTTCCAACACACTTTTTACATGATGTTATACCTCTTCTCAGTCTAACTTCGACACTTCATGTCACTAGAAAACAGCTCTGTGGTCGCTACTGCGAAGTTCCTAGCCGCTCCCAGCCCTCAGAGAGGTCGCATGTCTCCGTCTCCTGACAAAGAGTCCCAACCAAGTCACAAGCGTCCCATGGCTTCAGCTTTTCATTTGGCTTTCTGCTTGAGCCAATATAGACAAGATCGTCTTTCTACTTTTTCTATCCTTCCTTTCTTTCTTTCTTCCATGCTTTCTTTCTTTCTTTCATTCTTTCCTTCTTTCCTTCTTTCCTTCTTTCCTTCTTTACTTCTTTCCTTCTTTCCTTCTTTACTTCTTTCCTTCTTTCCTTCTTTCCTTCTTTCCTTCTTTCCTTCCTTCCTTCTTTCCTTCTTTCCTTCCTTCTTTCTTTCTTTTTTCCTTTCCTTTCCTTTCCTTTCCTTTCCCTTTCCTGTCCTGTCCTTTCCCTTCCCTTCCCTTCCCTTCTTCCCTTCCCTGCTTCCCTTCTTCCCTTCTTTCTTTCTTTCTTTCTTTCTTTCTTTCCTTCTTTCTTTCTTTCCTTCCTTCCTTCTTTCCTTCCTTCCTTCCTTCCTTCCTTCTTTCCTTCCTTCCTTCCTTCCTTCCTTCTTTCCTTCTTTCTTTCTAATTTTTTCTCGTTTGCTTTAAAGCAAGTCTGAAATCCCCGCTCCTGGGGCAAAAAAAGGTCTCTTGTGACATGCAAGATTTCCCATCCCTGGACCCTGCAACAATGAATTCAAACCAAACAATCCAGTCACAACAATAGCTTCAGAAAAGAGCCATGTTCAATTCCTAGACGGCGGAAGGTCATTGATTTGTGAAACTGGTATAATCATATTCACCACATTGGAAGACCATCTTCTATTGATAGTTGTAGCTCCCATAGATCTTTGATAGGTTTGAAACTCTCCTCCAGCCCAACAAATCCAGAAGGTGGGAAAAAATTGATAACGTGCACGAAGTGGACAGAAGGTTGAAATAAACTCAACACGGAAGGCAGCACAAAAAGGCCCAGCAATGGGTTCCAAAACGATGTAAATGGACAGTAACCCTTACACTTACACGGTACCCACGGCATACATTCACAGAGTATCCACCATGAACGTATCGCGAAGCTGAGTCTGACATGGATCCAACTTAGACCCAACTTGCTCACGAAAGGGAGCCCAATGTGGACCTCTGCATGGGTCACCCGGCACTCGACAAACGTGTGAACCTCCACCATTTCCAGTCAGGGACTCTTCCAAAAGACTGGAGGCTCCAATCCAGCTTATGCAGCACGACATTTATCGGAGATGTGACCCCATCATCGGCTCTTAAGCCGACACAATTCTTAAGACTACAGGATGCCAGCTCTGCATTTGGACTTCTCGCTGGGTTTCTCTGCTCGCTGCAACTGCCCATGTACCCAGCACTTGCCGCAAGCAGTTAACGTAATTTCTCCATGCCGAATTCTATGGATTTGGAAACTTGACACTAATAATATCAATTTAGTTCCATAATCAAATCAAGCAATTGAACTTGAATTCAATTACTGTAACTACTCTAAACTTAAGTGATTTCCTTTTGCTTTCCTCAAGAGCCTGCCTGTCCTCTAAAAGCTTGAGCGGAGTAGCTGTGCGAGAGCTTCTTGGCGTCGCCTCATTTCCAAGCTGCCGCAACTTATCCAACTAGAGACTGTAGAGGAACATTTGCGGGAGGTAAGACAGGCCCCCCCACAAGCGACAACTGGGCAGAGCTGCTGATTTTGGGCTGACTCGTGTGGCCAAAAAGGATGCATACCTTCCCTTATCTTCCCTTGCTATCTATCTATATAAATTCAATATATATATATATATATATATGTATATACCTATAATTGACAACTATATCCACAAAATAGGTACGTTGTGTAACAATCTATGATTTTTGCATATTTATGGATATGCTATCTATGTAGCTTTATGCGTGGGCTATCATTAGGTTATATATGTTCCAGCCCCAGGCCCCGACGGCCATCCCCCCAGTAGTACCCCCGGCCCCCCCGCCCCCCCCCCCAAGGTCATCCCCCCCCTCTCCCACCCCCCAAGTAACCTTAGCCTTGCATTTGCATGCTATTTACGGCATTTGCAAGCTTTAGCCTCCCATTCTGACACTATTTGCAGCAAATGGGAGCTTTAGCCTCCCATTTGCCCGCTATCTGCAACATTTGGGAGCTTCACGTACTGCATATCTGCCTCCTGCCCATATGCCACCTACCTGAATCTATATACTACCCATATGCTACCTATATAGTACCCATGTACTACCTATATGCTACCTAAATTCTACTTCTACACTACCTACATACTTTTCATACTACCTACTGTATATGCTGCCTATATGCTACCTACATATTACCTATCCACTCCCTGTATGCTACCTACACACGACCTATGTACTCATATGCTACCTACATACTAGCCATCTACATAATATATGCTACCTACATACTACTTATATATCACCTACATACTGCCCATTTGCTACCTAAATACTACATACATACTACATACTACCTATATTTTCAATAACATGTACACTACCTACATGCTACCTATATACTATTTGTTTGCTACCAATATACTGCCCATATACTAGCTACATACTACCTATATACTACCTGTATGCTACCCATAGACTGCCCATATCATATATTACCTATATGCCACCTACATAGTATCCATATAGCATCTACATATTACTTGCATACTAGCTTCATACTACCAACATGCAACCTTCATATTACCTGTACTTATGCACTACTTAGATACTACCACCCCACTCCCCCAACCACCCCACCACCACACCACAGGGGGGAAGCGGGGGTGAGGATGGGGAGGGGGGGGAAGGGGGGCCAGCAGGGCTGGAACACACACACGCACATACATGTATGTATGTATGTATATATATATATATATGTGGCATTGGTGTCATTATGTGCTTGCACTTGTGTGTCTGTATGTATGTATGTATGTATGTATGTATGTATGTATGTATGTATTTATCAGTATCTGTTGATTTCTTGTATGTATGTATATGTGTATATGTACATACATACGTACATGGGTGATAATTGCTCTCGTCTGGTTTGTGACATATACCAAAACATTTAAAGCATAGACCAGTAACACTGACATACTGACACAGTGCAATTCTGAGGTGTCTACACACAGATTGTCCAAGTCAACTGTATGGGTTATGTTTTGACGTTTCTATGAATCCGTTACCACACATTGAGCCAGCACCAACACTAGATATATCAGAATCGTAGTCCCCACATCAGCCTAGATGTCAGAAAATGCAATGTCCATTCTTGTATTCGCACGTCTGGATCAACACTTTTGGATATATACTTTTTGTGCATATGCTCCCTCATGTTTTCCGATAGTTTTGGTTTTTGGATGTTTTTGGCACATTTCGGCATAGTTGACGAAAGAATACAAAAGACCCGAATGGACCTGCTATATGCTTTGGCTATGACCGCAAGTGCGGCACAACAAGCTTTGTGACGGAGACATACGTGAAGTTGCCCGAGTGTCCAAATTCCAAACTGCACCCAAAGGCAAAACCTTTCAACACAAAAATTTTGGGTCTGTGCTTGATCTTGTGTTGCCTCTGGTAACTTCAAAAACGCACACATGAACAACGCACAGAAGGGATCTCCATCGCATAGCGAGGGCACGCCAAGTGCTAATTGTGTGCGAAAATGGTTGAGCTCATGATGTGCCACTACCAATGCGAATGGGCATAGCATAATGCAGCGCGATTCAAACCACTGTGGCAAAGCACATAGCCACATCTTAAAATCCGGAGACCTGACAGTGGAGAACTGCCTCTCAGCACTCTGACATGTTTCAACATCACGCAATATACAACTTTAAAAGTGTATCAAAACTTTGAAACATATACATGTTTTCAAAGTGTTGAAAAAGAACTGTAAAGAACCAAGTCACTCGAACATGCGATCCAATGAACTCTTGGAGCCTCAGGAGACTCATGGAAGACTTCAATCATCCGAAAGAATTGTCACAAGATTCCGCAGGATCAGTACATATCAAAAACGCAAGGTACATGTCCAGTTGCATTTTGTTTTGGTGTCTTCCTTGGAACTCCAAGGAATGCATGAACAATTGAGTGACTGTCACGAGCAACTGGAGTGTTTCTTTTGGACTACAAAGATCTCGACATGGACACATATTTAGTAATACGACACTTTTCACAAGCCATGTTTTTGATTATTTCCTTTAAAAAACACCTACAAATCCTACTGGGAGTAGAATGGATTCAGCAGGCATTCTGCCTTTTGCGTGGAGTTGTAAGCAAGGAGCCTTTTACATTGATACGTCTCGGATCGTCTTGAGATAATATCTTGAATGCCAACCAATGCATACTTTCGTGGTATCCTGATGTATGAGTTTCATCTTTGGAAAGATCTCGACAAATGCAAAGAAGATCCACCAAACGATGTTCTTTCGAACAGGTCAATGACTTTCAGGAACGATTGATTTACAAAGCCACGAGGGTACTCTGCAAAAGTTCGAGCTTCAGGTCTCAGGATTGCACCTCAATAACTCTGATTCAGCTGCCTGACGTCTTTGCGTCTCCTGAACAAGGAATCGGAAATGCCGTGACTCGACGTGTCTTGACTCCAAGATTTGCAAAAGGAATAGATATGAATAGACAACATATTATGACAACATGATTTGTTACTGCCTTTTGGCAAATCTCGGTGCGTTCTAAACATGATTGGTGCATGTCAGACCAGCTCGTGAACGCTGCATGAGATCCAATCTTGCCTCGAGCAGCTCCATTCTCAGGTGCGAGGAAGATGCACTGCTTGTGCTTCGAGGAGTGTCCATAGAACCTTCGGTGCAAACCATCCCTCACATGGAAGCATCAGTACTGCATCATTCACAGCATGCTGCGAATATGCAAATAAAAGTAGCTGTGGTATGGACCTACTCAGAATGCAAGCTATTTTGGTGTTGTTGATGCCAATGAAATTGTTCCTACAAGTTGACCGCAGTCCAAACATGTTTGACAGCATTTGGAGCTTCTAGTGCTTTCGCAAACAGAACTTGTCTTGGTTTAATTGCACAGTGATGACTGTGGTGGTTCCCATCACTGCACATGGTCCCAAAACGGTTCGATCGTCGCGCACACTAAGATCACTAAGACAAGAACATGCACGAAGTGTTTCCAACAAACATGACACTGAAGTCATCGCCTCGACAAACTTTCAGGACGCTTTTTGGCGTGGCGTTCCTTTCAGATGGAGTGCGAACGGGCTGTCCTTTCCTGGCCCGACTCAGTGCGGTGCAGCAGGACTAAATGTCTCTGAGTCTCACCAAGTATAGGCATCGTTATAGAAAAACACCAAAGCAACACATGTTGCATCTTTAAAGGAGAACGAGGTTCGCAGGTGGAGGCGAGCTATTACATTTTGTTTAGGATTCCTTCGAACATTGGAATATATTGGAATCTCAGGAGTACCAAAACCGGTGGATTGTGGTTCGAAAAGCTTTCTGGAAAGCCTTGGCCCTCCCAATCCTTGGAAGCAACGACGGGAACAACCAATGTGCTAAGCTTAGCAGGGCAAGCCAGTCACCTACCGCAGGGCGAACAGGGATCAACATAACGGAAAGGACTGGAGCACAGCCGGTCAGCTGAACCGACGGACAATGCAGGGAGAGCATTCCGCGAACCTACGCCATATCACAGAAACGTCACCCAACCTGAAGATGGGCACATACGGTAGGTGGCAAGGCCACATGACTCGACTGAAGCCATGTGGCCACCAGTGTTCTACAAGATTGGGCCTGAGCAGCATCCTTGGCTGTTTCGAAGAAGATATGCAATGCAGTATATTGTTTGTGGATGGTTTTGGTTTACATGAGTACCTGGAAACGAAGGTCCGATCCAAGAAATGGCAGCAGAAAGACTTGGCTCAGAGGATGACCCAGGATGACCCAGGATGATCCAAGATGACCCAAGGTGACCGCAATCAGGATGACCCAAGGTGACTATGACGGACAAGAGCTGAGTGCGGTGGTCGTTTGGTTTGAATGCTAGACAGCGGCAACCATTTTCTAAGTTTGCCCTTGAAAGTGATTCTAGCTGGCTGGGGTGTGGGGCATGACAAAGGAGCGTAGATGTTTGGTCCGTCCAAAAATGTCTGAAGCAACAAGCCAGCATCACTCAGCCAGGTCTTGGTGCGCACTTTGCGCAATGATTTTGCCTCGGCAAACCCTTTGTGCCGATGCTCGATTCACAGTGACTCACAACTCTGACCAGCCTGCGTTGTACGCCGAATGAAACAACTTTTGTTGCAACCTGGCCCAATGAAGCGCAATGCAACTGTTGAGTTGCGGATCGCAGAGTCAGACTTGTTGAGGCTGCAATCGGCAGCCGACATATCGAGCTGATGGCTTGAAGGATTTGGCGATCGGTGACCTTGACGAAGTGCTAAAGAACAGAACTCACAGTCTCCAGGTGTCTCCATTCCACTGAGCCCGTGCGGGTTCTCTTGCACACTTTCAAAGGCACAGAGTTCAGAGCAGCACTGGGAGGGTAGTTTGGCACATTCCGACACGCTGTAAGCTCCTGGCTTTCAGGCACTGACTGGCACTCACGTTTGGTCACATGATGTCAAATTTCACATCTTGGCTCAAGATGCCTTTCGATGCCTCAAGATCTACAAGATTCCACAAGACTCAAGATGCGTTTGGTCCTCTCTATCGACCCTCCGCTTCCACTGCTGACACCGCTGAATCGGGTCGAAACGCGTCGCCATGGTCGGCTCTGGTGTCTGGTGTGGAGCTCGAACTCTGACCATTGCGCATCTGCTTTTGCAAAGCTCTTAGTGGATGTGATTTTGTTTGGACATATGATAACATGTAGACATTTCTGAAAATACTGAACAAACTATGTGCAGAAATGCTCAATAACATCTACTGCAAAATGCAAGTGAATCATTTTTATGTCAAACATGTCAAACAACTTTCAATCTCTGCAAACTTTGCGGTCGATCACAACCTGTTGAAGGCCAATGCCAAATGACTTTGTGCCACTACACATGCGGGGTCCAGAAAGTGAGTCCAATTGGAGGTGCTTGGGCAAGACTTCTCTGCCTTGAGATGCTCTGCAACTCGCAACCTCCTTTTTGCAACGCTGACGTGATTGCAAGGTATCATCCGGCAGCCTTCTGTCAGAAATCTGATCGATGGACGTAAGCGGTCGTTCTGGTGCTGCCCTTTGTGACTGCTGCACAGGTCCTTTCGATTTGAAGTCACATACTCTTCAACATGTTTCAATTGTACTCATTTCAAATGACTTCAGGGGTCCAAGGTGGAATCATCAACTTTCATTTGTTCAGCTTGGCATCACTTCCGTAGGGAAATCTTTAATTATGCAGCCATACTCAAAGCGTGGCTCGTACATGTCCATATATGTAAACGTTCGACCATGAACTAGTTTGTATGTATGAATTTGTACATGATATGTGTATATATATATATATATATACACATGTTTTCTTGTATGCAATCGTAGCACTCACCACCACAGAACCACTTGCAGCATGCAGCCACCTCCAAACAACTTTGTGTTTGATGCTAATGATACTGCCGAAACGACAGCACCTCGCATGTACAGTGCGGCAGGCAGGCTTGAGCTCATGCCAGTCGAAGATACTGCAAACAAAAAACTTCCGTTATTTCGACTTGCTGCCCACTTAGCACTGGCAAAAAGCATGAGTATATGATAGTATATGTATAGTTTTTTGCGCATATGTGAATACATGTATACTCAAATGTATATATGGAGACAAGCGTGTGCTGCATATGTATGTAAATCTTCAGGATCTTTGATGGTTTCACAGCGATACTGGGACTGTTAAGTTTATACTCAATTTCAAGCAAAGCGCGCAGTGTCAAAAACCTCCGTTTGGGTTCCTTATTCTTGTTAGACCTGCTGGCTAACAGGTTTTTGCTATTCCTATAATGGGCACTAAGCCCATCTAAACCTTTAAAACCAAATAAGAGAAGCCCCTTTAGCTGGACCAATCAATCAGCGTTCTGGGCATTGCTCAAAAGAACATGGAAAGTGGAGGCAAACCGTGAGATGCAAATCGCTCCCCATCAATCCAGATGTTTTCCATGGATGTTCAGGTATCACCTAAGATTGTAATCCCATCATCTGTGTCCACCGGCAATCAATAGAATGGTGCATTTCGATAAGCTTAGAATCATTCAAGTGCAGGATGAGGTTAGCTCGGACATACGGACAAGCCACAGTATTTTGCAAACAGCGGCAGAAATTGTTGCGCACACAATCAATCTGTGTGACTTTTCAGAGGCAGGAGTTCTCTTGAAGCCTCACCATGCCTTGCCTGCATCTTGGTGCAATTTCAGCCAACAGGTGACATTTGGTGACATACTGTACGGAGCAGGTGCGAAATTGCTTGGCTCAGACTAAGCTCCAGAGGCATTTGAGCAGCATTGCTAGGCGGATCCGATGACCTTCTCTATATGAACATGTATGCACGGGTCGAACCGCTTTTTGCATCTCTTTGCCGGGTATGATCATTCATTCGTAGGGGAGATTGCATCGATGCGGAGCACTCATGAACACTCCATATCAAGGTGATGACGACCAAAAAAAAAGGAATTCTTCTTGACCACAGCAGTATAGTTCATGTGCCACGTGCTGATCTGGTCCAGAAAGTTCCAAAACCACCGAGCCATTCAAACAAATGCAACTTGGAGCTCAGTGTCAGTGCGACTTTTGACATCATCACAGGTCTGGATTCTTCCACGGAGACTCAGGTCCAAAAACAAAGTCTACCACCTGGGTTGCAATGATGCAAACTAAAAATACAATAAAACATGATTTGAAATAATTACTTCACTGAAATATGTTTCATACGTTTTCTGCGAGGACACTGAGGGCATGTAGGCACAGTGCAAAGTGACAATCGCCTGGCCTGTGTCAACTCGCCTTGCCTTGGGCAAGTTGAAAACGTTCCAACAACTCTTGTAGTGGTGGGCGTTGGTGGGCCCGAAGGACTGCGAACAAATCGACCAACAAAGCCTTCACAGCCCCTGAGATTCTGTGGATTTCCCTCGCTGAGCTCTGCACCTCCACTGACCGCTCAAGACATGCCCGCTTTGAAGCTTCAGAAGGCCACGACCTGAAAACGGCAGTCCAACATGGAGACATATGGAGACCTGTTAGACTATGTTGAACTTGAGGAAGGATTCGTTCACAAATTTCAGCTGAAACATGCGGACAATTGATTACCATCGATTACCCTTTCCTTCAAAGGGAGGCAAACAAGAAAACCGTCGACAAGATATCTGGAATCTTGCATCACTCAAATCTTGATGTGGGAACGATTTGGAGAAGCACGACCAAGGTAGCTTGCTGACTTGGTGCATAGCCTTCTTTTCGCCCGAAAGCAAACTCTCCGTCATAGACGGATCCATCCTCTCAACGTAAATTGAAAGCAGTGAAGAAGAAACACATCTTTGCCATGAGCATCAACTTGCACTGGAACATATATTGTGTATACTTGAGGCCAAGGGTAGGTGACGAAAGCTAGCATGGCAACTGACCTGACTGGAAGAACAAACAACGACAAAGCATGCATTCATTTTATTTGAAGAAAACTGCAACAAGTGGAAACTGTGGTGCAACAAAAACGACAACGAGCCTGGGGGGGATTGAGCCCAGCGAGTGGGGACCCTAGAATTGATTTTGTCAATTATTTGTGGCTTTTGGAGGTTCTGTCCCTGCCAATTACTTGCTAAAGCAAGAGCAACTTCAGCTAGCTTTCGTGATAAGAATTGTGATGCAGTAGGACCGGCGCTGAATCCGCTGGCCTTACCGGCGTGCCTGGTGCAAACACTTTGGTTGTTATGTTGGTGTTGTGTTGTGCTGTAGATGTTAAAATCTCTCCTCTGACGGATTTTTGACGCGACTCAAAACATCCCTCCATCCTCCTCC
Organism: Symbiodinium kawagutii; assembly: GCA_009767595.1. Taxonomy (NCBI): domain Eukaryota; class Dinophyceae; order Suessiales; family Symbiodiniaceae; genus Symbiodinium; species Symbiodinium kawagutii. The sequence goes on from VSDK01029065.1 coordinate 95,699, forward strand.
ATCCTCCTGCTGCTTGACTCATCTGACTCCCTATGACCCCTTGTAGTGCCCGAGCAACATGGCACAAACGTTTTTCTCACACCTTTCCAATATCCGTAAATCATCATGGCTTGGAACCGACTCCATGCGCCTGCCTTTCAGAAGCCATGGCTGAATAGCCGTTAGATGTCCACATAAATCTGACAATGATGAGTGAATGGGATAGTATAGACATGTATAGAACATGATTACTGTATTTTACTGTACAGATGATCCATGAAACGAATAGATACATTTCTGATACAAATATGAATCTGATTTGAATCTGGAATAGTTTCAAGATTTCTACTGATTTCAAAGGACCAATCCCAGGGGTCCTCTGCACATGCGAAAACGCCACGGCCATGACCTCAGTGTCAAAGGGAGGGCAGGAACAAGGCAAGCATCTCGAACTTCGGTTCCCCGAAGCTTCGCGGCTTTTCCTCGAGGCTCTTACGCTTGTCATCAAGCCATTGGCCTTCGTATCGATTTCCGTTGGAATACTGAAAAACACCGTACCCAGCAGCTCGATCATCTTGCCATTGGCCTCAAGGCCGGAAGCGGATGGAAGACGGAGTTTCAAAGGTAAAGCTGCAGATTCTTCAGCTTGCCTTTGAAACGGTCGCCGTTCGAGTAGATGAGTTCTCCCTCACCCTCTTTCTTGGCCTTAGAACAAATTGAAGGATCATTGCAAACATGGAGTTGACAAGAATTTCTTGTGGAAAAACTGAGTCCCGAGCATCGACCCAGTCGCCAATGAACTTGTCACCATACGTGTAGACCAGGGTGCCTTTGCCATGAACCTAGTGCGAGTTTGAGAGAAAGCATTTTTCCAAAAAGTCTGTTCCTGCATGATGCAAAAGATGCAAATGATTCAAACTGTCCCAAATCTGACTGGTGTCGGAACTCGGGCTAAACATTCAGAAAAATGTACCTGCAAGTCCTGTCAAACCATTTGCCTTGGTCTGCTTCAGCATTAATTTCTTTGGCCGATCATTAGTATCGTAGCAAAGGCAGCTTCCATCATCTTCCATCATTCTCAGACTTGTTAAATGTTAATTGATGACTCTCTCTGGCATGATAGTAGTCTAGGTATTTAAAGAAAATCTTTGTCTTGGCAATAGCCAAGGAAAGGATGAGGAAGGCTTGAATCCTGTTCAGTCAAACAAACGAATGAGGTCAAAAAGAAGTGCAAAGAATTGTATTTACAATATTTTGTGATACTGTAGAGACTAGGGGACAAGCCTATGAAGAATAATATCATTTAAATGGCATAACAATGCAAAGAAAGAGGCGTGTGTTTGCTTGCGCGTCTGGGATTGCTCATTGGTCCGTCGGTCTGTGGGTGTGATGGCCAGTTTGTCTGTGGGCCTGTCCAATTGTGTCGTGCCAAGCTTCCATGCCTTGATAGCATATATTTGGTGGCGAGGGCACAGAGACGTGGTTTGGCAGTGAGACCACAAAAACTGCGATGGTAAAAGGCTGGTTCATTAAACACCAAACTAGACACCAAGGAAGGGCAGACCCGGATGGTAGATGGCTGGTCGACCAACTCAACTGGGTTGCTAATGGTGCTCATCGATGACAATTCCAACCATCACGCCGAGGACATCGATGATTAGGATGGTGTTGTGGTGATGCTGCTGGTGCTGATGCCGAATGCCTTGATCAGCACGTTGCTTCGTCGACTGACCGCTGGACCGAGGGCACCAGCACAAGACACCAGGGACACATCAAGACATGGAAACCACTCACTGGGCAGACCTCAAACAGAGCAAAGCTCACGGACTTCAAGATCCTTTGAGAACGCGCATGTGGGGGAAATCGATGGCCCACTGTCACCAATTTGCGTTGTAGTGTGCAGGACGCAGCAAATACGCTCAAATAGACAATCATCACACCACAGCCCTGGGGCAACCCCCGTTCCTATGACCGAATTTGCGAACAATTCAACCCATCTGTCCAGCAGGCTCAGGATTCAATTTCAATATGTAAAGAATGTGACATAATGTGACTGTGTCACCTTTGGCAAACTTAATTGAGTTGTTCAAGTATGTCAAAGGACTCTCCTGCAAGAAAATAACGTGCCAAAAAATATCTCAAAGATCAGAGATATCCCATCCTCGCAGTGATAGAGACTTGGAGAATTCCTATCCAACCCATCCCCGCTCCCTCTCTCACTCTCTCACAGTACCCAAAGAAGTCCCAGATGACCTTGTCTTGCTTCCAGTAGCCTTCGTACTTCTCACCGTTCTGATATTTCAAGGTTCCATAGCCTCAAAAGATGGCATCCACAAATGTTGAACCACCGGAATTACGTTTTGCCGAAATGAAAGCAACATGGAATTGCTTTTGTCCACCATGTCAATAGCAAGATGTACCATGCTTCCAACCTCCCAATTCCCATGCGGAAATGATCCAATCGCGGCCTTCTTTCATGTCGTTTACCCACTCGCCCTCGTAGGTGTTGTTGTTCGGAAAGACCTACCAAGGCTTGACCAAGGTTCGACGGGGGTGAAACCAAAGAACCACAGGCAGCTTCCGCATCTGCAAAGAACATATGTCTGACCGTCTGTTTCATCTTGAAGGCAAAGGCAAACAGGTCATTTGATTGTCTCAGATCTGGGGGGAATGAAGATCAAAGGACGGTCAAACCGCTATGCATAATATATATATATATAATGATATATGTGTGGAAAGGAAGGGACAGAAAGGTACAGGTATAATATATAGATACCCACGTACACACCAAACGTACATTTATATATTCATAATTATATATATATATATATGTACACACATAAAATGCAAGGATATTTGATCTATTGTTGCAACAATGCTCACGGGGGATGCGCAAGGCATCTAAAACATGCGCAAGACATTGACATACTGAGTTTCTGGCGTATGTTCCTCTGCCATGCATCTTGCCATCTTGCCAATCTCCCTCGTAGACTCCTCCATCTGCGTACTGGTACCTTAGGCGCAGAATCCAGGCCCCCGCGCATATTATTCAAGACATTGATGGCCTGGCTACATACTGAATTTTGGTTTATGCTTACTCTATTCGTTTGTTTGTTTGTTTGTTTGTTTGTTCGTTGGTTGGTTGGTTGGTTGGTTCGTTCGTTCGTTCGTTCGTTCGTTCGTTGTTTCGTTCGTTGTTTCGTTCGTTCGTTCGTTCGTCCATTTGTCAGGTTGCTCGTTACTTGTCTGTTTGCTTCGTTTAGTGTATGCGTGGGTTCACACATTGGAGTGCGCACATACACATACGCACACATACCCACGCAGCATGGCATTGCATCCCGTTGCACATTTTGTATCCTTTTGTTGTACCAAGAGCACAGGGCAGCACAGCGGCGCAAATTTTACGCAGCAGGGTAATATCAAGTGCTTTTTCGCTTCACAATCGTCACACACCTCGGACATCCTTGGACTACATTCTTCTGCATCCACAAGTACTTCTGTGGATGGCTAAAAATCCAAATGTACGAGGACTTAGGCAATATTCATGCAACACTGGCACCCAAACTTACACACCGCTGGGCTTCATTGGACTACCGTTGGAGATGGAATCTTGCAGTGTCAAATAAAACAACCAAAGCTTGCACAGCGGCGTAAACCTTTGCAAGTGTGTTGAGCCAAAACCAGCGAAACAAAACCAAAACAAATGCAAAGAATCGTTATGACCATCGATATGACTGGGCATGATTGTCACAAAACAAATTCCGATTTTGCGTGTTTTGCCGTTAGCACATCCCACGTCCACCCCAGCCCCATCTACATTTCCTGCCTGCTAAACACCCATGAACCATCTTGCTACTCTGCAGGACACCTTCTGAAATGGCGAGCCTGCAAAACTGCACCTGTACCTTGCACGACACCTGCAACAGCAGCAACCTTCCCAACCTCCCTCGCCCTGCAGACAAAAAACTACATGTGAACCCAGGCAACAACAATGCTGTTGGGAATAGATACACTGGGAAGCAAAAATCAGCCCAGGGTGTATATATCTGCGCATAAGCCACTCTGAATGTATATGCACAAAGTACATGTAACATGTAAATGCCACATGTGAATAATGTAAGTCGATGCATACAAGGAGTTCCTGGGCAAGGGGGCGCAAATTTTGAGTACACAGGAAAAGCTGCATGAATACGTAACAGGTCGTACCAGCACAAATCATTGCACACATGAAACTCTTCACACCTGATGGTTATCGGACAGCACACCTCTCGAAAGCTCTGCACCAGCCTTGCCTTTCAATTAAGTTTTACTGTGCGTGCCAAGCATTGGAACGTCAAACATATTTCACGCCAGAACGCTGCTTATGGGAACTTTGGAGCTTTGACAATTTGAAAACGAGCCTTTCGTGTCAGACTCCCTCTGAAACTCAAAGTTGACAAGTTGAAAACACACATTTTGTGGGAGACTTTCTCCAAAAAAAGAAAGCTGACAAGTTGAAAGTCGTGTGTGGCAATGGAAAGCCTACAAACTGAAAACTAGCATTCATGCTGGACTTTCTCAAAGTTGACAAATCGAAAATGAGCCTTCCCTCCGCCTTGATCAAAAACTGAAAGCTGACACGTTCAGCCATTGATGCACTTAACACATATCAAGTTATTTTTCTAGCTATTTTAAGAGCAATGTAGTTTTGGTTGAGCAGTTGATCTGCACTTCTTTTAGCGGTGATGACGCTAGTTGAGCAAACAACTTAATCATTTCCCCATTACATTTCATTTGTACATGTCCAAGTAATTTCAATTCGGTTTGCTTTTCAAAGTCATTGTTAAATAATTGGTTAGCTATTCTTAGGCTATCTTCTGAGCTATCGTCCATTTGTCTTTGTGTGTGACACGATTTCAAATGAAGTATTGCTACATGAATCAGTACGTCATGCTTGAAATGTAGTATGTATTTATGTATCAATCTTGTATATATGTATATATATATATATACACACATGTACTTCGCACATGCATCTGCATATGCTAAATATACCAAACTGGTAAATCTAAATCAAATCAAAACACATCAAATAACTACGTAAGAAAATGATCACGTGCAATTCTTTGTGAGATGCAGCCCTTGCTATGCATGCGATCCTACCTCCATCGCACTCGCTGCTTTCAGCCGTGGCGCTTGCCATTGCCGTGCATCTTGCCGTTCACCCAGTCACCCTCAAACTTTTCAACTACACTGCCACGAGCGCTGACCTTACATCACATGCCTTCTGAAAAGCCACTCTATCAATCTCAAGTACGGGACTGAACACCGATCCAGAACGAAATCTGAATGAAATCATCGAACAAAAATCTAAGTCTTTCACGTAGGTAACCACGCCCTTGCCATGTCGTTTATCATCCTTCCACTCTCCGTGGTAGACATCTCCTTCTGCCTGAACAGTAAAAGCTGTCGTCAACGCCGTCAACGCCATTAAAAATACAAATGTTCAAAACATGAAAAGCATTCAAAAACTCTCTCATACACGATAATTGTATCTGTGAAAATTCTCGAATCTTGGCCCACAACGTACTTGTAGGTACCTTTGCCGTGCATCTTCCCGTCATGCCTTAGGTTTGCATGGAAGCATGGGATGGAAGGACGGTCATGACAAGATAGGCTCTTGTTCGCTTAATATTGATTTGTGCAAGTCTGCTGGTTGGAATGCTTGTAAGCACGGAGCCAGTCCCCTTCATATTGATCTTTGTTCGAGTAGGTCAAAGTACCTGTCGCATAGCTATGCATGCCTTACCTTTTAAAGCTACTGAGAAGCTGCACAACGAAACCCTGCTGCTGGCACACCATGCCCGTGAATGCGGCCGTTCTCCCAGCTTCCTTCGTATCGATTTCCAGAAGCAAAGACTGCAACGCCCTGGCCATGTATCCGGTCCTGGGGAACGGCTTTGGCAAAAGAGTGACCAGGCATCACCATGGCTCACCAGGCAATTCGTGAGTCCTCCTGCCACTGACCATCAAAGATTGCGCCATCTGAGTAAGTAAACCTTTTCAGTTTTGCGACACACGAAATGCCAGGGCATGCGAAACGCTGCTGTGGGACCCTTGATAAGTTGCAAAGAGGCAGTGTAGTGAATTCTGAAAGCAAATTTGTTCCATGAATCTTGGGTGATTTCGGTGGACCTTTGACTTGACGCGGATCTTCACAGACTCAAAGTGTCTTGTTTTGACACGTTTCAGGTGTAAGTCGGGCAGGCAGACATTCCATGACCTTCTCTTTTGCCGTAGACCCATCTTGGTTCCACACACGTCAAGCGCAGGTATCAGCCAGGTACTTGCATCCGGTTTCTTCCAACAGTGTCGGAGTCTAGGCTTTCCACTCACCATCGTAGCACTCATTTCCGGCATAGATCAACTTTCCCTTTCCATGGAAAAGGCCGTCCTGTCCAAAAACAAACAGAGGAGGAAACCAACAAACAGAAAAGGCCACAGGTGACCTGCTTGCTCCATACCCTAGCCAGTACCAGAATTGCAAAAATGATTGGTATCTGAAATGAACAGGTGAAATGCATATCTTCTGCAACCACCTCTTTGACACTGGAAAAAGCACATCGCGTTCTCGAACATCGCTCTGCCTTAATCTGCCCATTGTACGCGTTGGCAGGTTCGCCCATGTTGGCCTTGGCTTTTTGAGCGTGATTGGTTCAGATGCGCCGTATTTCTACCTTCTCAACCACATGTGTGCCAATGTTTTTTCCCTCTTACTGTAATCCCTCTTCCTTCTCTGCTTTACCCCAGACTTGACCCTATGTGGTTGACAAAACATGACAGCAAGACACCCTGCATTCCATTGCCGTGAGATGCTCAGTCTTCATGACACAAACACACACACACACACACACACTCTCACTCACACAAACACAAACAAAGAGTTGGTTCAACATATTGCGCGAGTCTTCGCATTGACAGCAATCAGATTGTGCAAAGTGCAAAGCTCACAGGTTGACCTCATGACCTCATGATGACCTCATGATGACCTCATGACTTCATTGCGTTCATATTCTGCACCAGCGCATTTGTGTCTAGGAGCAGACTTTCGGGGATGTGTTCAGATGGGTTCAGGCTTATCCACTGCTGGACAGCTCCTGACCTCAAATTTTTATCTCGAGCCCCAAGGCAACGGAAATCCACGCAGTCCTGACGCCGAAATCTCTGCCATGCGTCGGCCACATGTCTCCACACTTGTGCAACAATTGCAAGCACGTGGTAATCCTATGGAGTTTTCATCTTAGTGAGCCTTAGTTTCACAAGTTTGTTCTTTGAGTCTTTTTTTGTTTTCTCATCTTCATCACAAAGCTGTTAAGCCACTAGACTTTGGATCGGCTTCAGGTGTCACTGATCACAGCATTGATGTGACCACATAGAACAGGTAGTGCCCAGCATGGCCACTGAACCTGACGACTCAACTTCCATGCGCTTTCCTGGTTCGGTATTGAAAAATTAACTGGTTGAGCTTCAGTATCAACCGCACATTCTCCATGCTAACAGGTGAACGAAAAACCGCAGCTGAGCGGCAAAGCAAAAGAACTGCGCAGCAGGCTTGAATGTAAGGCCAAGGGAGCTGCGAGACCTGGGAAGATATCAGGTAAAACATGAAAACATCATGAAGCGCAATCCCTGGAGAATCGTGCCCCGGTTTTACTATGTCGCCATCAGGGAACTGTGTCTTCTTATATATATATATATATCTTCTTCTTCTTCTTCTTCTTCTTCTTCTTCTTCTTCTTCTTCTTCTTCTTCTTCTTCTTCTTCTTCTTCTTCTTCTTCTTCCTGTCACTTTTCTTTCTTCTTCTTGTCATTTTTCTTCTTCTTATTCTTCTCTCTTCTTGTTATTCTTGTTATTCTTCTTCTTCTTCTTCTTCTTCTTCTTCTTCTTCTTCTTGTCTCTTCTTCTTCTTGTCTCTTTTTCTTCCTCTTGTCTCATTTTCTTCTTCTTGTCTCATTTTCTTCTTCTTGTCTCTTTTTTTCTTTTTATCTCTTTTTTTCTTTTTATCTCTTTTTTTCTTCTTATCTCTTCTTGTTCTTCTTCATGTCTTCTTCTTTTTCCAAATTTCATGTCTTCTGATGTCTTCTGTAACACCGCTTCCCAGCATGGGTTCCGCACCAGCTGAGAACTGAGATGTGTCTCTTTGGGCTTGTGGAATGATCCAAAGCCTCGGGATTGAAGTGCACCCTATGTCGAACCCTCGAAAGTGGATTGCAACATTGAACACAGATCTAACACATGAATACACATATAAACTGGCATGCAAACTCATATGTACTCAAAACATCTGTCGTATTCATCTTCCACAAGGTCCTGACCCACTGAAATTGTACTCGTTGGCTTACTTGGAAGCACTGGCTTGGACTGGCAGGGTACGGTCCAAAGTGACTAAGTCACCACCAACCTGTTCTCCAACTTGCAACTGACAAGGAACCTACTCAACTTCAGACCACACCTGCGGAGTGTCCTTGATAGGCCCTCTCCACCAAACACCATCGGAAGGCTGAATGCCAAAACCACAAACTTCCAAACCTCACAATGCGGTATGACAGGATCTTCGGAACAATACAATATCAAGCAACAATCAGAGCAGAAAAAAAGGAGAAAAAGAACTCCTCACCTGAAGAGCAACAGACCACTTTTTTCTGGAACTCATGCTTCTCTCTTGTTCTCACTTGAAAAATCTTGAAAAGGACCAAGCCAGAATCACTGCCAGAATCGGGCCTTCAGTTTCTTGGCACTGGATCGAGTGATCTGGGGGCAGCCTGGAAAGGTATCAGGATTCAGTACTTTGAATGGCAGGGACCGGCAGGGACGCACGGAATCCCAAAGTACCAAGTGAATTTGCATGTACCAAGTCATTAAGATCCATGCAAATTTGCGGCCAAAGACAGGACGTCCTACAAACAGTCTTCATACAATGCTGATTTGGTTGATGGGCACAGGTTCTGATCAATCGGGATGGAATCATATTGTGTAAATCAACAATGGTCAGCAATGCTTCTGTCTTTTCGACACGTGGCAAGTGCTTTGTGATCTCTCTTTGTTCTCAACAGTGCAACCTCTAGACTTGGGGTCAGAAAGATTCTAGGATAGATTTAAGATATTTTTGAGTATAGATACCTTGTGGCGTTCTGAAGGCTTTGGTGGAAGGCATGTGAACTCCAGCACCGTTTCGCGTTGGGAGCTTGCGCTGTGGCTGTATCGATCTGTGTCCTTTGCAGTTGCTGCTTGAGGTTCCGTGACCACAAACCACCGCCTCAGAGGAGTGCTACCCGCATCCCTA
>VSDK01029065.1:114012-124012 GCA_009767595.1 Symbiodinium kawagutii
CCCCGCTGAACTGTGGTTTGGTGACTTGCAAACTTAATGTTGAAAAGGGTATATCGACTGTCACTCTCGCAGACTCTGTAGTCACTCACATCCTGTCGCTGTAGACATTTTTTACTAACATATATATGTATATATATGTAAGTACATAAAAATATGGCAAATCATACCTGCGGTACTGGATCGTCCAGTACCGAAGGCATTGTTTGGAAACTAATTGAGCCCGTTTTAAACAATTTGACAAAAACGAACAAGGGGGCTCGAACAAAATCTGTTGTGTTTTAGCTCAATGCAACAAAGCAAGTCATACGGGTGCTTTCCTGAAAATGCGCCCTTTTGATCACCTGATGCAAGCACTTTCCACTTTCGTACACTTTCATGCAACTGGCTTTCCAGGCACAACTGGCCATGTGTTCGGCAAGCTTGGAATCACCGTCAGAGCCCTAAATTTGCATCTCTTTCGTCCCAAATCAACATAAGTTCCTTTGAGTGCCGTAAACAAAAAAGCTCTTAGTGTTTAGCCATCTGCTCTTGGTACAACCAGTTCCAGCTCTGTGATGCTCTGTGCCAGGAATACATGGGCCGTTCGCAAGGGGCAAGCACGCAAAAAGGGTCTTGAGTGGAGCTCGTGAACATTCTGCTTCCCTTTAGCAGCTACAAACAGCTCCAGTACCTTGTTCATTTTTATGCTTGGAATAACCACCTTTTGGCCAGGGCCAAAGATATTGCTAGCTTGCTAGGCTGTTGCAGACTTTTTGTGCCAATGCTGTAAATACTGGAAGAACTGTTGACTTTGGATTTTGGTGGGCAAAACCAGGTATAATGTGAAATGCAACGACCACAGCATATGACTGACAGGCATGAACTCCGAAGCATAGGGATGTCATAGCAGAGCAACTCCATTAATGTCACAACCATGTCATGACGTGCAAACCGCGGAGGCACCTCAATAGGAAAGCGTCGATTCAGCAAGGTATGCCTGAGTCCATGGCCACCATTCTGAGGTTCTTGGCGAGATCAAGGTTCGTCATGACAATATGATTTACAGTTTATGGCTATGGGTCGAGGCTTTAACCAACCAAAAATGGTGGATATTAACCAACAATAAGAGGAAAAACATGGACAAACAAGATATATCGCCAGACTTGTATATGATCTTGCATCTTTTCTTGATTTGCACAAACAGCATCAATAATGGTCTATAAGCTACAAATAAGCAAGGAATCAAAGCGAAATGAAAGCTGAAGGAATCACCGTCACCGAAGAAACTTCCAAAATTACAATATATAGATTAAATCCCATGAACATCACACAGATCATCAGACCTGCGGTGACAGGAGGATGACCGTTGAAACATGCTTGTGACCCATACACCGACATGTGAGTGAACCAGATGAGGCTTGAATTGCTTCACCCGCTGCTTGGTCAGATACAATCAGATCGATGCAAATTTTCAGTCCCCTTCAACTACTACTCAGCTAGATCAGCACGGAAACCCTGTCAGGGAGAGGAACCCCTGTCAGGGAGAGGAAACCCTGTCAGGGAGATCAGGTCCTCAAGTTCTGCTTTAGCAGACCTTTCTGTTCTGTCTACACTTTTTGCTTTGAAAGGTTTAGGTCATTTACGAGCAGCCAAAATTCCACTGCCGTCCTGTCTACAATCAATAGCTAGTGTGCATTATAAGTGCTCTTAGGATTGGAATGATGCTAATTAGTGACCTACTCTACTGTAGTGCTGCCCTTTTCGCAATTTGGACAAGTACAGCAGCTTTAGGCCATTCCATTGCAGCAACTCTGCACACGAGCGAAAATATGTCAAGCACAACCACTCAGCGCATGAATTTCAGTGTGGGTAAAGACAAATGACATCAGCAAATGCTCAGCAAATGCTCGGCATCTGAAAAAAGACTGTGTATCCCCAAACACTAGGCCACAGCCTAACTCTGTCAGGGAGTGCGAAACAATGGAATAGGGATTGGGTCAATGCGCCAGACCAAAGCTGAGGATCAAACTCACTTGGCATCACAACACGCATCCTTCGCAAAACATACCTCGCGTCCCCGCTGTCAGAATTTGCCACGCCAGGAGACAACTTTGGAACGACGCTGCAACAATTTGGAGGCAACTTTAGCTCCCCACTCGTCCATGTCTGAAAAGCTCTCCCCGACCTGAGAATGAGAGATGGGCATCTTAATTCAAGTACATACAACAATTTCATAGCAACCAGTGTGTTGTCAGAACTGTATAAATGGAGGCAACTTACGGACAAGGATCGCCTTGAAATATCCCAAGCTGATTGCTAGCACATTGAAACTGTGGGTTCGCATTGAATTGAGTTGGATTTGCCCAGCCTGAAGCGAGCCTCCTCCCTCTGGACCGGCAAAACGTAAAGTGCCGGTGCCATGGTCCTCGCAAAGGACAAACGGATAAAAATGGTTGAATCAAAGGACCAACGCCTTGAAAGTCATCAAAGGAAGTCTGGGAACCAAGATATGTGTTGCCGGCAAGCAGAAGTCTTGAGAATGACGTCTCAACCCCACCCCTCGCTGAATTTCTTTGCGTCTATTGTAAATGTGTGGGTGAAAAGGGGCCTTGCATGCACCGAAACAAGCATACTACCTACCCCTTAACTATAGGTGTCCCATGGGTGAACTAGGGTCCAGTCACCCATGCCTTCACTTATCAGCGCCCTCCGTGCCCCACGACCACACCGAACAGACTTCCCCTGAATGGTGCAGTAGGTGTTCAAAAACTCCGTGGTGCATCTAGGCCCACCCGAATTTAATGTGCCGCAATTGGAAGGAAATGAAACACAATGAAACTATATGAAACTTAGAATCGGATTTTTTTCCCCACCTGTCAGGTGAGGGATGTTACTGTACATTTTGTGTTAGCTGACTTCTTCTCTGCTCATTCTCCTCCTCGCCTCCTCCTCGCCGGACCTCAACTACGATCACTCCCCAGTGTTCCCTGCCGGACCTCAACCACGACCCTCCACGCCCAGTGTTCCCTGCCAGACCTCAACCACGCCCATCCACGCCCAGTGACCTCGACCACGCCCAGTCCACGCCCAGTGTTCTCTGCCGGACCTCAACCACGACCATCCACGCCCAGTGTTCTCTGCCGGACCTCAACCACGATCATCCACGGCCAGTGTTCCCTGCCGGACCTCAACTCCCCTGCCAAAAGCTATGTCAGATAGAATGCCAAAAGCTATGCCAGATAGAACGTCAGAAACTATGGCAGATAGAATGCCAAAAGCTATGCCAGATACAATGCCAAAAGCTATGCCAGATAGAATGCCAAAAGCTATGTCAGATAGAATGCCAAAAACCTCAACCACGACCATCCACGCCCAATGTTCTCTGCCGGACCTCAACCACGACCATCCACGCCCAGTGTTCTCTGCCGGACCTCAACCACGACCATCCACGCCCATTGTTCCCTGCCGGACCTCAACCACGACCATCCACGCCCACTGTTCCCTGCCGGACCTCAACCACAACCATCCACGCCCAGTGTTCCCTGCCGGACCTCAACTCCCCTGCCAAAAGCTATGCCAGACAGAATGCCAAAAGCTATGCCAGATAGAATGCAAAAAGCTATGCCAAATAAACTGTCACAAGCTATGCCAGATAGAATGCCAAAAGCTATGCCAGATACAATGCCAAAGCTATGCCAGATAGAATGCCAATAGCTATGCCAAATAGAATGCCAAAAGCTATGCCAGATACAATGCCAAAAGCTATGCCAGATAGACTGTCGCAAGCTATACCAGATAGAATGCCAGAAGCTATGCCAGATAGAATGCCAGAAGCTATGCCAGATACAATGCCAAAAGCTATGCCAGATAGACTGTCACAAGCTATGCCAGATAGAATGCCAGAAGCTATGCCAGATACAACGCCAAAAGCTATGCCAGGTAGAATGCCAGAAGCTATGCCAGATACAATGCCAAAAGCTTTGCCAGATAGAATGCCAAAAGATACGCCAGATAGAATGCCAAAAGATATGCCAGATAGAATGTCAGAAGCTATGCCAGATAGAATGCCAAAAACTCTGCCAGATAGAATGCCAAAAACTATGCCAAATAGAATGTCAGAAGCTATGCCAGATACAATGCCAAAAGCTATGCCAGATAGAATGCCAAAAGCTATGCCAAATAAAATGCCAAAAGCTATGCCAGATAGAATGCCAAAAGCTGTGCCAGATAGAATGCCAAAAGCTATGCCAGATAGAATGCCAGAAAGAATGTCAAAAGCTATGCTAGATAGACCTGTGTCAGATTTGCATGTGATGGTGGGGATCACACGAAGTAAAGTAATTTTAATGAAAGCTCCACAGTCCATCAATTGGAAAATCTGCCGACTCACTGGTTTTCACTTGATACCCCATGCCTACTGAAGCCCCTGTGCGACCGAAGATGGCATCTCAAGACATCAAGATTGTCCATCCAGCCACGGCTCAACCCGTGGCTACCAGCTTTTGACTTCCCCTCACTTCGGCATCTTCCCCGTCCCCTCTGCTTGATGGTCGGCCCCAGGCTGGCTGTCGGGTGAAAACCCTTCAATCATTTCAGTAGTAAACCATTTTGCTTTGCAACATATTTTTGAAGTTCACCCCCGTGCCCATGCAGCAGCATGCAGCTTGCATGAAAACCAAAATTGAACCCCAAAAATGCACTGAGGACCCGGTTTATCGTTTTGGTGCTACAAATGTGAACAATCCGTAGTCAGCCGGGTAAGGGTCAACCCACACTGCGTGGTCAGCAACTTAAGAGTCAAGCGACAAAGAGTAGGCAGCAAGTGCAGATTCAACAGCTGGCAATGTTTCAACTTGCAGTGAGGAAGTCACACAAAGCGAACGGAGCATACACAACGTGCTTCACCTGCCCGCATAAAAGAGCAAAGAGCACATGCACAGTTGTGGACCTGCCACGCAAAACGAAGAGAGCATTTCCTGATAAATCATTGCTTCTGCCACAGAAGCGAAGAGAGAAGGCACAAATTGCTACCCCTGCTACGAAACACAGCGAGAACGCACAAAGTGCAGCAGATAACAACGCAGTGTCCAGTGAGACCCCGGGGGAGCTGTCCGCAGGTTTTTGCACAAGGTGCTGCTGACACTGTATTCAAGTCATGGCAGTCATGGTCTTACAATGCTGTGTCTGTATTGAAGTTGGTGCATTCGGGCTGGTTCAAGAGGTGTGCTCTTCTGTGATGTGTTTGTAGGCTTCATTTGCAACCGGGTTGATACGTGAACATCTTGCGTTTGCCTTGCCGTCAAACCTGGCTACAGGCCCCATCCAGTTGCCATGGGCACAGTTTCCCTCTCCTTCGATTGTTCGACAAAGAGTTGACTCGTATTCCACACCTGGAGACGTGCGGTCCAGTCCGAATGCTTCACGAAAGCTAGGGGATCCGGTTATCATATGGGTGTTTCTCAAGCCATAGGGGTACCCCTAAATCATCCATTACTAGTCATATCTAGTCATTTATAATAATAAACCAACCAGTTTTAGGGGTCCCCTATGGCTTGAGAAACCACCATATGCCTACAGTACCATCTTCGACCCCAGGACATGATCCTACTGCCTTGTCTGACGACCAACAAAATGCAATCACCTTTTTGCCAACATGGAGATCTGCGGATGCTGTTGCAGTTGTTGGTAATGGGTGCACCATGCGGAACTCACAGCCAGCACCGCAGCTCCATAGTAGTGTCTAACATGTGATATCATGTTATGACACACTGTAAACTCCATGAGCTTCAGTTGTTTTGCATTGTGCAGTTTACAGTTCTTGTCTGCAGATCTATAGTGATATCAAACTTATAATTGAACTATATATGTATACATATCAAAAATATTATACTCTGCTATCCTCTACCACGTCATATCATATCATGTGTCTTAATGATGCATTACCTTGATTGCATGATATTGTGCTATGTTTGTACACTGTGCAAACCCCTATTGAGTGCTTCATGCGGTATTACAGAGGCATTACTCCACCATATTGTGTTACATTATCGTGTGCTACTATGCTGTATCAGTATGCACTGTGGTACATCGTATGAGATCTTGAGACATTGTAATATGTTGAACGGTATCAACATGTATCAACCACATCCAACGACATCAACAAGTATTGCATTGAACCTAGTGTGTTGTATCAGATTACTCTTTTGTAGTGGCATGCTATGATGTTGTAATTCACAAAACTCACTTTAGCCTTGTTTGGCGGCAGGCTTTCACAACATCAAATCGCATCTAAAAATATATAATGAATCATATGTCATCAGATCATGAGAATTCATAAGGAACTTAGTGAAGCGGCGCTAGCGAAGTCTTTGCATCCAGCAGTTCACATTGGGTGACCTTGTACTTCAAGAGCACGGAGTTCCCTTTTGGATGTGCCTAGGGGCACGGATCGATTCGCTGCTGATGACACGTTGTATATGGAGAACCAAGGCTGCCAAGGCTATGACATCTTTGGGGACAATGTTGATGGGAGACTGGCGGTTACCTGCAGCAAAGCCAATCAAGGCAAACAAAACGATCTTGCTCTACTCCAACCACCAAAAGCAAGTCTGCGGTCCAAAAACAGAGTGAATGTGGTATTGGCATCATTCAATGTGTTGAACCCGCAAATTTGATAAGCGCATATCCAGAGTCACTCAGACTAATCTGATATAAACCAGGGACCTCGATAAGAGCAAATGGAACCCTGCCATGCAAAAACCATACTTCAGGCAATATCTGTGGCTACATGCGGCATGTGCGCCATTTTCAAAACGATAGCACCGGCTTTGGTCCACACGCAGTACGTTTTCTTTGCTTTTCTAAGCAAAAATGGATGAATGGATCGTATATTGTATGATTACGTAGTCTTTACACCGCATGCCTTAGCGTTTATTTTGCCATGAATGCTTCCTCTGTGCGTGGGGTCAAGGATTGTGGATGTCTGCGCACATGCCAATACAATACAACAAGATGCATGTATGCAAACATAGGACTGGAACACCACCTTTGAAGATCCTTGAAGAAAGTAAGCCAGCTCCGCACTCAAGAAAAACACTGATGAAGTAAGCCATCGTCGGGGGATTATTTTTGTCATGATAATTTGGTAGTCTACTGATGCTTTTTCCTCTCATGAATAAGAGTCTTTGTTATGTTTGCTTCCTTTTGTATTTGCGGAAGCTGATTGTTGAGCTTCGGTGTTTTCAAGTGGACTGATTCTTCATTTCTTCATGAAATCCTTTCTGAAAAGCTCCCTGAAACACCCAAAGTGAAGGCCATGGTGTGTATGGATACATCTAGAAAATGGGGTATCCCGGGTATCCCCAATCAATTTGCAGTTGATTTCCATTGCGGAATCTTATGTTGAATACATTGACATGTAAAATAAATCGAAACTCTCCGGTGCAAATTTATGTGGGAGATATTGAATAGAGGGACTTGCTCTTGATACGATGAGGACACTGATGCCAGTCTTTCTGCATCGCAAATTGATTTTTTCCCTTTGGGACTGGCTGCATCGACTAAGTTGTGACTGTCTCTAAATATGTGTGCCGCATGCTTTTTGAATCTTGTGAGGTGTAAGGCGCCTGTAGCGCCGTGTGAGCTTGCAGCCTGTCTATGTGCGCACTGTCATAGTGTGGTCCAAACATCACAGTCAGGGGAATGGCTGTGTCAGGATCACGTCACTCAGACATTTCCATAGCTGCGCCTTCACTTTACGATCAAGATGGCGCATGGACGAACAAGAAATGCGTCATCTTGTAGCAGAACGATGGTTCAATACACAAGTAGTTTATAGAGACTTGGCTTCGCGAAGAGATAGTAAAGGTTAGAGAAGTATAGTATAGAGAAGTGGCTTAGAACCAAAAGCCGCTTGTCACTGCTTGCCATGTGATTGATGGTTTTAGAGGAAGCTTCGTACCACCAGGGAATGCAAAGCAAAATGTATTTGAGCTTACATAAATGTGGTTTTAGAGCAGAAACGTGTGCTGTCTAGAAAGGGCCGATGAATACAGAGAAGTCAAAACAATTGGATCTCAACCATTCTTTTGCAGTGTGGAAATTTGAAACATCTGAAGAAAGAAACATCATGAAACGGCACTCTTCATGTGAAAGAACCCTTGGATGGTCAAAATGGTGCCTGTTAGCGGGCAAGCTGTTTCTGCCACTGCCCACACCTCTGCGGCGCAATTTGAGGAAAGAAAGGAGCGGCCAGGCATCAGGCACTGGACACTTCGAAGAGGGAGAGAGAGAGAGATAGATAGAGAAAGAGAGATAGAGGAGAGAAAGAGAGGGAGAGAGAGGGAGAGAAAGAGAGGGAGAAAGAGAGACAGAGAGGAGAGAAAGAGGGGAAGGCCTTGTGAGGCCACATTCTGAAATTAAGTCTTAGAGTCGCACAGCGCACCGAAGAAGCAAGACGGCAAGTGGCCAAACCTTTGGGCCCATGGCACCCGACTTCTTCGGATATTTTGACTTTCTGAACCAAATGACATGTCATGGCACTTGCCTCCTAGATCTTGCAAAAATGCCTGCAGGATGCCCTTGAAACTCAATTTGACAGGGAGAGAATTGGAATTCTCGTAGGAAAAGCAGCTGGTAGACTCGAGACATTCAACGGGACCTCACTCACTCTTGCACTGAAACTTTATGCAATGACCTGTCCTCCTGCTGTTGGTTATCGCATGTTAGTGCTCTTGAACACATGCTTTCAGCGCAGCCATGCACGGGCTTGACAAGACCCAAGCCGTTCTTCCGAGAATCGGAATTTCCACTGATTGATTTTGAATGTGTCGGGACTTTATGTCTACTCGGCTTGAGCCTTCACAAGACAGATGTGGGAGAACCAAAATGCAAAAGATGCAAAAAAAGACTGTGCAGAATAGGATGTATGCAGCTCTGTATCAAACATGCATCTGGCGAGCAAACTTTCCTTCATTCTTGCCGGCCCCAAACGAAGCAAAGATGGGGGAGAGAGATGTGCTGCTCCGAAGAGGTTTGAGTAAAGCATCAGTGAGAGAAGTTCGAAGGTGGAATAAGGCAAAGATCGAATGGCGAGAGTGGGGGAAGTGAGGATAATCTGCTGCTGGCCTGCTGATGTATCTAATATCATCATCCATTATCACAATTTGCTCTATTGCTTCTGTGGCTTGTCGGCTAAAATGTAGCTCCAATGTAGCTATAATTCTTCCCGTGGACTCAAATTCAATAACGATTCCCCGCATTCCTTGCTTTGGTTCATCTTTTTCTCCTTCTTTCTTCTCTTGTACTTTATTCCTTGATTCTTTGTTTCTCACCTACTTATTCTCTCCCTTCGTTTCTGTTCTTCATTTCTTCATGTTCTTCACTTTCTTTCTTTTTTATTTTCTTTGCTTTCTTCCTTTCTTCGTTATGCCCCTCTTCATGTGCTTCATTTCCTCTTTCATTCCTTCCTTCCGTGCCAGCTTGCTTGCTTGCTTGCTTGCTTGCTTGCATGCTTGCTCGCTCGCTTGCTCTCTTGCTTGCTTTCTTGCTTGCTTCTTGCTGTTTTTTCGTCTTTCCGTCCTTACTGTCCCTCTTCCTTCTTTCATCCATTTTGCCCTCTTCGCCGCCTTTGTCGTCTTCTCTGTCTCCTTCCCCTCCTTTTCCTCCCTTCTGCTTCTGGCCACACAACAGCCTTTATCGATAAACCAAAAATTCCAAACGACACAGTGCTCTCTCGACCGTCGTTTGCTGTGTTCACTCAGGCTTTCTATTGTGTTTTGTTTGTGTTTTGGTTAAAGTTTTCTGCACATGCTGTCCTGTGTTTTTGAACACATACTATTGTGTGCTTTGTGCGGTAGCACTTTCAACCACAACGTAATCACACCACAAAGTGATCAAATAACCAACTTCTGTTTGTTTGCGCATCTGTAAGTTGTGATTATGAAGCATAGTGTTTATGTAACAAAGCTTTCATACAGCACGACCTCTCCCGTTCAGTCAACGAAGCTTTTGTACAGTAAAG
>VSDK01029065.1:129068-153447 GCA_009767595.1 Symbiodinium kawagutii
CCCTACAACCTCTCTCCCTCAATGAGTTCATTGCAGATCGCTGAGAGATTCGAAAGCTGAATGATCAATGCACTGCCGCATGCCGCTAAGACACTCCACCGCGCTGTGCCTCAGCCTGACCGAAGCTCTGCACTTAGTGTGCGTTTCAACCAGCTGTTGAATGAACACATTTAAACATGAAAAACCCAAGTCCTGAACCTTGAGCCAACTTTATCCTGTCTCTCATGGTATTTGCGCAAATAGTAGACTGTGTTGTGGAATTGCTAGGTGATGAAAGTATGAGGTGATAAGTACCCTTTCCATCTGGTCCCATCTCTGTTCCCATCTCTTCCCGCTACAGTTTCCAATTCAGGAGCACGGTTCAGTTCACAAGGCCTCCTTTGTCTGAGACGCGCTGGAGCCACTTGCGGCACTGTCACCCCATGAGTCTCCAAAGAAATCATCCTGGCTGACGTGGCTGATGGGGTGTAGATTTCAACTTGCTTTTCGCTGTGATTTCAAAATCTGTTTTTCAGATTGCCTCCAGCCTTGCCTCATCCTCATCTTCCTCTGCTTTTGCTAGATGTTGCCCTTCGGTTGCTTGGTACCTGATAGATTGCAGTATCCAATCGAAACATATGCTGCACGTTGCTCCATGCTGCACTCTGGTGGCCTTTCCTATATGCATGCACACACACATGTGTATATATATATACATACATACATATGTATGCATACTTGCATGTCTAAATATACTGTACATACAGTACATACAGTACATACAGTACATACAGTACATACAGTACATACAGTACATACAGTACATACAGTACATACAGTACATACAGTACATACAGTACATACAGTACATACAGTACATACAGTACATACAGTACATACAGTACATACAGTACATACAGTACATACAGTACATACAGTACATACAGTACATACAGTACATACAGTACATACAGTACATACAGTACATACAGTACATACAGTACATACAGTACATACAGTACATACAGTACATACAGTACATACAGTACATACAGTACATACAGTACATACAGTACATACAGTACATACAGTACATACAGTACATACAGTACATACAGTACATACAGTACATACAGTACATACAGTACATACAGTACATACAGTACATACAGTACATACAGTACATACAGTACATACAGTACATACAGTACATACAGTACATACAGTACATACAGTACATACAGTACATACAGTACATACAGTACATACAGTACATACAGTACATACAGTACATACAGTACATACAGTACATACAGTACATACAGTACATACAGTACATACAGTACATACAGTACATACAGTACATACAGTACATACAGTACATACAGTACATACAGTACATACAGTACATACAGTACATACAGTACATACAGTACATACAGTACATACAGTACATACAGTACATACAGTACATACAGTACATACAGTACATACAGTACATACAGTACATACAGTACATACAGTACATACAGTACATATACATACATACATACATACATACATACATGATCACATAATACATACATACACTAGTGTTGCTCAAGTCCAAGCTAACGGAATGGGCACTGGTCTGGTGGTTTGCGCCCTCCGAGGAATGACAAGCATCGAAAGGGCTTGCAAAAGGTCTTCATTGACCTCTTGGGTTACTTGCACGCTTTGAACAGTGTCTGAAACAAATGGTGGTTTCTCAAAATAGGGAGCCCAAAAAATGACCGGTTTATTGCTCTAAATAACTACTATGAAGGATGATTTGGCGGTACCCGTATTTTGAGAAACCACCAAATCACAAATGTGAGAACATGCAATAACTGAGACATCTTCACACTCCAATTTAGTGAGCACCTCTGTTCGACGCTCGGCAGCAAGCTTGCTTTGGACAAGTACTGTAGCACGATGCCAATGCTGTTTACTACCTTTTGTCGCTTCAATTAGCTGCTTTCTCAGATCCTGTTTTGATGCAGCGAACATGGCATAAGATTATCTTGTCATTGGTGTAATGTCACTGCACCTGGACAAGATGTTTGCGATTTGCATGCGCAAGCATTTGAGCCTCCATTCCTCACCACTGTTGTGCAAGTGTCTGTTGTAAACAAAGTTGTTGCGCATAGCGAACAAACAGACTCTATTCACTGGACAAGCAAGCTCAGTTGCCGCTTTTCTGAGGCAACCTTTTCGTTCTTTCCGTCCGAGCTTCTTTTGTCAGTCGACATTTGTGCAAACCATGTGGATGGCATGGCCTGCATCGCAAGATTTTGTGCTACATCTTGCCACAGGCCTGTACTGTGGCGCTCCGCGCTGGTGTACCTACGCCTTGGCCATTTCAGTAGCCTTTGGACTTGGTTCCTGTCACGATACAAGCTGTGCTCTGCAGTAAATTCTGCAGAAGAAGAGTACATTCTGCAGTAAATTCTTACTCCCTACTTACTGGAGGGAGTTTAGTATTACTAGGTGACGACACTACCTCAGTAAATTCTCAGAACTACCTCTAGCTTGGCAGTTAGCAAAAGTTCTCAGTTCGTGCTCTGCAGTGCGCACCCGGATCTGCGCGAAGTATGGGTGTTGCATTGCCTCTTTTGGCAAAATTCTCTGAGCCTCAGAAGAACATAGGAGACATGGGAATGGACATAGAAGTCCCCATAAATCTATGAAAATCTATGGAATACGTTTGGTTGCATATGGAGAGTATGTGACTTGCATTGTGTAGCGGGACCCCTGAGGTGCTTCTCCAGAAGATGCATCAACTTTGGGGCTACTGAAGAATGGAACTGCTTGCAGCACTGCTGAAGCATGGTTCCACAAAGTCACCTCAACTTTTTTCAACTACTACATAATTAATCAACGTTAATCTCCTACTCATTTTGATTACTGGCAAAGTAACCTCACCATTGCTTTGTTACTTTGCCAGTACTTGCACGAAGTCACCTCAACTAAGGCGATACGGGTCAGGACACCAGCGAGCTCGAAACTTAGGATTCTGCAGCAAAGCACCATGAAACGCAAATGACTCGCTGTTTCATCTGTTTCTAGTACTTGTCCAAAAAAGACACGTAGGAGATGCGAACCGTGCTGGAGAGAGACCCGTATGCCACCAAAATGGGCCGCGAACAAGACTTAGACCTACGTGATCTGGACCCCAGTCCTTTCTTGTTGCCGCTTATATTGATTCATAGTGATTTTGTAGTCAGCTTCGAAAGTGGGGCAAGGCATCGAAAGAAACAGCGCAGCGAACAATTGCCTTAGGTTCCAAATAAACACATTGAGAATGGCAATATCTCTACATACATTCCTATGGAAAATGGTTACTGGTGCGACTTTGCTGCATTGATTTCATCAAGTCACTGGGACGGACACAAAACATCGATGTGACTTCCAGTATAGAAACAAAGCCATGGCAATCTTGGGAAAAAAACTTTAGATGTTCAAAAAGTGTATTTTTCTCAACATTTTCCTAACACTTTTCCCGACAATCTATTATCTCATCAAATCCACATGGCTACGGGTCAGTTCACCCTGCACCCCTGGTTCCCCCATCATTAACCTGGCTGTTTTCCCTATGAACTTGTTGTTGTTGGTTGATTTAGTATTGACCCAACTCGCCACATTAATGAATTGTGGATGTGGATGTTGGGAACGGGTCCCAGGCTTGGTGAGTCGACATTCGCTTCGTCCAGTTCTTCTTCATTGCTTTATTAGTGATCAAATGTAGCAAGGATTCTGCATGATTCTACATTTTGCAAAATCTATTTGTGAGTCTTCTTCGTTCACTTCGTCCATTTCTTAATGTTCAAAGTGTATCAAGGTATGAGAACATGCCAAAATATGTTAAAACCAGTCTAATGCTGTCACATACTTTCACGTTACGCTCAGGATAGCCCAGGTCACTACTAAATCAGCGCGATTAAAATGTTCCCTCCAAAAAAACAACATTCCCAAGAATTTCCACGCCCTCACTTGGAGTAATCCCCATCACCACGCCCTCACTTGGAGTATTTCCCATCGAAAGAAAACTCTACAAATCAGCCCCTCCTCCTCCCGATAATGCCCACCCCCCAGCAATGTCCACTAAAAAATCAAGGCCCAAATTCTGATAGATTATTCCAATGCATCAATCAAGTTCACGACCCTTAATCCCAAACCCTTCCTGTACTTGCAATCAGTTGCACTACAAAATAGCAATGGATTTCTGAGGGTTTTTGTACGGGATTCTTGTGGTAGATGGAAAAAAGGCCAGGGGGATCAACATGATCATTTGCTGAGACCTGATCCACCTCGAAAGAAGATACAGTACAATACACACGACATGCACATGGACAATCTACTGTAGCTGATTTGATTTGATGTCAGCAGTACTCTCAAAATGCAAATTGCATGACTGATGGCTGTCCCATCCTTTGGATCTGGGAATCGAGCATGGTCATACACCAGCATTCTGTCTATGAGGTCCAGCACATCCAAACTACGCACAGGGTTCAGCTGGATAAAGTCATTGAAATCGTTGTATGTGTGTGCATCAAACGCAGACTTCAAAACAGATGTTCAATGATTGAGTCCCATGTGTCATGTCCAGTCCCAAGTCGATGAACAGCGAGCTTTATCAAGTTTCTGATTCTTGGGACTATTGGTAACCGTCAAAAAGCCATGATAAGCCATGCAAACGGGTTCAACTCAGTGCCACGAGGCTCGTTTCTCACAGGCTCGCCTTACCAAGTGCTGATTCTCAGAGGTCACAAACTTGGACCAGGCTTTTCTGGAATGCCTGCGAAGCACAAAAGGCCATCGTTGATGTTGCCGGATCTCTTAGTCATACCGTGTGTGTATACGCATGCATACACATACATGTCTGTATGACTAAGTACTATGTGCATCATAAGCTAATGTATCATATCATACTGTATCATACTATATGACATCATATCATATTGTATCAAACCATCATGTCATACCATAATATAGTATCATATATCATGTCATCTCATAGTATATGTGTAAGGGTGAAGTGTACAGCTGTGGCCTTTGATGCTACAGTATTATTTAACTTCAGTATATAGAAAGAAATTATTAATCACGGTAAACTGGCGTCTTTGAGACGGCCGCTCTCGTTGCAGTGTCGGGTCAAGACGTCGTGACAGGTTGGACAAGCACCTGTGAGAAGAAACTCGTGTGTTTCTGTTGCCTTGATTTCAGAACCCGAAAGGAATTGAATCAAAGGAATCCATTGCCGGTCCATTGCAGACCTTTCAAGGTGCTTGTGCAAAGAAAGGAAGCACTGCGAGAAGTCACTTCATGGGTACGGCCACACACGAAGTCGACCACAACCGTTTTGAGAACACCATGGGCAAAAAGAGCATCTGGGCGTTCTGTTGAAAAGCAACATATTGTGCACACTGATATGATTGGCACATTTGCTTTGAGATTCAACTCTCGCATCATAGGCCCAACCCTTGGGCCAAGTTGATGATGAGCCCGTCTCGGGTGCTTCTTGGTCCAGCTTCTGGGCCGCTGAAACTTGGGCCCATGTTTTTCGCGCCACTTGAAGCCATGTTGGGCCCCCGGTTGGTTCGCCCAGCTGTTCACCAATCTTCTTGTGCCACGGAGACCTACCCCCTTGGAGATCGGTTTTCACCTCATGTTGGCGTCTTTCACGGGCATTTTTGCACCCATTTGGCACCCTTGTTGTGAGACATGTACCTGCATCGCAAACCATTCCACCTTCAAGAATTGGCAGAAGCAATAGTAAAAACATGCAACAGCGACATTTTTCAACCATGCTGACGTTTCGTGTGTTCCGTTTAGAGTGATTTCAGTCTCTGAAAATGAGCTCTTGGAGATTTGGACACAGTTTTCAGGTTTCAGACCCAAATCAGGCATGAGATAAGGATTTAAAGGATTAAGATAGATTTAATTCAGGCGTATTTTTTAAAAATGAATGATACATATAGGCTGAACTTGAATGAAGTAGATTGTAACTCCTTTGATAAATTCATGTTAAAGCTATGAAAGCTAGTCCCTTCCTGTGCGTTAGTGAAACCTAGAGTAAGCGCTCCAAGTGCGACGTGGCTACTGCGTGCCCATGGTGTTTCGAGCGTCATTAGTGGAATAGTTTCTCCTTATTGGACATAACTCGAACCATGCCCCTGATATGGCAACATCCGCTCCCCTGCTACATACTACCTCCTTGTAATCTCCAAGTGCCCTCGTTTGGACCCCTTTCGTATCCTTTGGTTGGTTCGGTGTTTTTTTCCTCCTCCTTCTTCACATCTTGGTACCGGTCTCAGGTATTGTACCCGATTAAGGTGAACTAATCTAAGGAGGGGGTGAGGTCTGTTGATGTCTGTTGTAACTGCTCTGCAAGTCGCGGTTGAAGCAGGCCTGCCCAGAATATGGTCAAAGTGTGGGTCCAATTCCTGATTGTACTTGTCCAAATAGGCGAATAAGCCATCAGTTCCTGGCAAGTTCATTTAATCTTTCTTCAAAAAAATTATCAAGACTCCGTAGCTACAAAACGTCAATGATGCACACCGACAGCCTCTGGGATCCCTGCCAAGGACACGAGCGATTTTGACCAATTGATCGTAGTTGTCTTGACCATGGAAGAAGGGCTCCTTCCGGAAGACCTGGAACACCGTGGCTGTCGATGTCATCGATGCTGGCGGCTGTGGAGAACTGTCGAGACAACACGCAAGCGTAAGGTGCTCACCATGCCAGCAAGCATGCAGCCCAAACTCCAGATGTCCAAGGAGTAGTCGTACAGCTGCAAGTCTACCTGCCATGAATGGCTGATTCTTCTTACCACACAGCAGGCTTTCTTCAAGGCCAGCAAAAAAGTGCCCACTACTTGCATGTCTTTGCTAAAGCAACCTTTTCACTGCCTCGTTTTATATGTTCAGTTGCAAGAGTTTCTTTCAACGGATGCTTGAAGCAGCAAGATCTCCGATCCATTCTTTTGCATAGATACATATATTTATATACATAAATTCATACATGCATGCATCCATACATTACATTACATGACATTACATTACATTACATTGCATTACATTGCATTGCATTGCATAGCATTGCATTCCATTGCATTCCATTGCATTCCATTGCATTCCATTGCATTCCATTGCCTTCCGTTGCATTCCATTCCATTCCATACCATACCATACGAGTACCATACCATTCATACATACCTGTGCTCACGCTCACGCTAACACACACACACACACACACATATATGTATATATATATATACGTATACATATATATACATGCATTTATATATGTATACATATATATATATATACATTTGCGAGTGGATTTTCGGTCCGCTGCGCTTCAATGTGTTCTTTGAGGCCTCTTATGCATTGTCATCACTGTACTCAAATCTACCTTGTATCACCCCGTCAATACAAAACAGAGCTGGAAATACATCTATTGATTCAACTAAGTCTCTGAAGGTTCCTCGCCGAGAATGACATCTGGTATGAGTATATATATATATATATATATATTGGTATGGTGATAGCATTGACACTTCTTGCATGACATCAAATTGGGATGACAGCGACACTGTAGCGAGGAAGCTCTGACCATGGATTCAGGCCAATGTTTTAAGAGCTTTCCGAATCGCTGATACTCGAGCGTCGGTCTTACGGCTCTAACCTGTTCGATGCCTCAAAGTTATTCCCAAAAGGCAAACAAATTTTGCTTCAAACATAGTTTGGCCATCTTCATTCAAGAATGGACTGAACACCACGCTATGACAATTTTGCGTGTGAGAGCATTCCCTTTCAAGAATGCATGCGCAATCCTGCAAACCTACACGCTACACCTGCAGCTCTGGGGCAAAATATTGCTTGCACTAAACCTGAGGGGTGGGGGTAGGGGTACTTCTCAGTACCAAGTAATGTGGGGTTGGGTTACGAGCAGAAGAAAGATTCCACACATCGTTGGTTCCGGGAATGTAAGCTCAGCGTTGTCCTAGTTTGAATATTATGTAATTCCTGGTGGGCATCAGAGTCTTGGCAGTGCGAAGGTTCGAGCATCAGGGACAAAATCAAGCATTCCTCAAAGGCTTGAGTAAATTGACTGCGACGCTGGAGAAATTCTGCGCTGCTACTCAATTTTCTTCTACAGCATAACAGGGTTGACATCTGATTGTGCTGCTTTTATATACTTGATATCCATATTGAAATTACTCAAGATTCACATGTTGTTATCGGAAGCACCTGCAAGATCAGCATCAGCAAAGAGGGATGTTCTGTGGAAACGCGGCAGGCTTGCCAGAAGCTCAGGGCCTTTGTAGTATCGCGAGGCGACCTGCAATATCAGCGTCCACGAATGTCCATGGGATGTCCACGGGATGTCCATGGGATGTCCATGGGATATCCATGGGATATCCATGGGATGTCCACGGGATGTCCATGGGATGTCCACGGTGTTTTTCTAGTCCTCAAATTCCCTCAGTCCGACTCAGTTTGTGGCACGAACATTGTACTCTCGACCAGGATGGTAGAACTCAGCAAGTCCCCAGTCGATGAGCCGCAGCTTCCTGGTGCAAAATTGGATGTCCCGAAGGTCACCAGCAAGGGCCAGGGTGGACCCCTAGCGGTGATGCATGTTTTGTATCTGTGTCTCTTCCAAATGAAAGGTATCAGTACCGGTTGCCGGGCGGGCCCCTATCGGTGTTGCAGGTTTTGAACATATTTGTAATCCCGAGACCAGACCAAGAACAAAGTGTCCGTACAGAATTTTGTTGGTTTCCCATATGAATGCATCTTGACTGCATATAAAGCATGATCCATTCTCTTCACTTCTTTCCCATCTCCCTAGCATTGTTCCCGGCGTCGATTAGTAGCGGGCTAGGGAACGAGCCGATTCTCATGGTCAATCATCACCTCGGTGGAAGTCAAAAGCCATGGATCCCAGATCCAACTTGAAAACACGAAAGGCAGAAGGCAGTGCGAATGCGAAAGACGACTTCGCAAATCTTCGGAGACTTAGAAAGCCGTGGCATTGCCAATCCATTCAATGTCTTGGCAAAGATGAGACCAGTGGCATTGTGCGGTTTCACATCTCGGTGCATGATTCCTTGTGAGTGGCAGTAGTCAAGCGCCTGACAGGTCAAAGGCTCAATGACATTTCAAAGTGCAGTCTTCATTGAGTCTTACATTCTGAGTCCTTTCCATAAGTAGAACACAAGACTCCAAACTGAGTGGACACAGTGAATTTACGAGAGGCTTCACAATAGCAGTCTTTGTGAGCTCTCTTTGTAGAGCTGACTCTTCAAGGTAGAGTCGTCTTGGCCGAAAATTTGGACCACCCTTAAACTTTGTGTGTCTCTATTCTTGGTTCATCTTTATTATATTTCCTATTCTACATGGACAAGTTGTTGTCCTTTACATTCTTCTTTCAAAAGCAAAAGTAGTGCGCAACACAAATTGATGCCTTGAGAATCTCAAAGATGTAGTACCTAATGTCGTGATCCGTCAGAGTTGGGTACAGCTGCTTGAAGTCGGTGTTGTTGATGTACTCAAATATCTCAGCGGGCAAATCTGTCAGCATTTGTTTTGGGGAAATATGTTTCTCTCAAATCAATGGCTCTGATTCATAAGCTGCAATGGCTACGCCAATGGCTACGCTGCTCTGGTGCCAAGTGCCGTACCAAGCTTGGCGTCTTGGACTGCGGATCCCGCACCACATCCAAGAGTTTCACCACATTTGGGCCACCGTAAAGATTCTGCAGAATCCTGCAGGCGACCAGTGAAATGATGGGATCTTTGCTGCACAATTGGTTTATTCCCAACTTGGTCAATGGTCTCCATAGAAACAAACATGGTGAGCTCTAGTGTTATCCCTCCCTTGGTCACTGTGGAATATCGGAAATGCAGCGAGGGTACGAAAATTAGCAAAATCCAACGGCTGAGATGAAAAGGGTAGCACCGGTGCCTCGTAAAACAAATATATAATGCACAGCCCCCAAAAAAATATTGCCAGTTAATCTCCCCGCTGCATAGACACGCGTGTGGAGTCTCACAACTGCTCCGATTGCGTACGTGGACAATTTCCGTTGGTTTTTAAGGACATGGCTGGAACAAATGAAAGCTTCCTTGTTCTTTCAATTTAACTCGAGAATACTGAAGCAAAATCCCGGATCTGCTCGTGCGGAAAATGCGCCTGATTTCACGTTTGATTTTCTTTTTCTTCACGGGCTTCAGAATCCTCAAAAGCAACAGAAAGAGAAAGGTCTAGGTCTAGGATATTGACCTTCGGGCTATTGACACTCTCCCCTTGTGTTCATGTGTGCGTGTTTGCGTCTGTGTGTGTGCGCGAACAGTCTGTAGGGGTATAATGTTTGTCGGATGTTTCTTTTTCAGCAGCGGATGCAACGAACTGCTGTGAGTCTTGCCCCTACGAAAACGCTCACTTTCGGTTCTTAAAATGTAGCTGAAGCACGTGGATGACTTTTCCTTGGGCCCATAGCTGGCGGTCCCCCCACCTAGTACATACATATGTTCCACACACATATTCAGATCGGCATTTATTCCCCTGCACTCCGTCAATGCCTCTTCTTGTGATTTTTACTTGGACTGTCAACCTGCAGCATAGTGCCAATGCCGAGAACCCTCCTTCTTTGCGATCACCATTTTTGCTTCACCCTCTCGACCCCGCCACCATAATTTAGAACTCTTCTAGCCTTGTTGTGGTTTTGTGCTTGTCAATTTCATCAAATCAAGTGCGTCTGTGCATGTGAACCATCTGACTAGATCAAAACCGGCTATTGTGAACCATGCTATTTTGAGGGATGCTCCTAATGCACGGTTGCTGAAATCTGATCTACAGACTTCGTCTTTTCATATTTTGTGTAATTACACCCTTTGTCGTTGAGTGAGTGGGAACACTTTGTTCTGAATCTGAATACAAGAAGCGTGTTTCTGCTTCGAATTGCTGGGCAAAAAGTCTGCAAGACTCGCCTCACATTCTAAATGTCTTCTACCACAGTGAATCCGACACGGTGGTGTGGAACCTTCGGCCACCCCTCGTTGCTGCACGAGGCCACAACTTCATGGTTGTTCAGATTCGAGTTGTAATTTGTTTGACGCAAATGTTCACCTGAAACAGTGCTTTCTATTGGACTGAGCAACGCGCTGAAACCAAATGAGATATCTTCCTGCTGTCTCTTTGAACTTTGTCAATATTGTAGTTGACTAATGTTGAGCAAATGCTGGGAAAACTCTTGAAACACCTCCATGATGGCTGACGTTACCCTGTTTGTCTTTCCTGGTCAGGCTTTGGGCGGAAAGTCATAGTCCTGACCGTGACCGTAATCCTACTTTAGATCTTAGTCGTAGTATGTCGTAGCAGTTGTCGCCGTAGTAGTCCTATAGGGCCATAGGGATACTGAGCAGTAGCAACAGAAAACAGCAGTTTGAAAATGTCATTAGTAATAGCTAGTGGGAGGACCTTCCGCGCTTGCTTCCCTCCGCTCAAAATTGCCTTAACAAAAGTCCCTTCCCGAGTCAACATAGGCCCAACCTATGGGTTTCGCCTGGGCTGAAGATGCTACTCCTGCACTTGAGAAAAAGGAAGAATGCTTTGCTCGCTCTCTTAGATGTTTTTGACTTCGTGATAGTTTGACATACTACTTTGATGGCCATTACCAATTTAATCCATGCGGCTGGCATCGCGGGACTTATCCGGGGGACAAATCAATGCAATGTCAGTATATATAAATGGATATACAACTATGTCTATATTTATGTGTCGCGTACATGCGCATGTGTACAGATACAACATCTGCGTTGCAAATGATGCCTCACCTCGTAGACCATCCTTTTTAGTGGCATTGCATCAATCTCACGTCGATTTGATCGAATCAAGGGTATCTGGGTATATGTGTATATATATTTATGTATGTATACATGTCAATGTTTGTGTGTGTGTGTGTATTGTTACAAGTACACATCTATGTATATATAAATATATATATCTAACACATGTAGATATATGATGTATGTAGTATGTATATACTGACATGTTCATGTGTATGCGTAAGTACAATTGAGACGTGTTTTGGCAGGCACCGCCTGGAGGACGCTTTAAAATTAAAAAATGATCTTGGAGTAAAAACATAGTGTTTCAGAAAACTGTGTATTTTCCAAATTTCGAAAACACACTTGTCTCACTTTATTTTGACATCACTTCTCACTTTTTGAAGCTTTGCCAAAAGAAACTTTGGAAACACTTTTTGGAGCTTTGCCAAAAAACATATCAAAACATGTTTCTTCGGGTGGTTTCACTTTATTTTGACTTTTTTGTCAGATCGTTTTCAATTTGTCCACTTTGAAATCACTAGTGTATTGTAATTGTTGGCCACAAGCCCTGGCTAAAGAACACTTTAATACAAGCATGTCTTTATATACGTATATATGTATGTATATATATATATATATATATGTAAGCAAATGCATATGTTTGTACAGATATGTACAGCGGAAATACCAGCCGCCACCAGGTCGACTCTCACAAATTCACACACCTACCACACCTACCAAGCACCGAGGTCTCAACTTGATGACGCATTTCTCCTGAGAAGCCATGTGAATTCCTTCAAACACCTGCCAGGGTGTCTCAAAGCAGCCGGGAAAACCACCCGCAAGCAGCAGGCAAAACTACCCAACACTAAAGTGTATGTAGCTTCGAAGTTGGAGAATTTGACGAATTTGACGAAACACTTTTCTTGTTGGCTTCCAACAAAATGATGCTCAATGCAGCTGTTGGTGCTGAGGCTTGATGGCTGTCACGCAACAGTCCATAGACAGCTGCAATATCGGCATGACTTTGTGGATGGAGCAGAATGCTGTAGAACGATATATCAAAATCAAGCTGCTAGTATGTGCATTTCCTTCACTCACTTCATTTCCTGAATTCAATAAATTCACTTGAGTTCCTTAATTTACTTGATTTACTTCAAGTGGAAGTTATCAATGATTGATTTACTTCAACTGGAAATTTACCATAATTCAATGATTTACTTCAACTCGAAACCTCTGCCAACCATTGAAGTTCATCTTCTCTGCACCCGGCCTCACTGTATTTGCCTCTGCCGACTTTGCGGAGCACCTCGTAGTCGTCTTGACACCTCCGATGCCATTGAGTCGGCGAGTGCTCTGAAACTCAAACAAATATACCGATCTATCCACACATATACATATATATATATATGTGAATATCTTTTTACACGCCTATATATTTATGTATATACATACAAAGATATATATATATATATATAACCAGTATGTGCATATATCTATCTCAAAGTATACATATATACATATATGCATATATACATATTTACATGTATACATATACACATATATACATATATACATATAAACATATATACATATATACATATATACATATATACATATATACATATTTACATGTATACATATACACATATATACATAAATACATATATACATAAATACATATATACATAAATACATATATACATAAATACATAAATACATTTATACATGTATACACATATGTATATGTATATATAAATATATTCTCAAATATTATCATATTATCGATGTGCATTCATAGATGTGTATAAATTGAAAGCCATTGAACAAGCAAAAACAAAACTACCGATTTTGAAATTGTGTGCAACTGAATATCACATTGTCAATGGTGCAACTGACACATCCGGCATCGCCGCAACAAGGAGGCTGCAAAACTGAAACAGGATTTGTCTCTCTGAGCTTGACACCCCCAGTTCACAGAAAGGTTTTCATAGTCCCAGTACTCTCGCGGTCGATTGACCTTACATCAATGCAAAGAATTAAAGAGGTCACTTACTATGGTCATGGTGTATTTTTTATATCCAACAAGTGCTATGGTCGTGGTATATTTTACATTGGTGCTATGATGCTATGGCTAACTAGCCGACTATTACAGGTTGCAACTTCTAAGCCACTACCTCTGGCCGACAGCAACTGGGTGAGTCACGTTTACGTCATGGTACAGCCGCGGCCTGGGAGTCACTCAGGGAGTTGCCGAAAGACTATGTGACATCTATGTGACTGTGGCACCACTGAGATCGAGAATGGCCTCATCATCATTTCATCGACCATTAGCAGTTTGCGCATGGTCCCTCACTCCAACAGATACACTAAAGTATCCAGCCGCTTATTCATTGAAAACCAATTGCTTCTCTCCGTTCCTGTTACCTATTGATCTTCACGCTTGTCTTAAAGAGTCATATCTAAGACATGTTGACAATTGTCATAATTCTATACATGAATGAATATGTATATACATATATATATATATTATGTATATAGTATAAACACACATTTCCGTATCTTCATGGAGTTTCTGGTCGACGGCACCACTTCTCTTGGAAGCCCACAGTTGACTTGCAGCGCTTTCTGGTGCTGCTCGCATGGTGACTCGCCGTGGCCCCAACTGGCAAAGCAGGAACGCAGGAACAGAAATGACAAAAGGACTCCAAATCGAAAACTTTCATCATCTCTCACTATCCTACATCATTGTATTGTCCAACTCTACACGAATTGGACAGCTGGCACCGTAAG
The DNA here is from genome assembly GCA_009767595.1 of Symbiodinium kawagutii. Taxonomy (NCBI): domain Eukaryota; class Dinophyceae; order Suessiales; family Symbiodiniaceae; genus Symbiodinium; species Symbiodinium kawagutii. Next base: position 143,699 of record VSDK01029065.1, read on the forward strand.
ATTCTAAGATGATGAAAGATGTGAGCATTCCGATACCAAAAATGGACGTCAACAATGAAGGAGCCCTCGATGCTCAACTGAAAAGCCAGGCCACAACCACCGCGCAGCATACCAACGTTGCAAATGTGTTTTATGACATTGAAGGAGCTGGTGGAGATAGATGAGATGTTGTATCTCGCAGCACTCTGCTAAAGTATTGGAAGCTGTGCGGAGAATCCAGGATCACCTACCTGCAAAAAACGCAGAGATTCCAACAAAAAATGCCAGGATCTCCAGTAATTCTGCAGTGGCGACAGCAGTAACTGTTGCAGTGGGTTTCCTCAAGGAGGTGAACACCTGAGCTTCTCAAAATGCTTCGCTCAATCTTCGATCTTTTGAATGTCTCATGTCTTGAGATTCTTCCATCAGACGTTCGAGTGAGCGCAAAGACTTAAGGTTGGCTGATTCAGTGACAACCTACAACGTCATAAGCTCTGCCCACGGTACTGGCCGTTTCAGTCATCCATATCACCGGTCCAGAGTCCTGATGTTTTCTCAGCAAGGAACTTTTCTGTCCAGAAGCCCTAGGGCATGGCGCATGTACCTGACAGTTTGTCTCTGAGGGATGGCCGGTGGAATACGCGTCAGCTGGGTCCAAAAGAAATCTTAGAAACAGCTTGCATCATTAACTAGCTACTGGATGGTCAACATTCTATATGTAATCTTTGTTATCCTTTGCTATGGTTGCCTGATACAGGGCTGTCCATTGGTATGAGCCCATGGGAAAGAACCAATGGCGTCAACAGCTCACACATGACAAAATCTCAAATGAGTCGGGTACAACATGGTGCAACTGGGCTGAGGGCTGCACTTATCTGACAAAGTCAGCCAAGTCTACACGGTTTACACAGCAGAGCCAAAGGTTCGAGGCGGTCCGCGAAGTTCCAGAAGCACTTAGTCAGTCGCCTCACCAAGAACCTCAGACCTTTTGAAGCAAAGGAACCACGGGTTCTCTTCACGGGTTTCTCTTTCTGCCATGCGAATCAAGTCAGAGAGTATCGATCCCTATTTACAAGCAAGCCTGTGTGTGTGTATGAGTACCGTCCGGTGGCAAGTCAATAAAAAAGAAGGTTGGCGATTTCACAGTTTGATAGTTTGCCAGCAGAAAGCATGCTAGCAGAAAGCATGCTATCTAATCCACAATTGATGTTCCCCTTGCACTTGCACACTCACAGCCACAGCCATGCTTACCGCGTGTTGGCGCGGAGGCCGGATATATAGGGATGCTGCAAAGTTTTGCATCCCGTATCTATTCTGTACACAAATTTCAACATCGAGATCATTTCGCATTCCGCACTCAGATTATGGAGTCTCATCTCCTACAGTCAAGACATTTCAAGACCACCCAAGCATTAAAGATCTTATCATTCCCAGGAGTATCTGATCGGCCTGAGTCCAGAGGCACTTTGTCTTCCACACTTCTCTCCACCTCAGCCCCGCTCTGAAAGCTGCCAACCTCTACAGCACACATAGGACACACATGACATGGGACTTGGGGTCCGCCTCCGTCGCCTCCATGTCTGGCACATCTTCGCCGGACAACTGAAATTCCATGGACTCCATGTCCACCTCCAAAAGAAGCAACGTATTGACTCCTGATGACTACTGAATAGTACGGGCAAAATGATAAAATCACTACTAATAGCATCTAATAGCTAATAGATGTCAGAACAATGTGGCAAGTACTTTTATCTATGTGGCAAATGATCAAAACTCAGATTTTTTGGGTTGCAACCTGTGCACACAACCTGCCTAGAGTCCGTCCTAGAGCTTTTGATGCACGATGTGTTCAAAAAGGCTGTGGTGCTGCAAAGGACCAAGAACGCTGGTTACCAAGGGCAACATGGTGTGTCCCACGACTTCGGCGACCAGAAACGCCACAGGAAATGCGCGTAGAATCAGGCGCACCTCCATGAATGGTGGCAACGAAGACGGACCTTAGGCAACAGAAGCAGGTCCTGTCTCAGCTTCAAAAACGATTACTTTGAGTCTTATCTTATTGTGAATGTGCAGTCGTTTGGAGACGTCTTTGAAGTGCGCACCAGATTTCTGAGAGTCAGCAGTTGCTTTTTTCTTCGCCTGCAAGTCTCGATCCATCTGTGCTTGCTGTCATCAATGTGCACATGGGCGACCAAGGCTCGGACAGCTGTTTTTTTCCTGCCTTTCACAGTCCACAAAGGCAAAGAAGCATTGCAAGCGGCCAAATCGAGAGCAAAGGAAACGTATTTGTCCTCTTTGTCCTCTTGTAAGCCAAGATACTGTTTTTGCCCTCTTTGTCCTTGTCTCGTCTTTCGTTTCTTTCCTTGCATTCCAAACCCTAGATAAATTATGCTGCAGAAATGGCTACAACGCCACACAGCATAACCACACGACAAGATGCGGTGAGCCCAGATGATCTTTCAGCCTTTTCCGGCTCTTGCCAAGCCAATATGCCTGGTTTCAATTGGTCATGAAAGACGTTTGGAGGAACTTGATCTCAAATATCACCGTTTTAACATATTTCACCAATATCTTCACGGCAAGGCCTTGTTTGCTTCCAGCTGGCCGTGAGGCTGCCTTTGGCACATTTTCAATGGGCCGGGGTTCCCAATGCAAAAGAGAATTCCAATGCCTTGGGCGCCGCTTGAGCAAACCTTGAGAGAAGCCGCTTGAGCAGCATCGTTTTCAAGAAAAGATGCTTCTTCCACTGGCTGCGGCTCTCAGTTGGAGGCATCCATTTGGACATGTCTGGTTGGCTGACTTTCGGATGGCCTTCAAGTCAAGACTTGAACTGATGCCCCAGTGAACGAGGACCAGCGCCCAGCGGAATGGTCAGGCCACATGACATGAAGTGACGCGAACTTAGGAACAACTCCAAAACAACTTCCATCCGTGTGTCCGATCTAAACCGCGCCTGCATGGTGAACTCTGTTTGACGATGTTGTGACAGGGCGCGCCTGTGGAGAAATGTGAAGATTTCTTGTATGAATGTAGCCAGCAAAATTGGACAAAAATAGGCTGTAGGATTCCACTCTGTGAGAGCCTTGCCTGTGGTATTAACATACGCATGAACAGATTCTGCTGATGGAGTCCAGGAAAAAAAGGCCTTGGAACATGTCATGAAGCAATAAACCGCAAGAATCTGGCTGCATTTTGTGGTTGCTAACCTCACAATGTATTGACATGTCTCAAAAAATTCCTGTTTAGGGACCCTGCCAAGGAAGGAAAACTGGAGGCTGTGCTGGGAACCTTGATGCAATGTGCAGACCACCAGTGAAGGAAGAAGAGAGGGAGCAACAACAGCAATTGCAGCAAGAATGGTAACAGCAGCTTCAGCGGCTGAAAGAACGAGGACAGGACAATGAGGATTAATTGTTTGGCTCAGCTGAAACATGCCAACACCCTGCAAATCCCTGTACGGTGCCCTGATGATACTTGGAAGCCAGTCTCAATAATGGGATTGTCAAGTACCATCAACCACTGGTAAGGGTTGCCTATGAACCACGGGAAGAAAAAAAGACCGCAAGGACTACGAAAACCATGTTTCACGATCGGCGGACAAGCAACAACGTCCAATGGACGACAAACATTACCACAACTATGACCACCATCGCAATCACAACAACCACACTGATGTCAACTGACAATGACCAGGACGGGAAGGTTTGGGGCAAGCTGCAAAGCATTTGACAACGCTGCTAGACGCCAAGCTACATAAAGGGATTCATGGGCAAAAATTGCTCCTGGAAATTGCAGTTGCTCAATGCCTGGTAATCAGAAAATAATGATTAGCCATGGAAAGAGCCAGCGCAATCAACCCTCGAGGCAAGCCGGCACAGTGGTCCTCTCGTATCAGTTCCTCCTCCTGAAACAACAGGGTGTAGAAAGCAATCACGCAGTAAAGAGTTGTCACCCTACGCAAAGGAGCAAACACTTCACAGCTCGTGTCCTCATGCAGCGGTTGCTGCGACAGCTGGGTCTGCCTGCACATCCTGAGGCTGTATGTAATTGAGCGATCAAACCTTGCCAAGAAAACTTACAACTTGACAGCAGTGACATTTTGAGTTGACCGAGAATCTGAGAAGCCACGTCGTGATGGGCAAGCCGTGACCTCAAGCAAAGCGGACTCTGAGCTGTTCAAAGACCAGTGACCTGTTCTTGAGAAGGCTCTCAATGGCTCTCCTTTTGATGGATGCAGCCCTTTCATGTGGTGAGCGCTAGCCCGACAAGTATCACACAAAGCCATGCACAGGATTCCGTTCGCAAAACGAAGAATTGACACAGGACTCAAGTGACTCAAGGTTCAAGAGAAGCAGAAAGAGAAGCATCATGGTCCAGTCTTGGTCTCAGCGTGTGCTTCTCCCAATTTCAGTGTCCCTCGAGGTCCAAACCGGAACTGCTCCAATGCTCGCTGACCAAATCTGAAGATGACAAGACATGCTTTTTGAAATTGGGAGCCCTCAAAACTGGATGGATTATCAGTTATCACTATAATAAGGACGATTTGGGGGGTCCCCTGTTTTGAGAAATTGTCACATTGGAGCCTTAGGGTTTTAAACATGACAAAATGCAATGACACAATGCATGGCAATCAAACATGTGAGTCCACCTCTTTCCAGAAAAAACATTCGAAACCTGAATTGCAGACTCAAATCTGCACCAAGCAGCCTGTACAACAATGAAGACGGAGGTTCTTTGAGGGCGGAAAGGACACAGCACCTGAACGACCACGAAAAACTACTAGCTACGAAAATTCCCACACGCACGCGCACACACACACACACAAAGCGCTCCCTCTACTGGCCTCATGAACACACAAAATGTGATTCAACATTTCAATATGTCTCAAATTTCTGCAACAGGTGACTGCTCTCTTCTGCCGAATATTCTCTTCACTCAGCCGTCAGGTTGTGGGAGAAAGTCAAATGGTTACAGAACCTAAACTTTCCTCAACGGAGGCAGCTATAGGGGGGTAGAGATGCGACCTGTATGACAAAAAAGGAACATAAGGAGACGCTTGCACGAAAATCGGGACCTCTAAATTTCCATCGTTTTTCATTTGTTTCACCTGTGGAATCCTTTTGTTGAAGACTGTCATGACGGAACAAAATGCTATATGATAGGCGTGGTGGTCGCGGGTACACAAGGGGCCGTATCAAACACGAAGAAAATGATTGCGTGCTAGTTTGCATGCTCAGTTGGATTCGACAGAAGGAGGCATGATCTGTCCTTCGACTGACTTCACTAGGCGGAACTTGTGACTGCACCTACACATTCGCGGCCTTCCGGCCACTTGATCGAAGTGGAAACTGAGACTATGGCAATGCCCATTGTAGCGGACCTCCATCTGGAATCAAGTCCCACCCTGCAATGTGCCGTGAGAGATTCTTCCTCACCAATCATAAGCCCCGAAAGCAGCGTTCACAAAGAAGATTGTTGCTATACAAGCTCTTATCTCAAAGGACAAATGCAAATGCATGTGTTTTTGAGTGCTTTTTAGTAGTTTTTATATCTCTAGAGCTGCTTGGATTTATACCCCTAGAACCCCTCAGGATGAGACAAAGCCTCGCAGTTACCAAGGGCCGAGCGGATAAATTGGCCCAAGAGCTCCCCGACCATCAAAAGCCTTGCAGCAGTTGAGGAACCCTAGCTGGGCAAGTTCCCATGCCATCACCACTGAAGTGTCACTATTAAGTGCCACTATTAAGTGCTACCTTAAAGCTTCCAGTGCTGCTACAAAGAGCCACTCAACTGACTAAATTCAGAACTCAGAACTAAACTCAGAACTCAACTCAGAACACTGAGCTGTCCACTCTTTTTCAGGCCAATATGGAAAGCTTTGAAAGTCATCAAGCAGCATGTTGATCACGAGCTGATGGATACGCTGCCTCAGGTTCTCAGATTGAACTTCCTTGTATCTCACAAATCTATACAAAACTTCCGTACATCAGTACACATCAATAAGAGACAGAATATCAAGCTTGGCATATCTTAGTACTGTGGGCTTTGCACACTTCTGGGAACAAACAATCGATTTTCCAGAATTTTAAGAACAAACCCGGGCAGGCAACTTTACGTAGAATCTCTTACACGGATAACACAGGAACCTGATGGAACCTGCCTGCGGCCTTGCGCAGCGATTCTAAAGCTTATCTAAGTCTGTCTCCTGTCAGACCTCATGTTTGCCTAAGGGAAACTAGATGAAACTGGGCAAAAGAAAGACAACGAAGACAAGAGGTAGGTTCGAGGCATGGTTTTGTCAGTGGCATTTTGAAAAAGTCGCATTGCGCCCACAAAGGCCTGCCACACGACCGGTTTTGCACACACCACTGGCTACAGCTGACACACAGCCGCAGCTCGGCCTGCATGTCAGTGTGTTGAGAAAAGAAGCAGCGGAACAACCGCTCAGGAATTTCATCTACCTGAGCGAATGCAAGAATGTAGCAACTGAATGACCAACACATTTGCATTTCAGGTCTGCTGGTGAAGATGTATGTGCTTTTTGGTCGAAAGACGCAGAAATTAGAAGATGCCAATGGATGCCCTGGGTTTTTCGTGTCGCGTACCGTCACAGCCCTGGAGGGTTTGTGTTTTCTGTTCACGTTGTTGCTGCGGTTTGGTTTGCTCGGGGTGAGGTGGGTCAGGTTGGGGTGGGCGCTTTTTTGCGCTCGTCGCATGTGCGTTGCGGTACCGGTACTTTTCCTGCATGAGCATCCCTGTTTCACGCACCGGGCATGTGCAAACACGGCCGCCATGCAAACACGGTCGCCATGCAAGCATTGTTTGGGGGCAGGGGGGGGGGTGGGGCATATTAACTTTCGTGTTCACGTGAGTGCATGATGTATGGTATACATTGAGATGTATTTGTTGATACATGTATAGCATACGTTGATACATGCATGGTCTATGACAACACACTAATACATACACATTTCGTCTAGGTTTTACGTGTATTATGCACGTTGACATGTATGTAAGAGACGTCGGTGCGAGTTCAAACATGACACATCATACATGTGTTGATACACGTGATGTACGTTGAAATATATGATATGTGACCTATTGATACACGCACGATATGAGTTGAGATTTATGCATGCCAAACGATGGTATGCCTTTGATACACGTAGATACATGCATGATATACACTGAAATATGTGTAACAGAGGGTGCCGAGACTGGTTGAAACGTTTCTCCCCCAAACAAGTTGAGAGCATTGTTGGAAACACAGTGACTGGCCGCCTCTGGGAAAAGGTGTATCAATGGATATACCGGCACAACTCCTACTTGTGAAGTTGCAAGCTGCCAGCAAAGAGATGGTTTAAAAATCGTACTCCACAGATTTTGATAAAATACATGAATGGAAAAACATGGACAAACATATGATTCCGCGATGAATGATGGCATCTGCAGTTGCAGGGCTGGCAGAATACAGGATAGCTTTTTGTGTTTTTGGTGGAAGACAACTGCGTCCCGAAACTGGATCTAGGTCTCCCAGAGATATTCCGCACCAATGTATCAAGCGGATCTAAGCGGATCTAGGCGAATCCTTTGATGCTTGCTCTGTAGTGTATGCTGCATTCACCTCATCAACTGTCCCCAGTAGAAGGAGTCATCTTGTCTTGAGGCAGCTGTTGTCATCAGCTTAATACGTTTGAGTATTTTTGAACAAGAACATGCAAGAAGAACATAGAATGGTAGTGGGCAGGACGTCTCAATCTCAAACCTGGATAACAATGTGGATCAATAGGATTCTCTACCTAACCCTGGATGATTCCTACCGAGCTGTTACACATTTTTCCCAACCCTGGCCGACCTTGGCCACAAATTAGCTACGCAAAATCTCACGGCCACACACAGATGCACCCACACTCTGGTGAAGGCTGCTACCGGTCCAAGGACCAGTTTGTTGAGTAGAGCAAAGTTCAGAGGCAAGGGAACTTGTTTTTGGAAGGAGAGAGGCAGCTCACAGTTTGTGCATTGAAGGCAGACTCTTGTACTGGTGTACTTTTGATGTTCATCGCAAATCACGGTTGAAGAATGGGGTGGCTGAATAAAATCTGTCAGACAAATGCATGAAAACTAGCTGCATCATTAAAACCACGCCCTATGCCCTTCTAGAAAATTTAGGCATCTTACCCCAAGCGACACAGTATCAGGCAACAGGAGTACTTCGGTTTCGAAACAGAATCAAGCCCGAAAGTTGAGCTTGACAAATTGGGGAATAGATGGGAAAGGGTTGTACTCAAGTTGGACAGGAATGCTGAGCTTTCACTGCTTTTGCAATGGGAAGAGAATGTGAAGAAAGTTCAGCAGAGCCACCTCCGAGTAGTCCACCTGAATCACTGCCGTCGATATCAAGAGACAGGCTTCAGCACAAGGAGAGATTGCAAAAACGTCCACTGCACTGAGTACATTTCAAGGTGTTCAGGAATCTGTTTGCATAAATGTTCTCAAATTGTTCTCTCTTTCACGCCAAAGATAGCGCAGCGCCTCTTTCGTCACGGCTCCTGCTCGTCAATCAGCGCCAAAATCAGCATAAAACGTGAACTTGTGTGGAAACAAAACTACAACCAAGACCATTTCATATGGCCAGCGGCTTAATGTGATTGTTTCTAGGGACATTTCAACGAAGGAAAACATCTCCACCATTTCTGAGATGGAATCGGGTGCAGCAAATTGTTCTGGCTTTTTTGACTTCAAGGATCCAGCAGTGGATGAAATCCAAAAAAAGGTGAATACATGAGGAGGCAGGGGACAGCAGAAGGGAATGAGATGGACCATGGATAATCAAATCAATTCAGTGGATGAATAGGTACTTGCAAAATGATGTTGATGGTGATGATTGTGATAACTCAACAACGAAGATAACAACGATGATGACAACAACAGGGACGATGATGACAACGACGGACATGACCACCATCATGATGATGATGATGACGACGCTGATTGTGCTGATGATAATGGTGATAATGCTGATGACGCTGATTGTGGTGATGATGATGTGACGATGATAATGGTGACGGTGACAAAGGCGGTGACGATGACGATGACGATGACGATGACGATGACGATGAGGATGAGGATGAGGATGAGGATGAGGATGACGATGTTGCTGCTGCTGCTGCTGCTGCTGCTACTGACAATGATGATCATGATGATTGTGACTAGGATTATGCTTATGATAATCATGATGATGACGATGCCGACAATGACGATGATGATGATGATGATGATGATGATGATGATGATGATGATGAGGAGGAGGAGGAGGATGATGACAATGATGATTCTGATGATGCCGATGATGACAGTGATGATGATAATGATGATGACCATGATGAGGATGATGACGATGATGATGATGATGACAATGACGATGGCGATGACGATGACGATGACGATGACGATGACGATGACGATGACAATGGCAATGAAGATGACAATGGCAATGACAATGACAATGACAATGACAGTGACAATGACAATAAAAACGATGATGATGATGATGATGATGATGATGATGATGATGACGACGACGATGATGATGACGACGACGATGATGACGATGATGATGATGATGACGATGATGATGATGATGATGATGATGACGAGGAGGATGATGATGATGATGATGATGATGATGGTGATGAAGACGATGATGATGATGATGATGATGATGATGATGATGATGATGATGATGATGAAGAAGATGGGGATGGTGGAGA
>VSDK01029065.1:153490-178046 GCA_009767595.1 Symbiodinium kawagutii
GGTGATGATGATGACGATGATGATGATGATGATGATGATGATGATGATGATGATGATGATGATTCTGATGATGATGATTCTGATGATGATGATTCTGATGATGATGATTCTGATGATGATGATTCTGATGATGATGATGATGATGATGATGATGATGACAACGATGGTGATGATGACAACGATGATGATGATGATGAAGATGATGATGATGATGATGATGATGATGATGATGATGATGATGATGATGATAATGAGGACGATGATGAGGATAATGACGATGATGATGATGATGATGATGATGATGATGATGATGACGACGACGACAACGACGATGACAATGACGATGACGATGACGATGACGATGACGCTGGCGATGACGATGAGGCGATGTTGCTGCTGCTGCCTCTGCTGCTGATGATGATGATAATGATGATTATGCTTATGATAATGTTTATGATTAGAATGATGATTAGAATGATGATTGGAATGATGACTAGAATGATGATGATTATGATGATGATGGTGGTGATGATGATGACGACAAATGCAATCACAATGACAATAAAAAGGATGATGATGATGATGATGATGATGATGATGATGATGATGATGATCGCAACATTGACGGCCATGTGACGATCCGACGGAAATGGTGATGACGAGGAGGATAATGGTGATGACAATGGTGATCACGGTGACTATATTGGCGATGCTGCTGGTGAGAGAGGCCCCAAGTCATTGCGAAAGAATTAAATCAAAAGGCAATTGGATCAATTGGACTTAGGAAACCTTGGTACTGGGATGGTACTGGGTATTGGTCATGAACAGGAAACTCAGTTTGCCCCTTTCATCACCTCCAAGAACTGCCCTTGCCACAAATAGATGCTGTCATCGCCGTGCCTTCATCCTCACTGATGTGCCCTTCAACGACTTTTCCTTTTTCAGCAGCCTTTTTCTGTGGTGCTTTCCCTTCGTTTCCTTCATTGGCTTTAGGTTCTTTTTCTTTTCGATTCCTTTCTTTTACTTCATCTTCTTCGGGCCTGGGTAACTCCGATGTTCACACGCAGTTCACAGTATGACATCCAAATATTTTGAGATCGGCAACATTTCACTCTCAGGAGGGCACAAGGGCTCGGATCTCTCCTCCCCAAGCAAAGTGGTACAATGCTAGTGCTGCATACTCAAAGGACTCGAGGCACTCCATGAAATGCCGGTGCAACGGCAAAGGTCAAAGAATTTCGGTTCATAATCCCTTCCTCCTCGCACCGAATCCCTGAAAAGCAACTGTCTAGTGGGGGGTCCGAGTCATTTTTGTCACACTGAGTAGGGAGGTTTATTGTTGGAGGTAAAGGATTACCAACCAAAATGGCATAAGAGTATACAAGCAACACAAGTATGCAAGAATGTGAAAGATCTGCCTTCTTCGCGAGAGCCTGCCCTGAGCGATGAGCAAGCTTGAGTCTCCACAAGTTCGTGCTTGGTTGCGGGTGACAGCCATTTCCATGCCACCCCATGCTGAAATTGACAAGCAAGTTGCATTGATGGGAAAGCAAAATGAACTTCGAAGATAAACGTTTACGCAACACTTTGCTCTTGTTGATCAAACATTTCATTAACACTATATCTTTTAATATACAGCATCCACAAAAAGATACATGCTGGACACTGCTACGTGTCTTTTCAACTGTTAGGATGGATTTGGTGCCAAGGGTGTGACAAAACAACAAAAAAAACACAAGTGATGGATAGTTCTGGATGGTGATGGATGATGGTCGGCGGAGAGCAAGAAATAATACCCAACAACCAATGCTACATAAATATATATATACATATTTAGATATACACCTTTCTATGGTGGGTAATGGAAGGATGTGTGGTGACAATACTAAACAGAATAGGGCTCACTGTGATGATGATAACTGTGAAAATGATGATGATGATGATGATGATGATGATGATGATGATGACGAGGATGATGATGATGATGATGATGATGATGATGATGACGAGGATGATGATGATGATGATGATGATGATGATGATGACGAGGATGATGATGATGATGATGATGATGATGATGATGACGAGGATGATGATGATGATGATGATGATGATGATGATGACGAGGATGATGATGATGATGATGATGATGATGATGATGACGAGGATGATGATGATGATGATGATGATGATGATGATGACGAGGATGATGATGATGATGATGATGATGATGATGATGACGAGGATGATGATGATGATGATGATGATGATGATGATGACGAGGATGATGATGATGATGATGATGATGATGATGATGACGAGGATGATGATGATGATGATGATGATGATGATGATGACGAGGATGATGATGATGATGATGATGATGATGATGATGACGAGGATGATGATGATGATGATGATGATGATGATGATGATGATGATGATGATGATGATGATGATGATGATTCTGATGATTCTGATGATTCTGATGATTCTGATAATTCTGATGATTCTGATAATTCTGATGATTCTGATAATTCCGATGATTCTGATAATTCTGATAATTCTGTAAATGATAGTGAGGATGAGGATGATGAGGAAATGAAAAATGAGGATGATAAGGAAAATGATATGGAGAGGATCACTCTGGATATAAGAGTGACTGGAGGCAATGAGTTGCAATCCCATCATTGTCTATAAAAATGTGGGTTGTCTGTTGAACCGACACGGGTGATTGTATCAATGCTGCCTGAAAGTAGCTCTTAGAAAAGCTTTTAGATGTCAAGGGTCAACCTTAGTAAAACTTTAGGCCCTAAGTTGACCTCAGTTCTACTTGTTGCTGTGACAAGGGTGCAAGGACCATGCTGGCAGAAAGCTGAAAGGTCCTCTCGGTCATGCTCAAGGATTCATCCTTGCTGCTATGCCCGCTACCTCTAAGTCCTATCGGTCTATGGGTCTACCTTGGAGTGATAACCATCGCGTAGCAGAGTATGATTCAGTATGATGTAAGAATCTGTCTATGTTAAGAATTTAATGCAACATCAAACATATCTCAAAAATAGACTATCATTCAAATGTAAGCCAACGATTTTTGCGTTGCACAGCACATCTCTGCACCACACTAAAGCACAAGCAAAACGAAGCTAACCAAACAAACAACACTAGAAACACCCAGCAAAGAAAGAGACAAAAAGGCAAGGAAGCAAGCAAACCAAAACAACAAGCTTTACGATGCACAACATAAACGCAAACAAAAAGGACAACAAACCAACAAGCAAACCAAATGACCAAGCAAGTGCGAAGTTGAACCTGCTTAAACAAAACGCAACAAAATGCACATGTGTTCTACAATATAGCTTGGTACCATCTATGTATCCTCGAGCAAGATGCAGCTCAAATGGGTCACGCATCAGCAGCACCAAGCCAAAAAGCTACAGTAGAGGTATCCCAGAGTGTTTTGTATTTCAATTTAGGGGTGGGCATTTTCCATAATATCCTGTCTTCTGCAAGTGATTGGAGCATCTTAAAAAGGAATGTGCAAACTGGAAGGGTGCTTCCACAATGATGGTAAAATGAGTGAAGGTGAATGAACTGCCCGGGAGGTGAATTGACTTTTGAGCTTCTGATCAAGTTCAGGCCTGTTAGCTTGAGCTCCTCGAAATGGGGAGTTGTTCGAAGAGATTTTGGCAAAAAGGGACAGGAGAAAGGCTGACAACAGAATACAAGAGGCTTGGAACCTCTTGGAACGATCCACAAATTTGGAAGGCAACAGTGAGGTTTCATTAGGATGTGATTCGGAGGTCTGTGACTCGGACCGAGACGTCAGAACTGGACTCTCATTTTGGCACTCAAGGACCGTAACCACACAAACTTCCACCCACGGAAGGCCCTTGCCATTCATTGCCCTTTCTGGGGCCCTTCCCAACCTTCGGAGACCCCGGGAAATCCAAACCACAGACCGACAAAAGACCAACAAAGACCAACAATACACTAAACATATACACAAATATAATCACAAAGAATCACATATAACGTAATATATAATATATCATAATACACTCAAACACTCAAGACACAAGAATAGCACACGACCCCTACAATACGGACACGAGGCTCGCTCTCACATGCAATAAATTGAACAATACTTACCACATATAAATCACGTAATCCAGACAACGCAAAACACCAGCAAAAACCCACCCAATCCACACAAATAAAATGGATCCAACATACGAGAAACGGCGCACAAAATACACGCTGCAATTTGCTTGCCACTTTTCAGTTCGACCGCCTTTGCGAAAATGCCCTGCATTTCGTCGAGATTGAACTTTCCCTTTCGAGGGCTCTGGCTTCTCCTGCAACTCTTCCACTTCCTGTCTCAAGTGCGCTTCTGAAAATGCATCATGGTGCATCATGGTGCATTCGCAAGCGATAGAATATCAAGTGATATGAAGTGGTTGATGCGACTGGAAGGATCTTTGATAGAGCTGTCCCTGTATCACTTTCGCCGTCAGAAAAGCAAAGTCAAAAAGCTTCGAAGAGCCTTAGTCGCTGGTTTCTTATTCCTCTGGTTTTGCTTTGGTCTTTTCGGCAACTTTGGCACGTTTTCATTTCCCGCATCCTGTGCAAACTGCAACTACCAGATAATTTCACTCACATTGAAGTTACAGAACGGTGACGAGGGATCGAAAAAAGAAGTCACTCCTCTATATAAGCGGAAACCAAAGAAAAAGAAGAAGCAGAAGAAGAAGAAGAAGAAGAAGAAAACATCGCACTCTCAACAAAACGTAGAATGTAGAAGTCTAACTGGTCAAAGCGAAAGCAGAAATCTTGAAGCCCCGCCTCCTCTTGAGGCGAGCGAGAGACTGGTGTCCACTTCTGTGTCTTCTTCGATTCACCTTTCCGAACACTGCAGTTTTAGATACTGAAAGGAGATACTTTTGCATTATTTTACTTCCAAGTGTTCCCACATGTTGCCACATGTTACCACCATCACTTGATACCTCTGAATTGTCCAGTATCTTGTCTCAAGTCCTACATTTCCGATGAGAGTTGCGGCCAGGAGTCTGTTTCTATTGCTTCCATCTTTGGGCGGCATAGGCCCCCAAAGAAGTAGAACATTATTCGCATTATGAAAGCTGGAACATCTTGAGCCAAAGGGTTCGAAGCACAGACATATAAGACTCAAGACTGTGCTGGAGACTTTGCATCGAGACTGTCACATCTTGCAGACCTTGATCCATGTACTGATCCTGAGCCGCGAATGCCCATCTTTTAGCTCACCAGGTTGGAATTTGCCCCAAGAAGATGTAAGACTCTGAACTTCGCACCCAATGATAGAACCTGAGCTGAAGCAGCTGAAGCAGCTGAAGCAGTGCACTTGGATTCACCTTAAAATTCACCTCCTGATGCCTTGATTCATTGCCTTGAGATGCCTTGATTTTCCAAGGCCTGGGCTGAGAGATGACACTCGTCGAGATTCCGCGGGGGACAGATAGGAAGAGCTGATAGTCAGCTGCCATAGAAACGTAGAAGCACCTGAAGGAAAGCAATTTCTTCCGAATTCTGTGGACACACGTGCTCTGTCTCTCTTTGTCTCTGCTGGGAAACACTTGTGAGTCATGGCCTACTGACCTTTTTGTTGAAAGCAACTTGGTCACCGACTCATGGTTTGTTGCAACACAAACCTGACACGGCACCTGCCACACAGAGACAGGTCTGCTTCCTCACTCAAGTGGAAATTGATCCGCTGCTGTACCTCCTGGTGACATGAACTGATAGCTTTTGACCACCACATGAAACTACTGTTGATTGGCAATCAAAAACTTTTCTATGACTGAAAACTTAGTCATGGCCTTCCAGAACTAATTCGGCTGGTCTCACTGTGTGCATTCTGCTGTTCTTCTTCGCTTCAATTCACTCTTCCCATCCCAAAGCTGTATTCTGAGATTCTTCATATCAATTCTCTTTAGGAGTCTTGCCACACTGCGACAAGGTCCGTGGTTTTAAAAATCCAATCCGGGCAAAGTCTCAATTTTCAATGAAAAAAGACTCGATGATTCTTCTGAATCTCAACGAATCTGAGTCCCGAGCTTTGGCATTACGCATCAACTGTCGGCAACGGCCATAGTTTCTGAAAAGCATCTTGATTCGGTGGGGTGACCGGTATGGCCTCACAGAAGAAAAAATACAAATTGAGTGATAACTCGTAGCAATAGATACAGAATGATAAATAACATGAAAAAAGCAAATAGATAGCATAGGATAGATGTGATATCAATTAGATAACATATACAGAGTGAAGAGACTGTGGAGGAGAAAGGCCTTCCCTGTCTTCTTAAGTCACACACTCTGCGATCTGCGAGGAAAAGTACTGCTGGAGGCCTGGCAGGTAGTACCTGGAGTCGAGGCAGAGAGCGCTTCTGAAGGTGAGGTTGGGTCCTGTTCGTCACGCTGCGTGAATGATGCCATCGAGCAGCCTGGCGATGTGCTACAAAATGACCAGCAGAATCCGATGGAACTAAGCGGTGGAAATCTCTGACACAGTGAGCCAATTGTGTTTGGTGTATCTTGGTGTGGTTTCCTGGCTTTCCTGGTGAGAAGCTAAAGGCCATGCTAGCAACCATCGTTGAGAAGGGCCTGTCCGCCTGTTTGCTAACTTTTTCATCTTTTGCCAGTCCTTCTGACTGCGAGTTTCATGCCGTTAGGGGGAACCAAGTGTCGTGATCTTGTCAATTTCTTTGGTCGCAAGCTCACAAACTCAAAAAATTGTTTCGCGACCCCCACGTTTAACTTTCCAGGGTTAAATCTTGTCTGTCCATGCATGTTCACAAAAAGGATGTCGGCCGTGGGTATCAACATTAGCTTGGCAACCAGGCTACTAGGCAATTTTCCTGTCCTTGTTCACCTTTACTTCAAGCATCTCATCTGTCCATCTCAGGATCTCCTCGAACAGTTTCTGCTTTATAGGAGGGCCCGCTTTGCTATCCTTGCTTTCGCCCCAGCGTTCGCGAAACTTTTGCCAAACTTTGACGAAATGTTTTGAAACATTGAGAACCCATCAGGGATTGCATTGCATTAGATGTATTTTCCCATGAGAGAACCTAGTACACTCAAAAGCTGAGTGTGGCACTGAACGATATCTGGTTCTATCACTTGAAATACAATACACAATTAGCTTTCGCAAAACTCTGCCTGGAGCTTGTCCGTTATCTTGCAGAACTTGCAGAGGAACTTGCGTCACAGCGTGTGCTGATTGTTTTGACTCATGGCTGCTTTCATGTACACAGGTACCAACTAGCTACTTTAGCTCTCTTGCCCTAACAATTAGTTTCCGTTCAGGCCCTTCTATGTTCTCTTCTAGCCATCTCGCACTTCAGACACAAAAATTCTGATGCGTTTGGTCTTGGACTTTGAGCGGTGTTCTGCGGCAAAGATGTGGAGATTTTGGCCACTCAGGGACTTTGTTTTGGCACAAGGCACAACTGCGTTGTTGTTGTTGTTGTTGTTGTTGTTGTTGTTGTTGTTGTTGTTGTTGTTGTTGTTGTTCTTGTTCTTGTTGTTGTTCTTGTTGTTGTTCTTGTTGTTCTTGTTGTTCTTGTTCTTCTTCTTGTTCTTTTTCTTGTTCTTCTTCTTGTTGTTTTTGTTGTTCTTGTTGTTCTTGTTCTTCTTCTTGTTCTTTTTCTTGTTCTTCTTTTTGTTGTTTTTGTTGTTGTTGTTGTTGTTGTTGTTGTTGTTGTTGTTGTTGCTGTTGTGTCTTTGAGCTCAACAGATTGGATCCCTGAAAAAAGCTTCGGCTTGGCTCCTGGACCAGAAATGCAGACATGTCTTGAAGTTTGGGGCCATAACACCGCATCAATTCATTTACACCTTGACAGGTAGAGTGTGGTAAAGTTGTCTGGGAACTGCAAAAGAACAAAGGCTGGCTGCAGATTTTAGCAAAGCCTGTGTGGGAGACTTAGAAGCCCTGACGGTACCACTGGGAGCAGGCCTCTTGCAACATTGCACTGTCACCCGACTTACCACACTCACACTGAGCACAACACTGGGAGGGCTAATGAGGGCTACTGACGGCTGCTGGTTCTCTCCAGTTACTTTGGGATTACCATGGACCTGGCGAAACATGCCAGTCTTGCTGCCATTGCCCTGCAAGTGGAGCCTGAGCAGCCATGGGGTGTGGCTGTAGGATGAGCTGGCGCTTCCGTGCCCAAAAAAGGTGACTCGCATTGGTAGTAGAGTTTGCAACTGAGACCCTCACCAAATTCAAGCGCCGGGGAACACCGCTGCGGAGGCCTGCAACACGCAGAAGTTACTTGGCAAAACCGCCTGAGCAGATTGTGCCCTCGACCTGGACTCGCATCAGATGGTGAAGCAGCCTGGAGACTGAACGCAAAGCAAAAACAGGTGGGAAAACTAAATACTGGAAACAAACTGATGAAAACCTATGAAAATTGTAAGTCTAAGAAAAGCGTAGCCCGCCCAACCCTCGCTCTTCAGATTTAGTATCAGAATGATGTGACTGGGAGATACTGGGAGCACGACCCCTTGAGCTCCCAAATCGATTGGACCTGGCATGGAACTTCTTGGACTTCTTTGTCCGACAAGATTTGGCATTCAATTTTGCCAGTTCGACTGGTGGCAATGGCTTCCTTGATCTGCTCCATGCACGAGGGCCTCACGACGAATCAAAAGAACACTTCAAAGAAAAATTGAAAGAAAACTTTAAAGGATTCAAAGGATTGAAAGGATCAAAAGATGTTGAGACGATAAATAAATGCTGAAAGTATTAATCAAAAGGAACCAAACAGAAAATAGATAGATGTTGAAAGGATTGAGATTGAAATGGGCTCCCTTTATCAGGCCAACTGTGAACTGCCAATAAGGTTGAAACTGCTGCAATGACTCCTTGACCTGTCATGCGGCACGAATTTTGCTGCCAAACATGAGTGGCAACAGCACGCACGGGATTGAGGCATTGAAACAGCTTACAATACCTGTCGAAACTACTGCAGAACATCATTGATAAATGCAAAGTGAGAGGGTTTGCACCTTGGCAAAAACATGCCAGCGAAGCCACAGCAGCTTGCTGCGAAATTGCATAGAATTGATTACCATCGGAGGCTGTCGAGAGGAAGACGACAGTAATTTCAGATCCTGAAGATGGCTCGAGCCCGGCAATCACCGATGGCATCAGAATGTGTTATGATGGCGAGCCTTCGATGCAGGAAATGTAGGCATAGGCAAAACCCTGGACAAACCAGTGATCGTTCAGCATGCCAAACAAGCAACATCTTTTGATTCTGCCCAGAATATGAAGTAATATAATAAGATGCATATAAATGTATATGTATATGAAGCGCTATGACTATGCACCTTGTCATTGTATTGACTCAGGCAAACAGGAGTCCATGACTCACCAGTCCGCAGTGAAGCCGAAGACATGATCATGTTGACAACCATGCCTGGCACCAGTCACAATGACGAAAAACCGGCGCAACAAGTCATTGCTTTCGTCAACGAGGAAGGGTGACCCAAGTCCAGGGTGTTGAGACGGTACTGCCTGAATCGAATCATTCAATGAGAACCTTGCTGCTGCGCGCTATCTGCTATCTTGGCTGTCCTGTTGGACACAGCTGCCAAAATACGATGTCCAGCCTTAGCCCAAACCCTGGACCAAGAAACAGTCGGTCTTTCCTTCTAGGGTTTACCGCTGCCTTGATTTGATTGACCTCACATATTGCCTCATGCTTTCCAAGCAGTTCCATCACCATTTCCAAAGCAACGAGATGAAAAGCAACAAGTTTTGGCCTTGGTGTCCCCAAAAACCTGAACCGCTGTTGATAGCTGTTGCTTCGGGTCCCGTGCCATCAAAAAAGCGAAAAGCACGTTTTGTAGACGGGCGCCCTTTAGAGCCTTCCAGCAACTGGCGACGGAACCATGGAGTTTCACAGAAGAAAACAATGGAATTTGGGAGGGCTTTTGTCTTTTGTGCAAAACAGTAAGGAGGGGATTCGGAAAAGAAAACATTGGATTTGCAAGGTACAGTGCCAAATCTGGCTACAAAGATTTGAGTCTAAGGATTATTCGGTTCAGAACAGCATTGCTTGCAGTAAAAGTAGTATATACTACGTAAACAATCTGTCTTTTCAGCATGCATAACTGCTGCATGCTGCATAACTCACAGATTTCCAGCTGGGGCCCTGCCTCTACAGCCACTGCTCGCGCAGCAGGAGGCAAAGGCAGTGGCTCGAACCCTTCGCACTGTAGGAACATGTCCTAACAGAGGAGGGAAGTTGGAATGTGAGCCGCTGAGCCTAAGCGGCCACCAAGCGGGTTAAATTGGTGACTCCATGTGACTCCATGAGATTCTATTTGACTCCATGTGCCTCCCGGAAGAAATGATGCAAGTCGAAAATTGCTCACTTGGTATCACTTAAGGTGAAAAGGACAGTCCTGGACGCACCATCTGATCATGCTATTGACAACACGTTCAGTGCCTGCGTTGGCACACATGACGCATTCTCAGCACACTGACAAGCTTCCCATGAACCCTGTCATAATGCTCGAAGGAAAGTATGGTTTACAGCCTTAAGTACAAGGACCTGTCATCGCTTCCATGAAAAATGCTCTGGGTGAAGACATGGGCTGACTTGATTCTCACATCATGACAATATTGTATATACATTCATAAACATATACTGTCCCGTAGCCACCCACTATTTTGTTGATAACCTGTAGCCCTGTTTCAAGATATATGCCTTGTAAAAATGTTTGGTATCAAAGGTGGTCTCAAAGCTGATGAGCTAGAATTTGGAGTTGTGTTTTGACTCACTCAGCCCCTGCCCTCTCCTTTTGGTTCTACCATTTCTCATTTGTTTGTTTCCTTTTTGTTGTTCATTCGTCTGCCTATTTCATGCCTGTCCCTTTCCTTCGGTTGTCGTTCCTTGCACTGTTCAGCTCAACCCTTGCCCTTCTTGGTGATCCACTTTGTCTTTCTCTTCATCTATGTTTCTTCTGCACCTACCTCCCGAGCTTTTCGCTCCAGGTTTCCTGCTTTCAAACCAACCAACTCCGTTCAGTTTTGACACCAACCCAATTTTTGATGGCGATCTTAGTCTTCGATCCAGCTGAGTTTTTGCTCACGAAACCTATGACAGACGAAGTATTCTGTTGTAAGAGACTGGCGTGGCACAGCGATGCACAGCGACACATTTTGTGCATCCCACCGTGCGGCCTCCAAGCAAGCCCCTCATATCATAATTTGGCCGACTCACCAGCGTTTTTTCCTCAGTGTTCAGGTCGCGATACTTCTCAATTATTTCTTAAGATTAACACGGTGAGGTCCACCACGGGTCCACCACGTCCAAATATGCAGAGCTGCAATTCCTGCAGTAAGGATCGTGATGATCTGCATGTGCACTCGCCTGAATTGACTTGACTGTGAGAAAATGTGAAAAACAGGCACGTCGGAAACATCCCCCCCTCTGCTAGGGCGCTCAATTCACAACGGATAAGATCAAAAAAAATCAACGAGGATAGGGAAAAATATCTTTCCATTAATTCAAAACAGCTTGCATTCTTAGTGGCAGGGGCAACGTCCGTGAGAACAAAAAAAACCAGGAGGTGAGCGGGAACGTAGCAAAAGATGTTTTTTCTCAGCCTAACCTCGCTCCGACTGAACCGGGCGGCCGTGTTGTGAAGCGTTGGCGCAACGCGAGGCACGTCAAAATTGTCCCACCAAAGCAGCAGGATCGATTCTTTGGTCCTCGTTAAATGTGCCATCGTAGGCATGCCCGCCAAAACTGTGCTCGTATATGATGTGTATTTTTGTTGATCTGATGTTGACAATTTTGACTTGTTTTCCCAAGTCTCCTGACATCATTTGTTTATTTAAGTTTGTTGTACCTGCCGAATCTACAGGAAATTTGTCTCAGTGTGTCGCCTTACTACATCTCACGATATGACATGATATGACCAAATAATTGATATTTCTCAGCGTTGCATTGGGACCTCCCTGAACAAGCAAATTTTCCCATAGTCTCCGGGAGCCGGGTATGCTACAGAGGTGTTTTCTTTGAGCAAAGTTCCATTTGCATTCTGTCTATTTACGAAAGTGGACTGTCGCTGTAAGATTTGTCTTAGACCAAGTTTGAAACGCTTATAGTTTTTGCGCACCGGTCCAATTTTTGACACGGGCGAGCCCAATGTAAACCTGCATGTTGATATCAAGCATTGCCATTTATTAAAATGAAAAAAACATATGTGCATTTACCATGTTCTGTGTTTCTAGTTTCTCCGTGGCAATTTGAAGTTGCCATCTCGCACGTGGGATAGTAGCAAGATGAGTTGAAAAGTACACATGTTGTTGTCGTCGTCGTCGTCGTCGTCGTCTTCGTCGTCGTCGTCGTCGTCGTCTCGTCGTCGTTGTTGTTGTTGTCGTTGTTGGTCGCTCTTGTTGTTGGTGTCCTTCGTCGCGCGTTCGAAGCAACGGCGGGCATTGGGACAAAGCATTTTCGACGGCATCTTCGCTCTCAGGTGAAACGGAGGTGAAGAAGCTCTAGAGGGAAAAAACTGGGAGGTTCCTCCGGAAAGGAATTGCGAACCCCTGCAACCGCATTTAGCCCTTGCCACTAGAAGGCATTACAGCATTGCGGCATGTTTTTTCGGTGCTCTTTTGCTGCCTCCAGGCTTTGAATGGGAAGGTTGAGAACAAGTTGAATGTTGAAACATGTTGAAACCCGGGGAGCCATGAGCATTGCAGCAACGGTAAACCTTCAGCCAGCACTGCCAGAAGGCACACTCGGAATGGGGATGAGGGCCCAGCGCTTCCTCCAACCCAGCAGTTACCCACGCTGAACAACCGAATGGAGGTCACCCAATCAACCAGCCAGGCAGCCAGGCAGGCAGGAAGGAAGCAAACTTTATAGCGAGCCTGTAGGGTTCAACTCAACAAACAATTCTAGTTAATTATGTGCTTAGCTTCCTTCCTTCGTGTCTGCCAGCCTTCCTTCCTTCCTGCCTGCCTTTCTTCCTGCCTTCCTTTATGCCTCCTATAAAGGTAAATTGTCTTTCTTTGCCTAATTGATGTTCGATCCGATTTCAGGTTTGTTGATACCCATCTCTTCCGCAATCTCTACTCAGCACCGGGCTCTAGAAGTGCCACCATATCTGCATAGAGGTCACCGGTGCTCGAGATACAGACTAACCTGAGGCAAATCCTTACAGTAGATTTAAAAAATATGAAACTTGTGACTTGGCTTTGACGTAGAAAGATAATATGGGGAAACAATGACACAATCAAGAACACGCAAGATCAATCAAATGCTGTGTCGTCGTTTACAAAAAACTGATCACATTTTGAGGCAAGCAGCCATAGTGGCCCTTTCTCCAAGAAGGCAAAAACATGCTCTCCCGCTAACATGTACCTGACCAGTCTAAGGTCTCGATCACGGCATCATTCAGGGAGTGCAGCAAATCATGGTTTACCCATGCCGAAGCGGCTGAAGCTACTGTATCTAAACCACATAACAACACAAGCTGAATTGAACCCATATCCATTTTCATGTACGGATGCATGCACGCGTGTGAAAGATTACATTGGGCATCAAGCCTCAGGCAGTCTGTCGTTGTTCCATTGCAAAAAAAGAAACGTGCCATTTTCGACCTCAACCGTGGGAGACGATGCTCATCATGTGGTCTCACACTTCGATGAAAATTCCAAAGAGCTTGTTTTTGCCGCATCTTTCTACCTTTCATTCTGGCATTCTTTATTCTCTAAATTGTTTCTGAATTATCTCTGTTATTGTTTTTCTCTCTCGATTCAATGTTCTCTCTTATATCTCGTTTTATCTCTCTTTTTCGTCTCATTCAAACCTTTTCATATCTTCAAAGATTTTGAGGCCTCAGGTCTGGACACAATGGCAGACAACGCGCCTGTTGTGCCGCTAAGCCCGTCCTGCGTAGACAATACAAAACACAAACAGAAAGAATTAATCTGGAACTAAGTTCTTTAAGTTGAAAAATACAACTGCAAGATATTGAAAGACCACTGTCTTTCAACTTTTCACTAAGTAAAGTATGAAGAATACAACTATATATAAATTCAGTGAACTATATTGAAGTCTTTCGTAAGCAAACTTGTTTGCCAGTTCCGCCTCAAGACTTTCGCTTGTTACTGTTCCACAAACACTATTTCTTGAACATGACAACTGCCAAGTGTGTTCAGTTGGTCAAGGCAGACCCGCCGCCAGGCAAGCAAACACCAATCTGAATGACTGCGAAACAAGTGGACACCCACATGGAATGGTACAGAGTGCGCAAAGCAGTATCCAAAAGAGGCGGGGCTGAGTAGGAAGCCCGCAACCAAACAATAGAAAAATACTTTCTGGGTCCGTTTTGAACATATATGAATGCCCGCTCACGCTATTTCGGTGCTAGGGAGCGATGATTTGCGGATTTGGTCGGAATTTTCGGGGCACAAGGCACAGGATTTTCGTGTTCAAGTCCCCACTGCTCTTTCCAGCTCTGCAGAACGCGACAGGGCGCGCGTGGAAAAAACAAATCTTCATCTGTGCTTCTAAGAGCAAGCAAGGGAAAAGTGCAATTATGCGCATGTCATGCATATGTCACATACATGTATGAGATATGTATATGCAAACTGGAAAGAAAAATGCTAATAATGACATTGAAAACACACATATTGATTATGATTCTGACTGACAATGATAAGCAGTGCAAGAAAATAATTTTGACATCTACCGCCTGCAGGGCGCTTCTGGCACCGCACGTTTGAGGACTTGCTAAAAATGTTGTGCTCGAAGATCAATTTTCGAGCAAAAAATCGTCACCAGCAAGCTGCCGCCACATTTAGCACATCTAAGGATTAAAGAACGCGAATGTGCCATCGGTTGTCAAAGCAATTTCAAGCAGAGTTCAGAAACCATCCACCACAGCTACACACATCTACGAGGTCTCTGCCACTGTATGTTTTGTCCAAAAGGGTTTTAAGTGGACATGAGAGCACATAGGATAATGCACTTCCCCATGATCGAAGATTGTGAGCAAAGACAATCACTCCGGAAGATTGAGAGAGGGAATCCGGCGCATTGCCAGTGTGTCTGGTGGAAACGTGCTGGCCAAATTGTAGCGCCCTTCAACGCCATACAATCTTCACCAATTCCCAAAAATACCGTAGCTGAATGTAGCTGATTTAATGCCAAGCTGAAACTGGGGGCTGGCAGTTGTTCAGCCGTTCGGCCGTCCTCTTCACCATAGCGTGAATAGACTGGCTTTCCACTGTAGGTGAATACCTGAGAGCCGTATAGAGTGAAGGTTCACAGATAGCACTTCCCGAAGTCTGAGAATTCCACCAGCACATGGCGCTTGTGAAGATACCTCAGGGTATTAACTGTGTCCACAATTTCTTGGAGGGCTTGACTCTACAGGGTGAGAAGTGCTGCATGCTGCCATGTGGTGACTGCCACATGACGACTACGTGCTGCTTGGGGCACCATTCTTTCATCTCATCGGTCTGGTCGCTGCATTTCTGATGCTGCTTCCGCCAAATGCGATGGCTCCTGCAGGAAGATTCCACAGAAATTGCAAAGTCAACGAGGCCAAACAACGGAAGCCCTGCCAAAATGGTTCGGAAGATTGCTAGAAGTCCAGACAAGCACCGATACCAACCAATATCACAAATCAAACATGCAATACGTTGATACGTACATGGTACACATCTAAACATACATTGCTACATTGTTCATTTATGGACCTATACATATATATATATATTCACACACACACATGCATGTGCATATACAGGAAGTGTATCCATGTCTCCATGTCTCCATGCCTGCATGCACGCATGCAAGCATGTATATTCTTACAAATGCATATCTATACATCCATCCATCTACCTACATGTATATATGTATACCCATTAATACCCCTATCTTTAGGGGACTGTCTTGGGGTCGCATTTCATAGAGAACATGTTTGTCAGCAGGGGCGCTACAAGTTCAAAGCTGAAGTGCTTCCGGTAGCTCTATAAAGGTCGCAAGGTGAGGACTCTTGGGGCGCAAGTCTTGGGGACCTTCGCCACTTTGTCAAATGTTGATGCCTTCAAAAATCTCCTAAAATTTGCAAGCCTTGCCGGAATGTCTGGTAGAAGGGTCTTGGCTGTTGCGTATGTGTTGGCTTGTGTTGTAGCTGGAGGAATTTCTCTTCCGACATATCTCACTTCGATTGAAAATCAAACCAAGTCTTCAGAGAATGCCCACACCCTCGCTTGGGTTGCCCCCAAGAACAAATATTCTAGAAAAACGTGACCCCAAAAAACGTCCATCACAAGATGGCAATGGCAGGTGAACAATCAAAACGAAATGAAATCGATGAGTCCCAATGCACCACAAAATGAAGTTTGCCACCCTAAATCCTTCAAAATGCCCATGAATGTGTGTGTGTGTCAAAAGTTTTTGGTGCGCAGGGGAGGTAATTTTGTCAAAGGAAAGACAAGGGGTTATGCAAGAATGGACACAGGCAAAGAAAAGAAAACATATATGTTTATATACCTACATACATACATATATGCATACATATATATA
Organism: Symbiodinium kawagutii; assembly: GCA_009767595.1. Lineage (NCBI taxonomy): Eukaryota > Dinophyceae > Suessiales > Symbiodiniaceae > Symbiodinium > Symbiodinium kawagutii. Next base: position 170,092 of record VSDK01029065.1, read on the forward strand.
TATATATACACATAGAAATCAACAAGCAATGAACACAACGAAAAGGGGCTATGAGAAGCTCACCAGGCCCGCAATTGTTCAATTGAATACCAACACATCGAATTGCTGTAAGCCCTGCACCCGTCGCTGGGGGAGGCAAGCGAAGGCACCAGCGGACGAGAGGCTGCTGCATATCCCGTCCTGGCAGTCAAAACCAGATTGTAGAAAGACCACAATCTTTACAAAACAACGTAGAGTTTTCAATGGATCCTTCGGGTTTTCTTTCAACTATATAATTGTTTCTGACGTCTATCCAATCTAAAGAAGCTAGGGCAAATCCGTGGATCGGGGGTCTGATCAACCACTTGTAAGCGTACCTGCAACTGCAAAAATTTGATTGCATGTCATCGGGCTGTCGCAATCTGCATACTACAATTGGAAGCCGCTGGCACATGAAGTCAGTGTTTCCAAGCCTGTTGTGTAACCTAGGGAAGTGGCAAGGATTCAACAGGTGAACAGAAACTTACCGCAAACAAGCACAGGAGACTATTCAAAAGTATAAACAGCTTGCTCTTGCCCTGCTTCCGTCGTAAATCATGCCAGTTTGTCTCCGCCGTCTCTGCCTAGTTCGCAGGATCCCAACCCAGCAACAGCAACAATTGTGCTTGGACGACCACTAACTTCACCTTGCAAAATGCAGCCTACGAGGTTTGTGGAACTCAGCTGGCCTTGACGTCTGAGTCACAAATCTCAACAGTTCTGGAGCTCTCCTGTACGTTGCTGGCAGTTTCAGCCTGGGACAAGCAACGAGCGTCAAGTTCTTTTTACTCGGATGTAGAACGATATCCATTTTACCTGTCTTTTTCCACTCTTTGTCCACTCTTGTCAGCAAATAGTTTCCATTAACTTTGGGCCTGAGTTTCCTCTGTGCAGTCTTGCCATTCCTGAACGGAATGATCATATCGGCAGTCTTCTGCACACTGACCAGAAGGAATAAAACGCTGGAGTTGTTGTTCAATGTTCACACCTTGACGGACAAACACAAGTCAAGAAGATACAAGAGGAAGTAAACAGTGCTGAATCCACCGGCCCGTAGGTGAAACATTCAGCCATATTACCTGAATTTGGATTGTGGAGTTGCTTGTGCAGATTGCTTCCGCAGGTTCACTCTCATTTTCATGTTGTATATATACAGTACATACATACATGCGTTTTTTAATCTCACGTGTTTGCGAAAGGGAACAGCGAACCCCAATCGTCGAATGCTAAAGCACAACACCCTGGACTCTGGGGAACTACAGTAGCCGTGACACATTTGAGACTAGAGATCATCTACATCATATTGTGTCTTAAGTCTTACCACTCTCTTGCTGCACTTCCAACTTTCGTTGTACTTGGTTAATGGATGCTTCAGCACTTCCTCAAGCTCTGCGAAGTTCATTGGGTTCTAGCACACAGTTGAGGGCAGGGATGATATGAATCGTTTGAGAAACCCAAAGCAGGATTCAGCATTCTCTTCAAACTATCTCTTCAAATCGTTTTCTCCCACCATTGCTGCAGCAATCATCTGTGCTCTGTCTTTGCCTCTGTAGCCGGCTCACCCTGTGGTCCTGACTCTGCATCCGTAAAACCATGAACGAATGCTTCAAGCTCCAAGGATTCTGTGACTCGAGCAAAATATGAATTTCCATCTTGGAGTTTGATGGAGTTTGCAGATTGCCGATTCTTTTTCTTTCTCTGATGGTGAACACTATGAGCTTGTTGACTTCTCCCTGCTTTTTCCTTTGACTAAGTTCTTTTTATGGTGCTACTGACCTTAGAGACGCCTTAACAAAAGTCAAGTGGTCACCTGCCTGAGGGGATTTCTTCCTGCACCGAACACAAACGGCCCACCAATCAACTGTGGCACCATTGAAAGCTGCTTTGCAAATGACTTCTCCATTTACAGTAGGTCAAAAGTAGGTCAAACGGACTCGAAGGCGGTAAACCAGCTCTAAGATTCTGCAACGCACAAAACGCACCGTGATTAGAAAGTATAGAAAGTGAAACGAAAGATTCCGCTAGTGAGACGCTATCAGAAAGGGCTGCATCGCATCAGTCCTAGCTTTTAGGAAGTAACCATCTGCATGGTGTGAACATGCTTACTTCACAAAAGCTTTGTTTTAGATAAAGCGCGTATTGCAGTTTGCAAAGAACGCCTCTGCATCCTCTTGTCTCTCCACGACCTGGACATCTCAAGCGTGTCTCATTGAAGCTCCAAGCACATTAGCTTTGGCTCCATGTAATGGTAACTGGATCAAACCAATACTAAGACTAAATGGTGGTTTCTCAAAATAAGGAGCCCCAAAAAATGGTTGGTTGGCAACTGGTTTACTTGAATGCAACATTTGGAAACGAAGCTACCGGGTGTTCATTTCCGTACTTTCGGAGCGAAGAACTTCTCAGTTGAAGTTTGAAGGTGCACAGCGTGGATACAAACACTGATTTATCGCACTATTCTACAGCTAATGTTGCATCTCACGTATCTCATGCGCATGTCTTGTCTTTTACTATTTTGGCCCTAGAACTGCCAAATCTGCATGCTTCATGGTGCGTATTTGCAGCAGTTTGGTGCGATTTCGTCCGCACGCGATATGGAACATGTTGGAGATGTTGGAGCTTAAACACTTCATTCGCATTGCCACATGTCAATATAAAGCTGATGGTTTTGTGGTGCAACAGTTTGCAGCACATCATGCTGTTTTGATGCTAGTACTGAGAATTATATGCAAGTCTAACTCAGCCTGACTCTCTGTTTCTGTGTCTCGACTGACTTGGAGCTATCAAGTCGGCCTGATCAGTCTTTGGACCAGATTCTGTCGCAGCTCCTTAGATGTGCGAAAGGACATGAGAGAGGGCTCCGCTTCAAGCTCTTTGGAAAACAAGTGAAAGAGACATCCAAAAAATGGTGTTGCCAAGATGCCCTCCATGCGGATGCTGGATCCATTCAAGCCGAGCGATTGTCATTCAATTCATATGTCAGTACCGATGCAAAGAAAACATCCAATCACCCAAAGGTAAAGGCAAGGTAAAGTTCTAGCTGTGCATATTGTTCTGTATGTACTTTTTGTGTGCGAATTTAGATGAATCCATATGTACTGTTTACATATACATAGGCATATATTGCATCCATATATATATATATTGTATATGCAGCATGTGTTTGAACATACAGGTATTGACATGGACCCTTGCGCATCTATATGTGAACCCAAATTACGTATGTATGTATCTATATATATATATATGTGTGTGTACAAATAAATACAGAGCTACGTATAAATTATAAATCAACAGAAAGGTACAGTATAATGTGATATACCCGCGGCAAACATCTTTTCATGTGTACACATGTATTGAATGAATATACACGCATACATACATACACATATAAATGTATTATTTTTTTTGTATTGTACAAATCATCTGTATGCGCATCGATGTGCAAAGGCGGGACACATCATGTGTTAACTTGTCGTGGCGCAGGTACGGACTACAGCTGAACAAGTGAGCTCAATTTGGTCTGCGTCGATGACAAGCCAGTGATTGTTTGAGCAAACATAGTGTCTCTGAAATTCACTGACACTTGAGACACTTGAGACATTTGAGACACTTGCAACTTACTGAACAAACGAAGTGCAGATTGTGAACAAAACGAAGAGGTGAGTCCTTTTGCTGCGAGCACAGATCATTCACCGAGTTGAAAGGCACCCAAACAGCTCGCTGCTCAGTAGCGATGGTCTGCATTGAGCTTCGGTGCCTGAGGCGATGCATCCATTTCTGAAGGTAACACGGAGACGGCTTCGACGGGACATGACGGGACCTTCCAATTCAAGGGGTGCGTCTCAGGCGTTGCATTGGGATCCTGACGCGGCACCCATTCTTCGAAGATCTTCTCTGGTCTGTCAAGTCTTCTGGGAGTTTCACGAAGGTCCCTCCCAGAGGCAGTCCTCCCTGTAGATCTTCACAGTTTTGTCGCACTCCGCAGTGATTAAACGGCTGCCGCTCTGGTCCAACCTCGGCCAAGAGATTCAGCAGTCGAGACAGGCCTGCTGTGTTCTACTAAGCCCAGGACGCCATGTCGAATATTGCATTCTCCGCACCTTAATCGCAACAGCTGAACAACACATAACACATAACAACACCCAACTCATCCCAACTCTCTAAGCTTGAAAATAGGTCAACCCTTCATACAAATTTAAGCATTTTAACAAGTGAACTAGTGCAACATCTTCGGCTCCAAGCTCATGCTGCCAGGCTGAGGAATGGCCTGTTCCAAGTCAGTCTCACCCGTCGAATCTTCGAAATTGAAAATTGAAAGGTACTTAGCAGACCAGATCTGCTAGACCCATGTTGGGATTAGAAGCAGTTTTGAATGACGGAAATCCAACTCGGACGAAGGTCCTGATCATGTCCTGTGGCAAACGCTAGAGATATCCCTGCAGCTAGGTGGGTCTGGTAGACCCTTCAGCTTCCAAATGATTGAGATGGACCAAAAAAAAACAAACTGCGGTTCATGCTCACAATGAGCTCAACCTCAAGCTAATTAGAGGCCTGACCTTAGAAAAACTGCTTCACGTGCTCAAAATGTTTTTACTTTGGTCAAAATGTGTCTGTCTTCCTTTTAAACTTGTTCCTCAGGTCTCCGATTTGCATTAAGTTCAAGATTATTGAAGTGTTCAACACGAGAGCATTGGTTTCTTTGGCTAAACTATGCTCGTCTATTCAAAGCATGGCCTTCAAAGCTGCGCGAAGGATAGATGTGTCATGATGTGTCAGCCATATTCCTTTGATTTGTGTAGCTGGAAAGAATCCTGAGACTAAAAAACAAAATACGATTGGCGTAAAGCTATGAGGCCCATGGAAGCTAGGACTTTTCTTTGGTCGCAGAAGATAAGTGGATGTGCGAAACATGGGGCGTACGCGAAAATCCGCTGACTGGGGTGCAATTCCAGTGCTTCACTGGAGAGCCTAAGGAGTAAACTCTGCTACCACTATGCATCTCGAGCAGCTCCTCTCGATGTGGACATGTTAAGCATCCTGTATAGGTCCAGATTTCTGACATCTCTCTCTCTCTCTCTCTTATGACCTGTTTATATTCTGACGAATTCTCTTGAGAGGTTGGCAGGGCGTGACCGGCATATCACACAGGCACACATGAGCAAGAGAGGAAGTGGAGGCGTGTAGAGACCCTCACCTAACAGGTGGCAAAATAGGCACGAAAAAAATAGGTAGGGGGGTCAAATGAGCTCAAAGCAAAGCTCGCACTACCATAAACTGAAGAGCATGGGGTGGGGGGCGGCAGCCTGTTGTCACCCTTTAGTGTGCTCTGTTTCAAATGTGGCCAATTTTCCTCTGCTAAATGCATCACCTTCTTTTCCAGATGCGTTGTGTTACCGGTGGTGCTTTTTGCACACATTAAAAGGCCCGTTTTGAAACATTGGAATCTGCCCAAAAAGACTCACACAAAAAATCGCCCTGGACGTGGGAAGATAGTGCAGAAGCCGTTAGACCATGCCGGCTAACGAACAAATGTTCCAAACAGGAGACGGACTGTCTTAGCCTTATTTGGATAGGTCTTCATGAATGAAACTTTACCTGAGATTCAGAGCTTTCCAAAATGCTTTATCCATGATCGAATAGTGTACAAGTTCTGAAAGATGAATCCACATTTGGTCGAATCGCAAACATCTGCTCTCTTTGTTTCGCCTTTTGTCTGCTACTATCCGCTACTTTTATGGATCGGGCTCAAAGAAGTGTGCGAGTGCCTATCTCTCACCGCTTCAGAACATCACCGTTTGGTTTGAAAAATATCTCCATCAAGAGGGCGACCTCAAGAGGCTTGTGTTTGCTGAGGAAAAGGGGTAGGTTTTGGAGCTTTGGGATTGAAGTATATTGAAATATACTGAAATATATTGAAATTTGGAAAGTGATAAGTACACCGTGCAGTGGGTGTTGTCGAAGAAGTCTGACACACTTCTTCAGCTGGAAGACCCATTGAATGAAAGGAACTTTCTGCCTCCAAGCTCTGAAACTTGTGACCACTCCTCCAATCCTGCAAGTTGGAAGTCTGACAGTCGCGAATGACAACACTAGCAAGCAACAAAACGCATTGAAAAAGTCCAGATAATGTCCCCAACACGAGGGCCATCAACTCTGCCAAAACCTCGCGAACCCTGTTTTGAGCTCCTCTGTTTCGAGATGGTTTCAGACCCGGAGTCATTTCTGGCGTAACTCACCCCAACTTGATAGCCACAGCGGTCCCAAAAGTGCAAGTATCCGTTGTCCGTGCCGGCGATGAGCTGAGATGAGCCCTGCTGCCCTTCCCTGATGGTGCAGCCTGCAAGTGGTTTCACGTTTCAACAAAATTCAGAGCCTTGAGTTCCGCGTGACAATGGGTACACGAGCGCGAACTTTAACCAGGGTCCAGACAATTTACAATGGAGTTGTGGCCCTGGATGTTGCGTTCGAAAGCACCTTTGGGACACTTCCAGACCTGCAAATGCATCTGCTGCACAACAATGATCACTGAAACAAATAAATGGAGAATGTAATCAGCTCAACAGAAAGATCTTATGCAACGTTCCAAAGCATTCAGGGAATCTTTCCACCTGAACACATGACTGCAAGAGATAGTGCGGCATACATAGATGTATCACATTGCAGTGTATTGCATTGCATTACGTTACATACTGTACATCATTTAGATTGCATTGCATGCATTGGACAACCTATCATGCATAGCCTGGCATAGCATAGCATAAAGTAATAGATCATGGCATCATATTGAATACATGTGCATATGTGCATGCATGCGTACATGCATACACACATCCACACAAATACACGTAGATACCAACGACCAACGCAACCATGTAAATGCACAAATGCATATAGATACATTCATACATACGTTCACATATGTTCATATGTACATATCAAACATGTACACGTGTACATTGCATTGCATCACAGCACATCACATCACAGTACACTACATTACATTAGGTTACGTTACGTCACGTTACATTACATTATATTACATCATTACTTACATACATACATTACATTACATTACATTACATTACATGACATGACATGACATGACATTTCATTTCATTTCATTTCATTTCATTTCATTACTTACATACGTACATGCATACATACATACATACATACATACATACATACATACAGACAGACAGACAGACAGACAGACAGACAGACAGACAGACAGACATACAGACATACAGACATACATACAGACATACAGACATACAGACATACAGACATACAGACATACAGACATACAGACATACAGACATACAGACATACAGACATACAGACATACAGACATACAGACATACAGACATACAGACATACAGACATACAGACATACAGACATACAGACATACAGACATACAGACATACAGACATACAGACATACAGACATACCGACATACCGACATACCGACATACCGACATACAGACATACAGACATACAGACATACAGACATACAAACATACATATACATACATGGCTGCCATTAATTATACAGAAATGCACAAATTGATATGTTACAATCTACACCTGCGTACATGGATACAACAATACCTTCCTTGCCTTACCTCCGTTGCATGGTTACCTATCATATACACTAGAATACAAATACCGAATGAATAAATAAAACATCAGTATGCTACATTGATTTATGCTACACATTACATTTCACCACGCAGTATTGAATTGCGTTGTGTTGTCAGCTCATGAGCTCATCTTTCATGATATGACAACAATTCCGGGCACATTTTACAGGAAATGTGGATAGCACCACCCTGAATGATTTTTTGACCTCAGATCTTTTGGAAATTTGAAAGCCGCTCTTGCACCCACCTTATTGTTGTCTGAAGAGCACGAAACGAAAGTGTACTCCATC
>VSDK01029069.1:0-15771 GCA_009767595.1 Symbiodinium kawagutii
CAGGAGCAACAACCGCAGTGGCCCGCATCCTCGAGGCACCAACAGCAGATGTGTTCATCACACACGGGGCATCGGCCCCAAGTTGGTATCCAGCACGAAGCACAGAGCTCGGGGATAACTGGCTCACCCGCACAGTTGGCCCCCAACATGCTCCGGATAGACGTGCCCGCCCTTCCCACCTGACGCAGGGTACCTCCCAGCTTGGTGGATGAGAAGGCTGCGACAGGCTCCACCCATCGCCGCTTCCCAGCTTGCCACATCCTCCAAAGTCTGAAGAACTGCCACAGGGCGACCCCGTCCACCTGGCTGGCTGCCAAGCGGTCCACCAAGGAACGCAGGTGAGGGGGGGCAATGTCATCCATGGTGATCCGCTGGTTCTCTGGGATGCCCGCCACATGGAACTGGACCGCCAGGACATCCATGGTTGCAGGCCGAGCATGGAAGCGAGCCCACAGAGCTGGTGGGGAATCATTGACTTGAGCAATAACTGAGTGGCGACTCCACACTCCCAACCATGGAAACTTGAACCCCCCCCGCCGGGAGTCACATCTCTGGCAACCATTGACGTGGCAGGGAACCTTGGTGATCTGCGGTAACTCCGCAAGACTTTGAACCTCATCCATGGGGTCACTCCCCAAATGGAGGACATGGCAAACTGAAGCCCACAGGACGCCGGCCTCAGCAAGTCGCTCTTGCTTGAGGAGGCTTTGAACGTAGGCCTCAAAATCTGCCCAATTGGCCGGATGCAGTAACTCTGCCTCCGTATATACGCCAACATGAACCCCGGGGATAAAGGACATGAATCCCGTTCAGGTAAATTTCAAGGCTATTTTGGATCAAGACCTTGAGCCAAAATAACCAGTAGATATAGAGATGATTATGTGCTAACCCAAGCCTTCCAACCTGAAGCACATGATATATATAATCCTAAGGATTCATGTGAATAAGGGTATGAATGACATGCAATTGAATAGTGGTAATCATATTCACCAGAATCAAAACCACGACCAGCGCCACTTATATATGTATGTACACATGTTTATATATATATATATATAAATATACATATGTATATACATATCCTATGTGATCATGGTAATGATCCATGGTAAAATTCTAGCGATGACTATTTCTTGATTTCACTTATATCTATTGATTTCACTGACATTCATATATATAAATATATATATATATAAGACAATCATTCAAATGGTGATGAAATCAATGCTAGTGATTTGATTACTTTTCCCAATCAGCCAACTGATTAGGATAAGCTCTACAAGTGGTAAACTTCGATCCAGTAATGCCCAATGATTGAAAAAAGATGTGATTTCAGAATGATTGACTTAATATGGGTGAATAATTATTGACTAATTCATATTGATTCCCAGTTGGCTGCTGATATCGACCTGTCACAAGTTGGCTGATTCCGCAAATCATCGCCACAACAGGGGCATGAATCTGTAAACCATTGATCTTAACCAGCTGAATGAACCAGCTGATTTTATGACCAGCAATGACTAAGCAACATGGTTCACCATAATAAACAGTTGTCAATCGGGGATTTTACTGTGACATGACCGTACTTAAGTTATAATGATGAACTTGAAACAACAAATGATAATCATCATTGCCATCAACTGAACACCAAGAAAGAAACATGGTAAACGACCAAAAATCATTGTTAACCAACAAAAGGCATGGTTCTCCACCAGAAATCGTGCTAAATGACCGACAAAAAATAAGTGTGAGCAAGACTCTGTGGCCATCACATCGTCATGCAAAGGATTCCAACATGATAAGTGCTCAATCATGGCTAATGATGGTTTAAAACGGTCACACAATGGTTGGTAACGTTTTATCTTAAATGAATAGTTAGGAACTATGTATGCTGGGTGAAATAGTGGTTGATGGGTGAAGCAATTCTTAATATTGGTTCATCCTGGATGTGTAACGGCAAATTCATGGATATACAAGCGACTATCGTTGGTTAAGATTGCCAGGTTGACAACGGTTTGACCAATTACATAACCATATCGCAATTCACCAGGATGAATAGTTCACTCACAGTTATCATCCTAAGCAATGATGCTTAAATTGCTTGGTGCTTAGTATTTGGGGGATGCAATCATGTAGAATAATGGGCTAAAAAATAGCTCAAAATGATTCAGAATGCGCTCACGGCTGAGATGGATCAAACATCGCTGGCCATCGTTTACTGTAATGAATGCAAATGATTGGTTTCTCTGCATGTTTCACAAGTCCCATCAGCAAATGCTACAATTTTTGTCGTTTGCCTGTAAACAAACTAGAGGCTGATATAAGCATCTGTTCCTATTCTCATTGATTCTTGGATGCCAAACCTCCATGGCACAGCTTTGCGCCTCTGCTGCTTCTGATGAACAACCGACAGCGAATACGCAAGGAGAGCTTACAACATCTGCTGTGCTCACCAACCATCATGCTAAACCAAACCCCAGAAACATCAAACCTTCATCTTGTGGGACCTCCACGACATAACCATGCTGACCCATCGAAACAACAAAAACCTCAACCAACCAACCTCAACCAACCAACCTCCACCGCCCTGGCCCCACCCCACCCCCCAACCTCGCGCGCCGTAGAACTCGCGGCGCCGCGGGGGCTTCGCTCAGTTTCCATCCTGGAGCGCAGGGAAGCAGTGGCTGAAGGACAGGCGGCGGCTCAGCCATCATAGGGTCTAATAAACCAACAAATAATAGCATATGGCTATGGGTCAAGCAGTTAACCAACCAACTAATGGGGGATAATAACCAACAATAATAGGGAAACAATGGTTCATGATGGGGGAACCAGGGGAACAATGATACAAATGGATGGTTATCCTATTATTGATATCCTATAATAATGATAATCCTATAATAATGATACAAATGGATGGTTATAACCATTGATATCAGTGATGCAAATGGATCATCAATGATGAATACCACCCTACTGTTGTTGGGGATCAATATGATGATTAATAGCAGGGGATCAGTGAGACAACTAGCTTACATTAATCATCATAATCAACGATGGGGTGTAATTATGGACCAACAATAATAGAGGATATAATGGATATCATAGGAGATTCAAACGATATTCTATGTCATAAACCAACCCTCTATATCATAGGGTGTTATCATAATGGGGCATTACGATGATTGATGATATGGAGGTGGAATTTTGAGGGAAAGATCAGTGATACAAATTGGTTACACATCTCTAAACTCTCATTAGTTCAGCGTCACCACTTGGGGAATATCACCAGCAATGGTTGGTTGTTGCTCAAGTACTGGTTGATGTCTGACTGACGCTTGACTAATAGAAATTTGACCAGCAACTGTGAGATATATAGATATCCCAAAATCGACTAAGAGCAACAAGTGGTTGATTAATACAAGATATAGCCAGAATGGCAAATTGATAAATACACACTGAAATCAATTTGAATACATTATCAGAAAATACCAGAATGGCTGATTGATGCTTAGTGGATATTCAATGTTGGATCAACAAAGAATGATGGCAAATGGTGGATTTTTTAAAAATCAATCATCAATCATGGTTATTATCAATGTTTACAGCATGTACGTGACCAGCCATGAGGGAATGATGATGATGATGGTGATGATGATGATGATGATAACAATGATGATCACAATGATGATAACAATGATGATAACAATGATGATAACAAAGATGATAACAATGATGATAACAGTGATGATAACAATGATGATAACAATGATGATCACAATGATGATAACAGTGATGATAACAATGATGATAACAATGATAATAACAATGATGATAACAATGATGATAACAATGATGATAACAATGATAATAACAATGATGATAACAATGATGATAACAATGATGATAACAATGATAATAACAATGATGATACCAATGATGATAAAAGTGATGATAACAATGATGATAACAATGATGATAACAATGATGATAACACTGATGATAGCAGTGATGATAACAATGATGATCACAATGATGATAACAGTGATGATAACAATGATGATAACAATGATGATAACAATGATGATCACAATGATGATAACAATGATGATAACAATGATGATAACAATGATGATCACAATGATGATAACACTGATGATAACAATGATGATAACAATGATGATAACACTGATGATAACACTGATGATAACAGTGATGATAACAATGATGATCACAATGATGACAACAATGATGATAACAATGATGATAACAATGATGATAACAATGATGATAACACTGATGATAGCAGTGATGATAACAATGATGATAACACTGATGATAGCAGTGATGATAACAGTGATGATAACAATGATGATCACAATGATGATAACAATGATGACCATGACTATGACAATGATACTCAACTTACCCAGTCAACTCAAAAAAGATCCCCACGTTCACCCAACCCCCTGGCAGCCATCCAACAATGGCCGGCGGCACGCGAGCTGTGCCCCGGAGACATCCAGCACGCTGGCGGAGAGCTTGTCGGATGGCCTGGTGCAGGTACGTCGCTTGGAAGGAAGGATCAATGCGAAAATGGAGACTTTGAGTGCGTTGATTTAATCTATAGTGGTTGAGAGTGCATTTGATGATGAATTTATACAGTAGTAGTTGATAAAATGATTTGGCAAATGAAATCACATGATTATAAAATGGGTGTATTAGTCCGAAGGAATCGTTCATGATGATGTATAGTAGTTGATTTTGTCATGATTCATTATAGAGTACTTATTGATAGTAGTTAATTTATAGTGATTCCTTGTGACTTTTAGTTACTTAGGGTGGGCTTATAATCGTTTAATTATACTTTTATTTTCGGTTGATTTATAATGGTTGACAGTGTTTTGAATTGATGAATTGCTAGTCATCTATGCTTGATTTAGAACTGGATAAACTGTTTGAGCGTGATTGACAATTGAATTACAATGATCAATAATGACTTTCAACCATTGCTAGTGATTCATCTTGGATTCTTCTAGTTGATTTATGTGCAATGGCTACTTAGGATTATCTATAGTGATCTGTGATGATCATAAGCCCACTACGTTAATCAATCGGTTGTAATGATTGATGTTCATTGCTAAGATTATTATAGTTGACCACCATTTCTAGTCAATTGATTGTAGCTGATCTGAAAACACAGTTTGATTGAAAATACTTGTAATGATTGTCCCATTTATCTTTTATGTTTGATGGTGACTAACAGTTGGTTGACCGGTGATTCAAAGATGATTCATAGCGATCCGAAATGATGAAACATGCATAGAGATCTGATTGTTTTCATGATGGTTGCCGAAAAATGGCTTGATTAGTTGTCAAAAGCGGCCCATTAGTGGTGGGTTTGAAAAATCATCAAGTAACGAACTATCAGCAAAATATCACGAATGGGTTGCGTTGATCCTGGTTGATAGCGGTTTTATGATATATGTGGTTAAAAACCAGCAATGCCAGAATCAGGATTCAATCAATCCATCTCCAATGGGTTGATCGGAAGAGCTTGAAATAAAAGCCATCACTAGCTGGTGTTTCAAAAAAAGAACCACTGTACCAAAAACTTTCTAGCTGGTGTTTCACTAGCTGGTTTGATAGCTTTACGGAAGATTCAAAAAAGAACTAGTTGGTGCTTCACAGCAAAAATAACAATTGGCTGTGGGTCAAAACCCTGTACCCCTTGTTCCCCCATCATTAACTATTGTTTCCCTATTATTGTTGGTTATTATCCCCCATTAGTTGGTTGGTTAATATTGACCCATAGCCAATTCATTGTACCCAAAACTAGGTTAATGGTCGAGGTCGAAGAAGTCACCTGATGGCTCGATCCATGCCACGACTGTGTCCCAAAGAATTGGTGAGCAATGCTGAATTGCTAATAGCTCAATCCATCTTTCTATGGGCGGCTAAACAAAAGATATATAGTCATTCATCACTACTACTTCCTTCTGAAAATGGTCTTGATCTCTATTTGTCATCTCTAGTCGGTATGAAAGATGGCCTTTGTGTTGAAATCATGAGTCCCAGGTTGACCAGCAACAAAACAGCCATTTATTGTCGGTATTTCCACTTATCATTGCTATGTGTTCATTCCAGAAGAATTACCAGGTCATCATACCATCTGGAATGAAATGATTACCATCATCCCAGTTACCAATTCATCATTACCATCATCCCAGTTACCAAGCTATCTTGCTAAAGTGATGACCAAAAAGCTTGCCTGTCCATCGGAACACATTTCTAGGAACCCACCGATGAACGCCAAGAATGAGCAGCTGATTGGCCATCAACAGGATCTCGTTGAGTCATGACGACGAATGGTATCGTATAACTTCTTGACATAAAAAGGTGGCACTTTTAGGGGATTATCAACCATCAATAGGCTAGCCAACTAGCTACTAGCCGGTTAATGGTTCATAATGGGGTACGATATGGTATAGCGAGGTCCGTAAATTGGGATAAGTTTTTGGAACCCCCTGTGTGGCGACCGCAAGAAGTGTATGTTGATGATATGTTAATGCCCATTCTATGAATCTGACCGCAAGAATGACCATCAGCACGACCCCAGCACCAAGAACAACTGCAACAAGACGATCAAAAGAACAAGTGCAACATTCACCACCAACCACCCCCACCAACCACCCCCAACAACCAGCCACCAAGCATTCACCACCAATAACCAACCACCACCAAGCAGCCAGTCATTACACCTCGCCCCGCCAATCATCGGCCTCTCAAAAATCGTGAGCTCCGCACCTGATGGGAGCAGCGGAGCTTTCTCAAGCAAGTCATAGGGAACCCAAAGTCATGGATGGCTGGGAACTCAAAACCATTGATATATAATGGTTAACTAGCTGGTTGTAATGGTTAACTAGCTGGTTATAATGGTTAACTGTAGGGGTAATAATCAACAACAGTAGGGGATATACCAACTATATGGCTGGGAACTCAAAGCCATTGCTTTTTGGTGGTTTCTCAAGTCATAGGGAACCCCAAAAATGGTTGGTTTATTACTACCAATTGTTGGTAGAGGATGATTTAGGGGTACCCCTATTCTGAGAAACATCCATATGGCTATGGGTCAATATTAACCAACCAACTAATGGTGGATAATAACCAACAATAATAGGGAAACAATGGTTAATGAGGGGGGAACAAGGGGTACAGGTTTTTGACCCACAGCCATATTTGATATTGGATGGTTTGTTTGGGGGTAACTCTATTTAAACAAAACCACCATATGGTTGGTTCGTACTCAACCAAGCCATGACCAGCAGGTTCTGTCCGTCCAACGCTTGGGATTGGTTCTATTTGTGGGTCAAAATGACCCCATCCCAACCGTTGGACGAACAACCTGCTGGTCATGGGGATGAACAGCTGCAGGGACAGCCATCAACTGGGGAGTTGGAACCGTCGAGAAATGCAGCACTCCCTACGGTTGGAACATGTGTTGGTTTCTAAAAACCATAAGGATCTCCCAAAATGGTTGCTTTATTACTCGAACTGGTTGATATAAATCATGGTTCGGAGGGTACCCCTATTTTGAGAAATACCTGTACATGTGTCATGCATCCAACATTCCCGATGCCTGTTCATTCGTGGGATGTAAGTAGCGGCGATGCAGGCTTCCAGCCTACATCTAGTTGCAAACGCATGAATTGTGCATGTGTGAACAATCAACCATAATATGCATCATAGGCCGGTATCCTCATAATCACCATGATCTAATGAATGGCCTTCATAGCATAGAAATGCGTTTTCGGCATTCGTATGGAAATGCACGAGCAAGCCATCGATGCGTGGAAAATCCACTGGGGCAAATGGTGGTTTTGAATGCCAAATCGTCCCACTGAACCACACAGGCTCCACCTTGAAGCGTGAAGAACTGCTTGGAGCTCCGGCTGAGCCATCCATGGTTCCTGGCGAGCGCTCGCCGTGACGTGTGGGGGTTACCTTCGTGGGTGTGGGGGTTACACCAGGAATGTTTTTTCAAGGTGGGGTCCGTGACTAGGAACTGAGAAAGTACCTGGTTTTGCAACATCCATGAGAGCGCCTCCAAATAGATGGTTTCGTGACATGCCGTGCCTATGAACTGACAATACAAAGTACCTGGTTTTGCGACATGAATGCGAGTACCCCCAAACAGTTAGTTTCGTTCTCATGACCATGCAGGTTGGGTGTCCTGTAAACCACAGTTTAATGGTAGTCAATGATTATACCCATCTAAACGGTTACAGAACATATGTGGGTCAGTTGCCCAAAATTGAGACAAATCATCATCCGCTTCGGGGACATCTCACAGCTAGGATGGTTTGCATCTTTGCAGCGGAAGATCCTTAGACCATCTCAGTGAGAAGGTTCGACACATTGAAGTCACAGGAGCTGCTGGGTAGACTTCTATACGCATTAACGTCAAGGTCTTGTCTGACAACACTGACCAATGTGCTTGAAAGAAACACGCATTAAGCAATGTTTGCCCATGGAAATAGTCAGCCACACCACTTGGATCAGTTTCGGGTGGTATTTCAGCCACACCTCGCGTTGTGCTTCCTAGACTTGGGGCATCCAAGATTCAGCGAACCAACAAAACCCACTGTTTGCGGGCCGAAGCGCCATGAACGATCGAACCAAACCCAGTGCTCTGTGCTGGTACGATGGTTGCTGGGAAGTCAATCATGATAACTGTATTACCGAGCTACCCAAGGTGGCTCCAACATCAATACTATTTCAATGCTCGGGGTTCATACGGATATCACCAACAATGCTTTGGGTCTGTGACCCGAGATGGCGGAGTGCTCAGTGGTCTTTTTGAGGATCACTGGCTCATGCTCTGACCTTGGGACACACAGCGACCATATTGAGAAGAACAAAACTAAGTCAAACCAACGCAATCCGCAATCCACCATTTATATAGAAATGACAGTACGTACATAATCAACAAAGTAATGAACACACAAAGACACACACACACACACATGGTGGTTTCTCAAAAATAGGGGTACCCCAAATCATCCAATACAAACCATTTACAGTAATAAAACGTCCAGTTTAAGGGTTCCCATTTTTTTTGAAACCCCCACGCCCACATCACAATAATTACATCACCAGCAACTTTGACTCCAACATCCATCGTGGGGCTCCGGGCTGAAGCACCAAAGGATGTCGTTGAGCGGCTTCCTGCTGGCGATCGTTGTGGATGGTAAAGTGATAGTGGTGTTTGCTGGTCAACCTATATGGTGGTTCACCTATATAGAATAGTAAATAGTAGTTAGGAATAGTTGATGATAGTTGACAATAGTTAGTAAACGTTAGTAATAGTTAAAACATAGCGGATGATAATCAACACTGATGGGCAAACAAGTACTATATGGTGGTTTCTCAAGCCAGTTTGGGGACCCACAACTTATGGTTGATTGTTTAGTAATTGTGAATGATTGAAAAACTGGATGATAGCTCGGGGTACCCATAGTTTTGAAAAAAAAAATGGATGGTTAAGTGATGTTTAGTTCATGAACAAGAAGCATCACAAGGGTCATTTCAATAGGATGCTTAACCCCCACTTTACTTGCGTGGCTCCCTGTGATTTTATGAGCAACAATAGTGTACTGTAATCGGTGGTTCATCTATGGTTAATGGGTAACAATCGTATGGTTAATTGCGCTGGCTTAGCAACAAATTGCAGTACCAGATGGTGAATAAACAATTCAATAATAGGAATGCTACAACCTGATATGCGGTCAAGCTAGGCAACGATAGCAGTCGACAGAACGGCCCGGCTAGCGGCTAAGGGATGGTTAACCGATGGAAGCTGATGGTTAATTGGTGAATCTAGGCAACAAAATTGTAGAGAACCAATAATGACCAATCATAGGAAATAGCTAAATCAATGATTATTGATAATATCACAACCAACGATACTATTCTTGCTTACATTCCATAGATTGATAATGATTAGTACATCCCATTTCACCATAACATGCGAATCATGACTAACATGCTAGTCATAACTAACCATACTCTCGTTGCTTAAACCTACTTTTGTTACGTCATCAATCATTCAACTAACCATTCATCAATCATTCTGCAGCTTCCCCCGGCCACCACGGCACGGGTGCCTCCAAGATATGGCTCCAGGGCTGCAGGAAATGCTGGGGGATCTCCACCTCGAGGTGGCTTTCATGGTGGCCAGTGGTGAAGGTTGGTGGATACCGGTGGTTAGGGTTGGTCAATGGATGGGATGGTTAAGGATGGTTCAGGTGGTTAGTTGAGGGTAGTTGAGGTTGGTGAAGGGCGATGCGTTAAGTTGGTAAGGTGGTGAATTGATGATGAAAAGGGTGGTCAATGGGAAATAAGAAGCAAAAAGAGTGGTTCACAATGGCTTTTGCAGCTCACTTCCAGCCATGCATGGAGATGAACAATGTCAGTGGTTAACTATGACTGGTATTGTTTGATACCGTAGTGAATATCATCGGATTAAACATGGTTAGACTGGCTGATATCGGATATCAATGCTTCATGCCACTAATGGCCAAGGGTGGTTGAGAATGGCGGCTAGTACTGGCAAGGGTTACTTCATGTTTGATAGTTGTGACTGATTGTCAAGTCATAATCAAACATGGCTAAGTAGAAGTAAACAGTGGATAAAATTGGCGGATGACTAGTCAATTATGCGTAATTCGTTCATGGTCAAACATGATAGGGGTAAGGTTGCTGAATAAGCATGAACCAACAATGACAATGTCTGGATATGACAACTAGAACTATCAAAATGGTTCACGATGGCCAACAGTGGTCAGTTCGTGCTTGATTCATGGTCAATAGTGGCGAAGTTATCGTTACCTTGGATGTTCATTTCGTGGTTGACAGAAGGGTTCTCAACATCCAAGCCGTCTCAGCCGAACAAAGTTGGAACATAAACAGTTTCGTGCAGTCAAGTGCAGTCATATCAAATGCCTCCACTTAGTTTTGCATCCATATTTTGAGTAAACCCAGCATTTCTACTGCTTCTGTTCACCGCAACCTTCGGTTTAGTCTTCATTGCTCGTGGTTGACGCTCGCTGGCCGCGTCTCGCCCGGGGGGGGATGGGATCTGATCCCACACCAGCGCTGGGGCTCCCAGCAATGACCCCTCCGCGGATAGAATTTCCTTGGAAGTGCGCGTGGTTCTGAAGGCGTGAACACGTACAGCCCAAGCATCCGAGGTTGTCGTGGGATCAATGTGTTACAAAAGAATCACTTATGGGGTTTTCTCAAAATAGGGCACCCCCAAAAATGGACGGTTCATGACTATAGATGATATGAAATTGGATGATTTGGGGGTACCCCTATTTTGAGAACCCATATCTCCACCACAGTGCCCATTTATCCACCATTACAGCTGGTTACCAACAATAGTATCCATGAAATTCGCCAAAACTATACATATCATATAATATATCTAATTATTGGATTTCACTATCATTATCATACTCCCTTATCATTATATAATATATCTAAATTATTATATTCTAATATCATGTAATATGGCAGTGGGTCAAAACCCCGTACCCCTGGTTCCCTACTATTAACCATTGTTTTCCCTTGTTTTGTTGGTGGAAATTCCCCCTTAGTTGGTTGATCAATATTGACCCATGGCCATATCTACTTCCTTATCATATGGCAGTGGGTCAAAACCCCGTACCCCTGGTTCCCTACTATTAACCATTGTTTTCCCTTGTTTTGTTGGTGGAAATCCCCCCTTAGTTGGTTGATCAATATTGACCCATAGCCATATCTACTTCCTTATCATATGGCAGTGGGTCAAAACCCCGTACCCCTGGTTCCCTACTATTAACCATTGTTTTCCCTTGTTTTGTTGGTGGAAATCCCCCCTTAGTTGGTTGATCAATATTGACCCATAGCCATATCTACTTCCTTATCATATGGCAGTGGGTCAAAACCCCGTACCCCTGGTTCCCTACTATTAACCATTGTTTTCCCTTGTTTTGTTGGTGGAAATCCCCCCTTAGTTGGTTGATCAATATTGACCCATAGCCATATCTACTTCCTTATCATATGGCAGTGGGTCAAAACCCCGTACCCCTGGTTCCCTACTATTAACCATTGTTTTCCCTTGTTTTGTTGGTGGAAATCCCCCCTTAGTTGGTTGATCAATATTGACCCATAGCCATATCTACTTCCTTATCATATGGCAGTGGGTCAAAACCCCGTACCCCTGGTTCCCTACTATTAACCATTGTTTTCCCTTGTTTTGTTGGTGGAAATCCCCCCTTAGTTGGTTGATCAATATTGACCCATAGCCATATCTACTTCCTTATCATATGGCAGTGGGTCAAAACCCCGTACCCCTGGTTCCCTACTATTAACCATTGTTTTCCCTTGTTTTGTTGGTGGAAATCCCCCCTTAGTTGGTTGATCAATATTGACCCATAGCCATATCTACTTCCTTATCATATGGCAGTGGGTCAAAACCCCGTACCCCTGGTTCCCTACTATTAACCATTGTTTTCCCTTGTTTTGTTGGTGGAAATCCCCCCTTAGTTGGTTGATCAATATTGACCCATAGCCATATCTACTTCCTTATCATATGGCAGTGGGTCAAAACCCCGTACCCCTGGTTCCCTACTATTAACCATTGTTTTCCCTTGTTTTGTTGGTGGAAATCCCCCCTTAGTTGGTTGATCAATATTGACCCATAGCCATATCTACTTCCTTATCATATGGCAGTGGGTCAAAACCCCGTACCCCTGGTTCCCTACTATTAACCATTGTTTTCCCTTGTTTTGTTGGTGGAAATCCCCCCTTAGTTGGTTGATCAATATTGACCCATAGCCATATCTACTTCCTTATCATATGGCAGTGGGTCAAAACCCCGTACCCCTGGTTCCCTACTATTAACCATTGTTTTCCCTTGTTTTGTTGGTGGAAATCCCCCCTTAGTTGGTTGATCAATATTGACCCATAGCCATATCTACTTCCTTATCATATGGCAGTGGGTCAAAACCCCGTACCCCTGGTTCCCTACTATTAACCATTGTTTTCCCTTGTTTTGTTGGTGGAAATCCCCCCTTAGTTGGTTGATCAATATTGACCCATAGCCATATCTACTTCCTTATCATATGGCAGTGGGTCAAAACCCCGTACCCCTGGTTCCCTACTATTAACCATTGTTTTCCCTTGTTTTGTTGGTGGAAATCCCCCCTTAGTTGGTTGATCAATATTGACCCATAGCCATATCTACTTCCTTATCATATGGCAGTGGGTCAAAACCCCGTACCCCTGGTTCCCTACTATTAACCATTGTTTTCCCTTGTTTTGTTGGTGGAAATCCCCCCTTAGTTGGTTGATCAATATTGACCCATAGCCATATCTACTTCCTTATCATATGGCAGTGGGTCAAAACCCCGTACCCCTGGTTCCCTACTATTAACCATTGTTTTCCCTTGTTTTGTTGGTGGAAATCCCCCCTTAGTTGGTTGATCAATATTGACCCATAGCCATATCTACTTCCTTATCATATGGCAGTGGGTCAAAACCCCGTACCCCTGGTTCCCTACTATTAACCATTGTTTTCCCTTGTTTTGTTGGTGGAAATCCCCCCTTAGTTGGTTGATCAATATTGACCCATAGCCATATCTACTTCCTTATCATATGGCAGTGGGTCAAAACCCCGTACCCCTGGTTCCCTACTATTAACCATTGTTTTCCCTTGTTTTGTTGGTGGAAATCCCCCCTTAGTTGGTTGATCAATATTGACCCATAGCCATATCTACTTCCTTATCATATGGCAGTGGGTCAAAACCCCGTACCCCTGGTTCCCTACTATTAACCATTGTTTTCCCTTGTTTTGTTGGTGGAAATCCCCCCTTAGTTGGTTGATCAATATTGACCCATAGCCATATCTACTTCCTTATCATATGGCAGTGGGTCAAAACCCCGTACCCCTGGTTCCCTACTATTAACCATTGTTTTCCCTTGTTTTGTTGGTGGAAATCCCCCCTTAGTTGGTTGATCAATATTGACCCATAGCCATATCTACTTCCTTATCATATGGCAGTGGGTCAAAACCCCGTACCCCTGGTTCCCTACTATTAACCATTGTTTTCCCTTGTTTTGTTGGTGGAAATCCCCCCTTAGTTGGTTGATCAATATTGACCCATAGCCATATCTACTTCCTTATCATATGGCAGTGGGTCAAAACCCCGTACCCCTGGTTCCCTACTATTAACCATTGTTTTCCCTTGTTTTGTTGGTGGAAATCCCCCCTTAGTTGGTTGATCAATATTGACCCATAGCCATATCTACTTCCTTATCATATGGCAGTGGGTCAAAACCCCGTACCCCTGGTTCCCTACTATTAACCATTGTTTTCCCTTGTTTTGTTGGTGGAAATCCCCCCTTAGTTGGTTGATCAATATTGACCCATAGCCATATCTACTTCCTTATCATATGGCAGTGGGTCAAAACCCCGTACCCCTGGTTCCCTACTATTAACCATTGTTTTCCCTTGTTTTGTTGGTGGAAATCCCCCCTTAGTTGGTTGATCAATATTGACCCATAGCCATATCTACTTCCTTATCATATGGCAGTGGGTCAAAACCCCGTACCCCTGGTTCCCTACTATTAACCATTGTTTTCCCTTGTTTTGTTGGTGGAAATCCCCCCTTAGTTGGTTGATCAATATTGACCCATAGCCATATCTACTTCCTTATCATATGGCAGTGGGTCAAAACCCCGTACCCCTGGTTCCCTACTATTAACCATTGTTTTCCCTTGTTTTGTTGGTGGAAATCCCCCCTTAGTTGGTTGATCAATATTGACCCATAGCCATATCTACTTCCTTATCATATGGCAGTGGGTCAAAACCCCGTACCCCTGGTTCCCTACTATTAACCATTGTTTTCCCTTGTTTTGTTGGTGGAAATCCCCCCTTAGTTGGTTGATCAATATTGACCCATAGCCATATCTACTTCCTTATCATATGGCAGTGGGTCAAAACCCCATACCCCTGGTTCCCTACTATTAACCATTGTTTTCCCTTGTTTTGTTGGTGGAAATCCCCCCTTAGTTGGTTGATCAATATTGACCCATAGCCATATCTACTTCCTTATCATATGGCAGTGGGTCAAAACCCCGTACCCCTGGTTCCCTACTATTAACCATTGTTTTCCCTTGTTTTGTTGGTGGAAATCCCCCCTTAGTTGGTTGATCAATATTGACCCATAGCCATATCTACTTCCTTATCATATGGCAGTGGGTCAAAACCCCATACCCCTGGTTCCCTACTATTAACCATTGTTTTCCCTTGTTTTGTTGGTGGAAATCCCCCCTTAGTTGGTTGATCAATATTGACCCATAGCCATATCTACTTCCTTATCATATGGCAGTGGGTCAAAACCCCATACCCCTGGTTCCCTCCTATTAACCATTGTTTTCCCTTGTTTTGTTGGTGGAAATCCCCCCTTAGTTGGTTGATCAATATTGACCCATAGCCATATCTACTTCCTTATCATATCATCTCTTGACCCACCAATATTTCACCCACACATCGTTGGATCATCCAAGCACCAGGTCACACTCCCCGAGTGCTTTGCCCGGCGGTTCCTTCGTCACCTGGGGTGCCCCCACGTCTGCGCAACAAGGATTGTCTCAACTCGTGGAACCTGAGCGCCGCCGTGGATGGTCGGTTCACCTCGGTTGTTCCCAAAGGGAAAATGTAGG
>VSDK01029069.1:21159-47265 GCA_009767595.1 Symbiodinium kawagutii
TAGGGAAATGGCAATGACGTGATCTACATCTTCGACCTTGGCCATGACATGTCTGTCTTCAGTGACAAGTTTAAGGAACCTTTGTCCCAAAGCCGAGCCTGAGCCTTCAAGTCGCAGGACTGTGTAAGTGAAATGACCCCAACATTGAGTCGAAGCATTTGGAGGACAACACTGAGTTTTACTTCATAGAATGATAATCATCTCTCAATCTCATCCAAGGTTAAAACCTGGGGTTCCAATTGTCGTTGTTTAAGCTACAAATCAGCCTTTCCGTGTAAAGACTACTCACTCGGCTGTTGGATTGTACTATACAGTACCCCCACTGACCGCTAACAACTTTTCCGACATTGGTATAGTCATGTATCCGTGTGCATAAATATGTGTATTATAGTATACATACAACGTGTGTTTATATATCAATGTACAAATAATACACTATATTCACATGTATTCACATATATATATATATACTCACAATCAATTCCTAGCCGTGCAAATATTTCATATCACCTCATTCATCTTGAGTTTAATGCTATCTCTGACGCAATTGCTTTGCTATTAAACATTGATGATTTCAAAACTAATGGCTGGTGGTTTCAAGCCCTATGAAACATATGAGTAAACCAACCAAGTGTCACAAAATACTGTGGAATATAAAAAATGCTTGAAACCACCAACCAACATTGCATACCATTACCATAATGATTCACAACATCACCGTGATGTGCTCACCATTTGGTAAATTGTCAGCACAAACATCAAACATCGGCATCAATATGATTTATACAACCACTTCTGACCAACATAGACGCACCGATAAAAACCCATACTGATCACTCTGAACGGATTATTGACAACCAACGCACCATCATCGATCACTCCAGCTGTCATAGTCATAGCCTTACCCTTGATGTGACACAACCTTCTCTGCTGTGACATGATATGTCCGAATCTTGTCTGATTTCATATGGAATCCATGCATGAATGCATAAAGTACCTGTGTGTAAAAATAAAAATAGAAATATATATATATACATATATATATATATAATATGTATATACATGTGTACAAAAACAAAATTATACAAATCATGTGTGTTTATGTATCCACGTACTGCTATGTGCAGTGCATCTATGTGTCAACAGTACGCGTTGTCACACTCAAACAAGAATCCAAAATCTTGTGAAATTATAATTGAAAACCTATGACGATTTTAGAAGGTTCTACAAGCGTTTTCATGCGGCTTTCCCTAAACAAATGAACCAATTCCCACTGGTGCTTGCTGAAGGTAGCACCTACCCTAGAGCCATGCCCTGTTTGCCATGTCCCTCCCACAGGGGGCCCCCTGCCCTGTGGAACTTCAACTTCCGTGGCAACACAGGACCTGAGAGTCGGGTCGCCCTGACTGCTGGGGGTCTGTTTCTGACCCGAAAAAGCAGGGGGAGGGGGGGCGAGTGCCCCTCTTCGTTCTCTGAAAACAGCCACGGGTTTCTGATTTGTCCCTCAATTTGTATTGATTTATGATGTTGCCTTATTTTTTATGTACCAACTATTTGGGCAATTGCAGTATTCTAGTACGTTGCCTCTGAAGAATTCAGTGGATCCTATGACATATACGACGTAAAGACCATCAACCAGTAAAACATGTTTCTGTCAAACGACTTTCATCCCTTGCTGTGACTTTCAATACTCTCCATTCAGTTGCTCCTTAGAGCCAAAACATAAATCGAAATGGTGCCCACAAATCATCCTTCCTTTTTTGTTTGATTAAGAAACCAAACTACGTGGATAAGTTCTTCGGTTCGTGGTTTCAACCCCTCTGAAAAAAATCTTAATCAACCAACCATCCCTAAATGATTGTGGACAATAGACATGTTTAAAAGCACCAACCGGTCCTAATGAGACCGCTTGAAGACTATCAATCCTTCCCCGCGTTCAAACTGGTCCCACCGGAAACTCCCCGATGAAGGCCTTGACTCTCCACTGTGCGACTACGCTTGCAGACCTTCATCCACTGCGCGATGACTATGACCAATACAGTAAGTGATTAACTAGGAAGGTAACAATGAATCAATTCAGTTAACCAATTGTACTATAGTCGAAGGAAGTTTAGAAGTCTAACTTCCGACAATATGGACAACTCAGCTAGGGTAGATCGCTTATGCAAATGTGCAAATGAGAGTGCGAGTGCGCAAAAAATGTTAGGAAAGTCGCGAAATGCTGTGTTTTGCAAGGTTTCGTGCATCATGAGGGTCCAGAAGGGTACCTCGCTAAAGCGGCGGGTGCGGAGCACTGCGGCGAAAGGTGTGTGCAAAAATCGTGGAAAAACCTAGGCGCGAAGCGCATTTGGAAGTCAAAATCGTAAAAACATGTCAGCCTCGGAGCACTTTTGGAAGTTGCAACTTGCAAAATCGTCAAAAAACCTAGGCGCGAAGCACATTTGGAAGTCAAAATCGTAAAAACATGTCAGCCTCGGAGCACTTTTGGAAGTTGCAACTTGCAAAATCGTGGAAAAACCTAGGCGCGAAGCACATTTGGAAGTCAAAATCGTAAAAACATGTCAGCCTCGGAGCACTTTTGGAAGTTGCAACTTGCAAAATCGTGGAAAAACCTAGGCGCGAAGCACATTTGGAAGTCAAAATCGTAAAAACACTACATGTTCGGAGCACTTTTGATGACTCATGATTCTCAAAACTGGCACGCTGCCTGCGCGCGAAGCAAATTTTTAAGATAAAATCTTGTACCAAAATAAAAACTGCAATTTTACTAGCGTTTCGGGCCACTTTTCGGAGATGTCATATGATCATGAAAATTGGCACGCCGCCTGCGCGCGAAGCACATTCTCACGTCCGAAGTCGCAAAAACTCGTGGTTTTTAACAAGTTTTGAAAGTTGCATGTCCGAAAAAGTGCACGCGGCCAGGGCGAGAAGCACATTTTGAAGCAAATGTGTCAAAACACAGCACGTTTTGACACTTTTTGAACACAGGAGACAAAAGTAGGAAAACACTTGCGTTTCGCGTCACTTTTCGTGATTTATGTGGCCAAAATGTGCACAACGCTTGCGCGCCAAGCACATTTGCAGGTCAAAAGTAGCAAAACACTTGATGATCGGAACACCTTTGCAAGGTCCAATTATCAAAAGTGGCCAAACACCTAGATGCAAAACACTTCATGATCGAAGCACATTTGGAAGGTAAATGAATAGATAGACGAAAGATGGCTAGACAAAGAGGTAGCCAGATAGATCGACAAGGCGATAGTCAGATCGATGGGTGGCTAGATGGATAGTCAGATACATAGATGCAACGATGGATGAATAGATGGATAGATAGATGGATAGATAGATAGATAGATAGAATAGCTAGGATAGATGGAATAGACAGACAATTGGATAGCCAGATTCAGATGGCTAGATGGGTCGATAGATAGACAGATAGGTAGACGAAACGAGAGTCAGATAGATAAGTAGATAGATAGTCAGGTAGAAAGACAGAAAGATAGACAGATGGACACATAGATGATCAGACAAATAATTCGGTAGATAGATAGACAGATATATAGATAGGCAGATAGATAAATAGATAGATGGACAGGTAGATAGATAGATACATAGACAGATGACGAGATAGATAGTGAGGTAGATAGAAAGACCAGTACATAGGCAGATAGATAAACGAATAGATCATCAGATAGATAGATAGATAGACAGCCAGACAGACAGAAAGAAAACTGATCCACTGATAGAAAGATAGCTAGACAGATAGGCTGCCAGTCAAGTGGCCAGATCGATGCTCACATTGGTAGGAAGTCAGGCCCAAGTGATGTTCAGTTCTCGGATCTCTCGGACAATCAATCGTCGCAACCACAACTGCACACTCCTATAGTGCTCCTATCTTGGAAACTTCCGCCACCGCCTTGTGCGGTACTACTGGTAATGATAATGAATTAATCGATTAATGACCAATCGAGGTCCAATGATTGGCAATAAAAATCAATCCACTAAGTTGGATCATGTTGGATCTATTCAGCTATAGTTCTTGGTAGGGTGCTAATCTACACCAACACCCAACGACTAACCACATGTAGTCAATCTAGTAACCTCACCATATTTGTGGATTTCATAACCATCATGATCATAACAGTCATAACTACTGGTACTAATTAATATAGGTGTGTTTCTCAAATAGGGTGCCCCCAAATCATCCAGTAGCAGTCTCATTTGGAGAAACGCCCGTAACAGTGATAATCCATTGTTATCATCTGTTATCACTCCACTACTATCAATCCACCTCTGTTCATCCACTACTGTTAATCCACGGTTGTCCAACAGGCACTGATAATATCTGATAATAACAGTGGACTACTGTTCACCACTGCTGTTAAACCACTAATACTACTGATAATAATGATTCATCCACTACTGTTATCTGGTAATACCAGCTATTGATATGGCTGGGAGTCAAAACCCCGTACCCCTGGTTCCCCATCCTTAACCATTGTTGTCCCTTATTATTGTTGGTAAATTCTCCATTAGTTGGTTGGTTAATATTGACCCACTATATAATAGTACTAGAGTACTGATAATTTACTGTTATCTGATAATACCAGCTATTACCGATATTAATATCTGACAATAGGTTCGTGATTCATCCACTACTGTTCACCAGCCTCAGTACACCTTGCCCCGCAGCTGACTCGCGCCTTGCAGCATCGTGGCATGGGAAGCTGAAACACTTGCAGCTTCAGTGTGTGGGTGGATGTTGGTTGAAGCTTGGTTGGTTGGGTGGTTGGGTGGTTGATTGGGTGGTTCATTGGCTGGCTGGGTGGTTGGCTGGTTGAATCCCTGGTGGTTGGTTGGTTCGTCTGGATGCTAGGCTGCATGCTGTTCGATGGCCTGATTTCGCGGTAACGAATCAAGTGCTACTGCTACTTCAGTGCCAAGCACCCAGCAGTGCAGGCACTTTCTTGCTAAGTCTCTCCAACTAGTGACGTGGTGTGTCAAACATGTCACAATTCCTGTACTTGACAGTAAGCAAGCCACCATCAGTTAAGGCTCATTGGCTGGCCTATTGACCATTGTGAACCATTGTTATGTTCAATAAGAATTCATATTGACTGTGAGGAACACCAAGAACGATTGGGCCAATCAGCATTGCCTCAGCCTGATAAACACCTGATCAACACCAAATGCCACAGCAAATCCACAAAAAATTACCCGCATGATGGTCAGCGATGACCACCCAGGGTTTGCCCTAGCAATGCCCACAGGCCATATGGTTCTAGGATGGGTGCCATGTACTGCTGTGCACCAATCCCAATTCAGAACCAAAGTATTTGTCAAAGTGCTGGATGGGTTCACCGATCTACTTGTTGGGGATGGTCAAGACCCCCAGCCATATACACTAACCATAGTTGAACACCTGGAGGATCACAAATAATGGACCATTAGACATACTTTAGAATCAAATCATTCAATAGAGTTCCCATGACCAAACAAAACATCGTATCAAACGAATGTCATTCTCCAATCACACATGATATCACATGATATCAAACATGTTCGCAAACATTTCTTGCAAATGCTCAAGGGAAAGTGCCATCGCAGTGGTATGGTCACCTCTTTCTTCACCAGCCACTGGATTATTGTTGCTTGGCAAAACAACAGGTGAACAAGGGGCTTCCAATATGGTGGTTTCTCAAGCCATAGGGATCCCCAAAAAATGGACCCTTTACTACTAACAAATGACTGAACAAGGATGATTTGGGGGATCCCCTATTTTGAGACACACCGATATGGTGCTTACTAATAATTCAGAACAATCCCAAGGTTAGTTATGCTGATGGTTAACTAGCCATGATGGCTAATGTTGATGTGATCAAGAATATTGAGAACCAACAAGAGGGATGGTTGAGAATCACCCAGAATACCAACCATCAAGGTTAGACACAGTTTCTTGGTTACTTTCAACTGGTATCCCAGAAAAACAAATCGGTTCGGTTTAATTATCTGAATATGTTTTCAAACAAATGATTGACTCACTGTCGCGCTGTCGAACACCAAGCAACCAACAATGGGCATAAGTCCCTTTGCACACTGCCGTGGGCACCTTTTGCCATGCGCTGCCTGAATCAGGTCAATCGGTCACTTTCCTTCAATGCGATCTTGTGATACAAGTCCAGCTCTATCCAGTGGTAGGCTGCCTCACACTTTTGAGGCTAGCCATCGAGAGGAGAAACGAGCAAACTGCAAACTCACTGGAGGTAACAAAGAGGAAGGCTTAGTATTGCAAGATAAGTTGCGCTGCAGTCATCATGCTGTCAGGAAGCCGCGCAGCTGCTTGGCCATGGCAAACTGGATGTTTTTTCGTCAGTGAACGGGATGATTCAATACATCTGTATTGAATGACCCCGTTCACATCCGACAACACGTCAACCCATGGGAACAAAGCAAAGGCATCAAATTTCAATTGATTAAACATAGTCACTTCCTCAGGTCCATCTTTGGATCTGATCTCCAATCCCCCAGCTCTCACGTTGTCCAAGAAGACCCGCTGTGCAGCACAGCGCCGGGATGCGACAAAAATTGGCCAAAGAACAGAACCGCATCTGCCGCCCTTAGACACAGGGCCTGCATGTTGTGTCTCTCCTGCAACCAGGGCAACTCCAGGAGTTGGACAGGTCGCAGTCGTGCGACACGGGGCAGGAAATGTGGGGAGCCGTCGGTGCATCCGGTCCCTCAAACCCGAGCCAAGCGGCGCATCCTGCTGCCAGGCACATGCACCTCTTTGCACCGAGCCAAGGGGGTCGCCTTGGGCCCAAGACCTTCCGGGGTCTCAGCTGGTCTGGGACCCAACGCGACCCCCCATGGCTCGGTGCAACGAGGCGGCAGGTGCCCGGTGGGAGCGGTCTCCCACCAGGTTGCTGCCCAGCAACGGAAGTATGCCATATAGGGCAATAACATAGGCTGAGCCAAGCTGCACCAGGAAGTGGCTCTCGCAAAGCGCGCAGGGATGAGGCCTTGGTTGCCCTATGGTGCTGGGCCACCGCCTTTGCCACCTCCTTTGACTGCACGGTCGCCATGGGAAGTCACTGGAAGTAACTACAGGACGTAGCGGCGGAATGCTGAGATCGAGATGCTGAGAAAGGTGCGAAGAAATCACAGTTGCCCCAAACAACCAAAGTAAAACGCATGCAACGAGTGTTCAATAAGCATTTGAGTTGTTATGGGATTATGAAATCCAACAGTTAGTTGTCATGAAATTTCATAATCCAATGCACTCCCAAGCAACAAGTGGAACAAAGAATCTGAAAATCCATGACGATCACTTTTTTGCTGACCATTCTGGTCACCATAGCTGTGGAATACCAACCACAAGATTGGTTGTGGTGTTCACGGCGTATGATGGACCCAGCCTCGCCCAAGCCATCACGCCCCCATCTGTGCTGCCAGCTTTTTTGCTCAGCGCCAGCCCGGAAAATGGTTGGTTTAACAACATCCAAAAGCAACTCGTAAACCCAAATGGTGCCTGAACAAAATCATTCGAAGACTTCTGCAAACTGTTTTGGTGGAGTTGGAGAACCACAATTGAAAACCACGTTTTTGTGCGTTGGCAAACAGTTGGGGTTGATTCGAATGCTTTCTTTGATTGTATGTTGCCTCATGAAGGGTGATGCGTTGATTTGAAAGTGTACAGCACTTGCAAAGAATGGATTCGCAACCATGAAACAAACATTGCAAAATTGAGTAATTATGCTGGAGTCTGATTGCTAGTGATAAGTCTTTTTACTCTTGTAACATGGTACACTGGATCACGGGTCATGTTCTGATCTCCTTGCGCCCAGGCCGTTGGCGCGCGAGCTCAGCAGCTCAACTCAGCGCTGTAGCCAAGCAATGTAGGCTTCGCGCCTGAGACCGATGTGGAGCTCGACCAGCGACCTTCAGCCCTTCGAAGTTTCAGCATGTTCAGAGTTTGAGGATGACAAGTTGACCATTTTTCAGCATGTTCAAAGTTTAAGGATGACGAGCAACATCAAGCAACCATTTCCGCTTGGCGGTTTCAACGCCATCCAAACAGTATCAGATTCGCCGGATTGGGGCCAATGCAAAGGCTTGGATGTGATAGGGTCCCGGGGGCAAACCCCGAAATGCAAGTTTTTTTGGAACGCTAATAATTCATTCAAACCATCAAAATTGCAGTTGGTTTACATTGATTGAGCTGTTAAATACTGCAAGCAATGATATCAAGCATTATCGATATTGCTTGATTAAGCAGGATGAAACACTAACATTGCAGGCATTGCTTCCAACTAACATTGGCATCTTGATAATGCGCAAGATTATGTTAGTCATACGTTGTGGAAAACAATGATTGTGCAGCGATCTTTGAAACAGTGTCAAGAGCAATCCCGGAACACTATCCAACAACCCTTTGCATCAAACAAACTATTTCTCAGCAACTTTCGCAACAGCCTTTGACAACTCTTTGACTTCCCTTGACAAAGGTTTTTGACGCTGTTCATTTTGGATACTTAGATATCAACCATCAACATCCATCGACCAGTATGCGAACATTAAAGAGACATGACAAACGAGTTTAAAGCTCTCCTGAACACCAAGTGGTTCATTGAGCTCAGCACTTGTCATTGTATCTCGCTACTGCCTCATCAAGAGACAGGGATTGCAGCCAGTCCAAAGGTCCATACAGCTGCGGAGCGAGAAAATCCGAGAGGATAATACATGAATTAATAAATAAACAAAGCTATATATAAATATAAATATATATATATATAAATATACAAATAAATATATGTGTGTGTGTACTATATGCAAATATTTACAAAAGTGAAACTTCAATATAAAAGAGTCTTATATGTTGCAATTGTTGAAAAACATGGAAATAAGATTCTAAGAGGCAGCAAAGAAAGAATACAGTACAGCACATGTAATGAATCGACAAATGCGCTGGATCTGAAAATCAGAGACAACAAAGCAACTGTCCACATTTTGTCATCATAGGTTGAATGAGGCAACAACATAATTAGGCCAACACATTATTGATATTGGTTGATAATCATTGAGAGCAATATGTGTTTACTTCTTTGATGTCCCAAAGATAATCCTAAGCATTGAAACTGTTGGGTAGAACTGGTCAAATACCATGTGAGGAAAGTTGAAACTAACAACTATCCAAACACTTTATTGCTTCCTCATTGTTAGACCCATTGATCAGCTGGCTACAACATATTACTTAAAAGTGTTGATCCGGTAATGACTCTATGTTCGGCCTGAACTTTTCACGATGTCGAGCTTGAACTTGCGCCTTTCTTCTCTTTGGAGGGGGGCAGGAACTTCTGTGAGACGGTTGACTTCTCATAAACAGAGTGCATGCAGCCTTGGAGTATTCCTCTATCCATTATCATTGGAAGTGGCATTGGCGCATTTGGACATATCATGGATCCACTGTTACCACAACAACGAGTCAGTAAGTGTCAATTCAATCTGTCTCTACAATCGAAAGACAGTCACAGTATAAACTTTGAATACTCCAACGTCAATAGAAGAATCAAACAGGAACACCATAAGCCGGAAAAAAAAAAAAAAACAACACATATCATCAGTAAATAACCATTGAGCAACAATCATCAACAGTGATTAACTGTTATAAAGAAGTTGCAAAATTCTTAAGCATCCAAATCCATTTGTCACACTGTGAAGCACTCGCGCCACAGCTTTCTTCTGGTGATCAAGGACTGGTTGCTAGTGAATGGTGATGACAATGATGGCGAACGGTGGTTAATCAGCAATGCAATCTGGGATGCTGTGCGGTTCGCTCGATCAGATGGTAGTTTTTTTAACTTGATATCACCCACTACATTTGTATAGAGGTAGAGGGAGAGAATAGCATCAAAGTCCTTACCATCATTAAACACTAAGCGCCATTAAGCACCCTCAATGAAATCAACCATTTCCCATGAACCATTGTACCATCAAACCATCATTCATCACCCATATTCACCGTGAATCACCAGGAATCACGCCAGTAACCAGCCATTTTTCACCATCAAATCCACCGTTGTTCACCATCAAATCCACCATTCGTCCCATCAAATCCACCGTTTGTTCATTATTTTTCACCATTTTTTCACCATTTTTCACCGTTTTTCACCATTTTTCCCCACGAAATCCCCACAGAATCCCCATCCTCAGCCGCAGCTGTACCTCGTCGGCCATGGCGAAGCAACGCTCTGGAAAGCTCAGCATCCAGCCCACCTCAACCGACATCCATGAGGCTGGCATAAGGGACCCCCAGGTGTCATCCAAGTTGGCTTCATGAATAACTAGTGTATAACTAGTAGTGAAGAACCAAATAGTGAAATAACTACTGATAGAGAAATAATTCAGAGAAAAACTGGGGGGGTTCATGAATAACCAAATAGTGAGTAACTAGTAGCAGTCATTCAATCAACCAAATAGTGAAAAACTACTGATTGGCATATTGACCCAGCTGGCCATATGGGTTCTCAGCATAGGGTAACCCCAAATCATCCAGTTTAATCGCCATTTGTAGTAATAAACATCCAGTTTAGGGGTTCCCAACTTTCAGAAATATCATAAACTATTGACCATCATGAACCATCAAAAACATCCCAAAACCAACATCATCACCATCATTCATCATTCCAAAAAACACTGGAAAATCACACAAAGAAACTGCGACTTACCCAACGTTTCAATGGACTGTCTTGGAGGGACCGTAGCAGTTCTCAATATGGCAAGATCATTTCATAAGGGTTACTTGATCATTGCAAAGACTTGATTTTCCAGCCACTGATTTTTTGCTTTTAGTCACCATCATGGCTGTAAAATCTGGAATGGTTGATTACAGGACAAATCAGAGATGCCATGGCTATTGGAGAGAGTATCCTATGAATGATTGATCATTGGATGGTTGATTTCAGAGATTACCCTACACTCATCAAACATAGCTGGCCTGGAAGATCAAACCATTTCCAGTCTCCACAGCCCGTGGACTTTCCAGCCTACGTAAGAATACCAACAGGTCACCAAAAATAGGCAACAACCATTGCCAGCTCGTGAACCATCCCGGCAATATGAATCCCAAGTTAAACCAACAACCATCAACAAATGATATGTGATTTGAATGTGTATTCTATCTTGGATGCTTTGCCCCCGTTAATGTTACTCATTCCCGCCACCTGTGCAAGGGTTGTTGTACCTTGGACCGCGTGATCCGAGCTGAGAGTGATCAACAAGAATCATCCAGCTGGTTCCCAGGCCAACTCCACTCATGGAGCAGGGTAAACGCTACCCAGCTACCCCCAAATGGACAGTGTCGGGGTGGCGCAACTGCCGCCGCAACCCAGACTCTGCGTACCTCACAACCACTCCAACTCCAAGCATTGCCTACTGTGTATATATATATATATATACTGTATAATATGTGAATAAATATATACATTAATAATCATTATCATGTAGCATCCATCACAAATAAATCATGTCAAGAATCACCATTACAAGCCGCTTCATGGATTCTAACCGGGGTTACAAGCTATGGAATCCGATCACCCCACTGAAGCCATCAACCAGCCACGTCTCCCCCACCAATCCGCGTCACATGATCATCATCTTCAAACTCCTGGGATCGGACAACTGCTCCAACTGGCTGGTCAGTTGCTAATTCCGATTTAGGTGCATGTCCACCTATAAAGGGTTTAGGGATGCCAATTTGCATACGCACAAATAGATATAGACACGATGTGTATGCAAAATATGTTCCTACACGGGACGCTCAAAACAAGTCCATACAAGTCCCCAAGTGTTCCCACTGCACTCTGTCCAATGATGCATATGATCACATGTTATGATATGATGTAATGTTCCACTACTCTGGTATATGGAAGACCATTCACAAACACCTTCTAAAAACAAAGGTCCCAAAAGCCCCATATGTGTACACAGGCACGTGTCAATGCACATCTGTGTCAATATAGCAAAGAACAACTGTTGGGTCAAGGTTGGTGATTGCCAGCTGGCGGCTATGATGTTTGCAACGGCCTAAATAGTAGAATCATATATATATATATATGTATGTATGAAAAACATGTACATATATATGTAAATATAAATCTATACGCATATACATATTCACACACATACATAATAAGTAAATACCTATGAACAAAAGGTGTCTGTGTATACACGTGATGAATAAATAAACAAATATGTATATATATATATATATATATATATACATTGATATACATTTTTACACATTTACGCACATTTCCAATACATTTGCATCGATTGACATATATTTACATGCATTTAAATACATACATTTATATATGTTACATTACATTACATTACATTACATCACATCACATCACAGCACAGCACATCACATCACATCACATTGTATTACGTACATACATATGCACATATACACATGCAAATGTTTACTTGCACACACACACACATATGCACTTTTTACATTCATATACAATTACCCACATTTACATGCACACACACACATCTACACCCTTACATGCATATACATGTTCACACATTTAAGTGCATATACATATGGTTTAATTACAGCATATATAAATACTATCATATATAATTATATAGTATATATATGTAATTAAATACTAATTATCATATATATATAGATTATATATATATATGTAAATACCTATATTTAAAGTATATATATATATATATGTATATATGTACATGCAAATATCAAGTATGTATTCCTTGGATGCTTCGCTTGGACGATGCTTCGCATGCTTCACGCGTCGCGCCGCGCTGCGCTGGTTTCCTTGGTGCTCAAAGTGATGCGGCCGTTGGTCTCGTCGGAATGCACCTGGGAAGCGGCGTGAGTCGTGAGGGTCTCCGTGGTGAAGTCCTACAGAAGCCCAGCTGCTGATGGTACCCTAGGGAACCCTACCATGGTACATGGGGAGCAACCGTGGGACTGCAACCATTGGACTAACCCCAGTTGGGAATTACCCTGGTGGTATTCCAGCCAACGCTATGGAGCTGTATCCGAACTCACCCCCGCTGCAAATCAAAGTAGACCAAAGCATTCGTCAGTGGGGAGCAATGTTTTTTTTACGACAAGAATCATCCCTGATGGTGACACACCATTCAAAATAGCTATATTGATTAAACATTCAAAATCGTATCTATAGATGTATCAATTTGATGGCTGCATCGGTGAGAGCATTCAATGCTTGAATCACCAGAGTTTGTACACCAAATCACTCACCACTTGGTTGAGTCAGCTGCCCTCCTTCAAGATTGCTGCACTGGTGGGGTGACGATCGACAAACAACACAAAAAGGTCACTTAGGACTTCGGGATATGTATATCTAAATATATATATATATATATGTGCAAATGGTTGGTGATTGGTCGATATTGGCTGCCTCATCCCATCAAAATGCGCAAGTCAATTGCAAGCTATCATCCCAATTAGTATGGTCGAAAACAAACAACATCATTGAAACCCCCAACCAAATAATACCAACTATACATCTAGGAGCAAAAATCAGTGTTGTAACAATGAAAGGATGTCACAAAACAATCGAGTGTGCAAAAGGAATGTACATATATGCATTTCATCATTTATATACTAATGAATGGATATAGACCCCTGAAGCTAGTGTCAACACGGTGGGTTGTACTTATTATGCTAATAAGGATCGTAGCGGTTAATCATGGTTAGTGTAGTAATTGTAAAACCTTGTTAACCAGCAATGGAAATTAATAAGTATTGGTAGTGTAGCAAACAAGCCAATGATGACACTTGGTATTCAAACGTGATGGTTAAATCATGTTAAATCAATGATGCTAACTGATCGGTAGATCCAATGGTTGGTGATTGGCTACGCGGCAAAATCATCAATTATGAACCACAATAGTTGCTAAACCTAACCCGACTTAGTTGATAATAGTCAAAGCTGGTCGAACACACAATGTAAATGGTTCATGTCATTATGGATCTGCCATAATGGAAAAGCCCACTTCACCAAAAACAGCTGCTGGTTCCCCAATCAGGTGCTGCGGGGATTCATATGATTCATCAGGTCTCCGGACCACAAAGACTTTCATTTCGGTGCCGATGGGGAACATCTTGTCCACCCACTTGTGGGAAGATTTCTGGCGCGGGCATGAAAGCCACGACTGAAACATGAGCTTCGCGGCTGATGGTGTGTGATCATTCATTTAAACATGAGGTATTAAATGCGAGATATCATGTGGTGCTAGTAAAATGATTAAAAACATGATGTGTGATCAGTAAACAAAGGAGGATCCGCACTGACACCGGGATCCACAACGATGAACTCATATGTACAGGGCCAGCTCGCTGAGCGATTTGCGAACTGAAATAGACTGGTTTCTCACGGTCTCAACTGGCCAAATACCAACACTCTTGACAAAAAATGAGAAACAAAATCCCACCACTAGCTCAGTAGTGAGGTAGGGTGGTAGAAACACTCATGTCAAACCACTATGATTTGACCATCTTTGACCGCCATAGTAGGGTGGTTTCTCATGGCTTCTTCCCCTGCCAACAGCATCCGTGGTCGGCCCGGCGGGCTTGGGATTTTTTGTCAGCTACGTACAACTGGCTGCCTCGGGGCTCTGGTGTACCAAGAACGGCTGATGGTCCGGCAAATGGCTGGGTTTATGGTTGGGTTAATGGCTGGGTTAATGGTTGGGTTAATGGTTGGGTCAATGGTTGGGTCAATGGTTGGCGAAAGTCAACGATGGTTTCATCTTGCTGCAAAGGTTTTTTTTTTTTTCTGGGATTCATCGTGGTATGATTGTAAGGTAAAATGATGACAAGGGTCACTGCAACAACAGCAACAACAACAACAACAGCAACAACAGCGGCAAACAACACAAATAAATAATGGCAAGAATCACAACAACCACAGTGAATCAACACCAACAAAACCGGGACAACCCAACCACCAAAACCAACTGCAACAACCGCCAACCCAAATACCATAGCCGCCCTGGCGCCTTTCGAGAGATGTCGTGCATGTCCAGCCTTTCATCGGGCTTGAGAAGGGGAAAAATAGCAACGCAAATCACACAATGGAGTATACGAAATATCGGCTCTGAACCGGTGTACCCCCCACTTATCGTCCTTTATATCAACCATTTACAGTAATAAAATATCCATAGCTTTGGGGTGTACCCCCATGGCTGGATAAACCACCATAAGTGTATCTGTATATGTGCAAATACCCAGTGGATATGAATAGGGCCGGGAACTGCAGGGTGAAACGACTCACCCTATCAGTAACCAGCTGGCAGTGAACGGGTGATTCAACTCTCAATAACCTTGATTTTATTTTGGGTTAATTCAAGGGTCATTACTATCTATGAATCTTTCTTACTGACTGATAACATTTGACCAGTATTCTCGGAACATTTGCTAAGTATTCTCGGCCATCATTGATAATACTATATAGGACCGTTGATGGTAGCAACACTTGTCAAAATAATGGTACTGCTACTGATATAGGCTAGAAATAGTCAGCCATTGGATGAAATGGCAATGGGACAATTGCCATTGCTAATATTTGCTGTTAATACCATTGATAGCAGCTAATACTAACTATTAGATTGTAGCAAATACTAGCTACATACAGTAATCATAATACCAAAAACTTAACACCACTTGCTAGTAGTATCAGCAACAGTACTATTAGCCATTTTCATTGCCAATACAACGATAGTCAGTCCTGACTCAAAGTATAGAAGCAAATGGTCATACTACAATTCATAGCCAACCCTTCTTAAATCTTAGCAATCAACCATTTAGTAGCTAATCATTAACACTAATTTATAGTAATATGGATATGAGTCAACCCTGTACCCTTGTTCCCCCGCTAGTAACCATTGTTTTCCCTATTATTGTTGGTCACTATCCATCACTACTGGTAGGGTAATATTGACCCATAGCCAAATCATAGTATTCCATTCTAGATGCCTATCATAGTTTACTTATTATAGTATTCCATTATAGCTACGAAATAATCAATGTTGTTATAGCTAACCCTTAGCCTTAATAGTTTGCCTATTCGCCACTCTCCGTTTCGCATCAGCAGCTGTGAACATGGCGCTCTGAGACGTCGGACATTCCCTTGGGCTTGTCGTCACCCTCCAATGCCATGACCTGGGCGCGTTCGTGTCCCGTGATCATACGGAATTCATCGGTCTGCGTGTGGAAATGCACTCAGATCTGATGAAAAAAATCTGTGGACATATATATGTCTATCTATATCTAAATATATAAATAAATGAAAATAGATATGTACAATATGATTGTATTATGTCAATTGCATAAGTTTCTTCAAGGTAAATACACACATATCTAGATACATATCAACATGATCATGGCTGCTTTCGATCAATCCACTTCTTGCAAAACTACTACACCCATTTAGTTACATTTAATGTGTTTTTGACTGCATGTGTTTTAGGCTTCACAAGTTCCACTGAATAAACCTCAAACGGATCCAAGCTGCAGCATCAGCAGCGGCTGCAACAGCCAAGGGAATCCTTTGATTCCATTCTGAAACTAAGGTCTTTGGATTCTTGCAATGATCTGATCTTACTAATATTCATACGACTTGATTGGAATCAAACACATGCATTTCTATATACACAAAGTAAAGCTCATCATATTTCTCATGGCCAATGTCATATGTTGATCTCTTTTTTATATCTAAAACAAATGAATAAATACATATAATATTCAAAATAAAACCATATAGATATTTCCACTATGATATGATATATATATATATTTTTATAGATATATCATGGTTGATATACACCATGGTGCCATATCATACTGATAGACTGATAGATATTATCCATCTAGATTCATATTTGAATCAATTTTCCTATACACCGTGGGTGATACGACCACCCCCGGGGCCCCGGTTTCCCCGGCGACCCTCCCGCGGCCGGGCTCCCGCACCAAGCCCTTGGGGCAGTGGGCGTGAACCACCTGCAGGTTCTCTGTGTAGACACGGTGAAGTTGATGAAATGATGGTTACTGTTGGTTTCTGATTAGTGTAAACCCCCCTAAAGTCATAGAAATAGATGAAACCAACAGGTAGATACTAATCAGAAACCAACATTAATGATAGGGGAACCTGATGGTTAATGATGGTTACTGTAGTGATGGTTAATCAATGATGGTTAATGATATATCTCTGGTTCAGAAGGCTTCACAAACCATAGTCATGATTCATGATGGTTAATGATGCTTAATGAATGGCTGATGATGGTTCGCAACCAGAAGTTTTGGATGGCTAATGATGGTTAATGATGGATAGTGAAGTTAATGATGGCTCTGGGAAATGTCATGATTAGATGGCTAATGAATGGTTAATGATGGTCAACTAATTGTTAAGGATGATTGTGTGAACAACTATCAATTTTCTGGGAATAGTGGTGGCCAAAGATGGGCCAATGATGGTTGATGACGGCTAATGAATGGTTAACAAAAGTTAATTGTTGATGGTTGATGAATGGTTAATGATGGAATGCTGATGCTGCATGATAGTTTAAAGCTGAGAATGATGGTTCAGAATGATTCTTTGATGGCTCATCAATGGTTAACCACTCCACCAGAAACAACCAGCGAATAGTGAGTGATAATGATGGTTAGTGAATGGTTCACAAGTCGGTGGCTTTTCGATCAGTAATCATCAACACTGGTTGATACCGGCTGATACAGGAACACCATATGGCTGATACATGCTTTTTTGTTCATGAGTAATCCAACGGGCAATGTTTGAGTTGCTAAATGACCGTTGATCAATAGTTGTCGGTTGGTGGATGGATAGTGGCTGATCAATGGACCAATGCTGTCAAAGCAATTGATGCATATGGTTGATGACTACCGATTCCATGGCTATTAGTGAATGCTTGGTCAGTGGTCAGTGATGGGTTACTGCTTGACAAGTTTGTGTTTTGCCCTGGATCCACTAATGAGACCAATGTGTGATTCCAAGGAAGTGTTTTAAGTTTTAAGTGTCAAAGAAGAACTACTTGGATAGCAATGATTAGGACAACATCACGTAAATTAACCACATTTGCAGCCTCCGATCGTTCTCAAAAAAGGTCCAGCAATGATAAAATCTTGCTTGCCAACCAACCACCAACCAAAACCCGGAATGAGCTGCACCCTGGCAACAGAAACCGTTCTGGGTGCCCCAGCAGCTTTCACGATGCTGCCTGCCTTGACGCAAGGAGTTTCGCGGGCAAATGCATGGAAGGGAGTGGTGATGGATATCAACCAGCAATAGTCGTCAATAACCAGCAAGTACCAGCTATTGTATAAGCAGCAACTAGCTAGAAATGGTGCAATGAACCAGCTGACAACAAACAACATTAACAACCGGTAGAATAAACAATTGCAAACAAGAGCGGACCAGGGAGGACTTGAACGTCCAAGATTTGCTGAATGAACAACTTGTGTCCAAAGGCAAGGCCATGCCCATTTGGCAACTGGTCCAGATGATACATTTTTGTCTATATCTATACATATAAATATAAATATATTTTTTTTTGTTAATGCTGTGCCTTGTTCATGCTCCTACTTGCGGCATGTGGGGAATCGGCAATTTATGATATGGGTGACTTAGTACGTTGACTTCGCCAGTAATTCTTCATCATAGCCAAGTGTCCCTGTTCATTGTGGTGAATTCTTGTCAGGGCTGGCCATCATTGGCCCCAAGAATCGAAGCGTTGTCGCTTCACGGTGAAAAAAAAATCTTTCAACAACATCAATGACAAGCCACAGCCCCCTATCAATGACATAACACCTAACAAATGAAGTTACAATCTCACTGACAAGCCACCGCCCCACCTTCATTATCACCCCCTATACCAATCACAAGGGGCTCCCCGACCTCCAGCTGAACCCAGAAACCTCCCCGGCGGTCTGACCCGACCCTGGCGGCTGCACCTTCAACTCCTTAGCCTTCGCAATGGATCGCTGCTGCTCCAGCCTCGGGGGTGCGATGGAGACCAACCACCAACAAGCTGCCGTTGCACCGTGACGCGACATGGTTGAACCGTTCATGGGGCCACGCCATGAACGGCGCAAGCACAAAATTTGCTTCACAGGTTTGGATTCAACAAAGGTAGCAAAAGAAATCCAAAGAACCAATCATGAAGGACTCACCAGCTCACCTTTGTCAAAAATCGGTAGCAAATAACTCGTTGATTTTTGGTAAGGCGCTCCATGTGCCTTACCACCTCTGAAAAAAATTCGCCAAGGGGCTGGAGGTCACCCAGAAATGCTTGGTGCGGTGGTAGCGATTTTCAGGGCATTCCCAAGCAACTGCAATGTGTTTTGTTCATGTTGGGATCCTTGGGTGGGAGTCCCCGTTGGCTTACCCTGGAATATTTCAATTCATTCCAGGGGATTGCACGTCCCTGCGTGTATATTATTCCGCAGGCCTCCAACCTATTGGAATGATATCACCATTTTTTTTGAAACTCCTCGGAACCTCCTAGCAAAATTCTTCCATATAAGAAATTACTCCATGAAAACTATTCTGGGAGGTCACGGGGGGGGGTAGGGGCGAGGAATAGTTAAGGATGGAAATGGAACCGAACTTGTTGTTTCAGGTTGCCAATAACTTCAGCCAACATCAACCGACAATCAAGATCAGCCAAGTATCCCATGCTGCGTTGCTGGCTGACCATCGAGCAAAGACTCGGAGGGCCATAAGGTCTTGATGTACCCACTATCTACGTAGCCCATCCAATCAAACAACACATTGCCCAACTACAAGAAGCCCAAGAAAGCACATTTCAAATCTCCAATATCCATGCTATCTGGGGAAGTGTGCTTTGTTCTAGGTGTTTTTCGTTTTGGGGATGTTACACCAGGTATTGTGAAAAAAACGTCCATTCAGTGCATGTACTGGGATAAAATGATTACTGCAACTAAATGGCGATTTTTTCCACAGTAGGGGTGGACCATGACAAGCCCAAATATGAATCATGATTGATCACTGTACCATTTGACTAAACCATCAAATATCATACACTATTGATCGACCATAGAATCGACACTGATTTGCTGCTGATCAACATTATTCAATAGTGTTTGTACCTTTCCTATCCATTACAAACCATCAATTGTCAATCAAGCATCATGAGGGGCCAATCAACCCTTCATCAATTACCTATTGACCATCCATTTACCCATCATTCACCCATCAGCGGACCATCACCACGTACCCTATCCACCCCATCTACCGCTGCCGAGTGGCCAGAGGTAGTGGGAGAAAATGGGCGTCGCCTGGGCACAATAGCGCAAGGTCACCAGTTGTTGAACATACCATTCGTGGTACTACGGAGTGGTAGTGGCCATTTCAGACAACCAGTTGTTGGATTAATCAACAGTAAATGGCAATAATCAACAGTGAATAGTGATCAAGGTTGATCAATTGTGAACAGTGATCAAGGTTGATCAATTGTGAACAGTGATCAAGGTTGATCAATTGTGAATAGTGATCAATAATCAAT
Source organism: Symbiodinium kawagutii (assembly GCA_009767595.1). Classification (NCBI taxonomy): domain Eukaryota; class Dinophyceae; order Suessiales; family Symbiodiniaceae; genus Symbiodinium; species Symbiodinium kawagutii. The sequence goes on from VSDK01029069.1 coordinate 41,767, forward strand.
AGTAAGTGGTACCAGTATTACGGAGTGGTAATGACGCTTGGTATCACTGGGTTGGTGGGAAAATCTGCGGCAAAACTTTGTTTTAATCAGCAGTTAAAGAGGTTTCCTGTAGATTTTCCCAACCATTTCTGGGATAGTGTGGTTGATGATGGCTACTCAACAGTAAATGGCAATAATTAACCATTATTTACTAAAGGTAACCAGTTGATCCCAGTTGGTTGGCTTAATCTACCCTACATAGTGATGGTTAATCAATCAACAGCGATGATTCATCAATAGTACGTATTGACAAACATTTGCTCACAATAGTACATAGCCTTCACACACAGTAGCAACAAAGGTTAATGGATGTTAATGGTATCAACATTATGGTAAAACAGTATCACCATTATGGTAAAACTGTATCACCATGTAAAACAGTATGGTTTGCTACTGACCAATAGCAACACATTCACATGCCATAGTTCAATATTTTAGTCTTGTTGGTACGGTGATTCTCTTAACTTAGGAGTAGTTCTAATTCACAGAAATGACAATAGGGATCTTGTAGTTGAATATGATCACGTAAAACTAGATACTTGAGCCAATACCTAATGATTGCTCACAATAACTGCAAAATTACATAATTGTTGATGGCAATGTGACTTACTTGTCAACATTCAGGTTCGTGGGCTACCACAACCTGCTATCATTGAAGCCAATGGGTAGTTACACTTTACACTGAAAGGATGAATCAGGAATGAATAAACCTGCTTATATAATCATTGAACAAACATGAACAATGGACTTCGATGTCGAGGAAGGATGCAAATGATCGGAATTAATATGGAACTAAAACTATAACCAACAAACTGAGAAAAAAACTGCTGACACAAGAGCACTCATTCTTTGATTTTGAGTAATTACGGATTATATAATTTTGTTTTAGCATCAATACACCACGTAAGTGGTGACCTTGACCATGCAGCAATCATCACTTGAATCTAGCAACCAGCTGACCAGCAAACCCACAGGCCGGCCAGGCGATCCACAAACCGTTGAGTTTTTGGTACGTCGAACCCATTTCTTGTACCTGTTGCACCTCCCTGTTCCAGCCAAGAAACGACAACAACAACAACAACAACAACAACAAGGACAAGGACAAGAACCAAAGCAACAGGGAAAGCAGCTCCCACTGTGATTGCTTCGTCTCAAGCTGTCCAACAAACACATATTCATCATCAAGGGTTAGTACAGCTGATAAGGTAATTACAAATCATAATGAGCAATCATCAGTAGTAGACATCATTAGCAATCAACTCTACCCAACTATGGCTACACCACACCTCAAGGTACAGTACTTGGACACAACCTGCTGGTTCCAGCCACTCAGAGTATGCCGCTGCTTGGTGGTATCATCAACGGTACGGAAAGTGGTAGTTTACCAGCCTTCACCACTGACCGTCATCACCCCAGAATAGATTATGGCACTTAATGGCATCATGATCAACCAATATCAGAAGTTATATATCATTAAGAGATATACATAACCATTATCAACCCCTCTTGTTAAGCATTCCTAACAGTTGTGACGGATATGGGTGACAGTGACATGATCACCCCAAAAAAAGGAAGGTGAACATCCCAACAAAGGCATACTAGTTGTGCTAGTCACATCTAGTCACGTCACAGGGTGCAGGGTATTAACCCACAGACTTGTTGTTGATTATCAATTGATCGTTGATTGCTCTATTTTTGTGGAGTGTTGATTGCAAGTCGTTCTTGCTCGTCTCTTTGTTGATTGATGTCATTGTACTAGTCATTTCGGAGTGCTTTTGTTTGGATACACTTTGGGATAGTTTGAGCCGGTATTTGTTGAGAAATGTGATTCCTTCAAATGTGATTGAGACAAAGGAAGTTCAAAATAATATTGATATACACAACACAAGTATATGATAATATGAATGCGTAGTCAAGATGTGTATGAAAGTCATATCTTAGAACAAACACACATTTTTAGAACAAATGGTTGATTGCAAAACCAATGTTGTCTGGTATAGAACGAAAAATGCTAACTCTATTAAAATAAAACACCCGCAGAACACATTTTAGAATTTTTAGAACGAAGTGAGTGCCTGACACACGACCCCAGCCACGCTGGGACACTCCCCAGGGTGCCTTGTTCTTTTTCTTGTAGAGATTGGGCCATGGGCTCCACTTCAACCTGATGCTGCATCAGGAAAGGCTACAGCAGCTAGGACCACTGTAGCAACAAAGATTGCCCGTAGTTCTTTGGCTATGACTTCTTGAAAATGATTTCCATTCCCATCATACTTCATAATTGAGTACATGACAAGTAGGTGGACAAATAATAAGTAATTACTGTGATAAGCATTGGCTCATAACTTGTGAATCACAACTGTTTCTTCCTACAATATCCTACAATCACATTGGCAGAGGGTCAGTTCACCCTTAGTCCGCCTGGTTCCACTATCATTGATTAACCAGCACGTTTTCTCTATGAAATTATTCGTTATCATCCCCAAGTAGTTGGTTGGCTAATATAGACCCAGCTCGCCATATTGTTGATATACCCACTACTATCGTTGGTGAACTCATCCCCTAACCATTAACCATTAACCAGTTGGTTGAGCATTGGTTTGTTGGTTAACCACCACTTGAGTATCATGAGTCCAAGCTCTAATCCAATTCTCGGCTAGTTAACCAGCTGGTTAACCATTGGTTGGTTGGTTAACTGCTTGACTCAACTCGCCACATGATTACACGACCAAACGCAGCACCAGGTCGTACGCTGCGATCCACCTGTCCACATGTTGCTAGCAATGTTGCTAGCCCCGGGATGAGCTGCCAGCCACCCCCTGGTTGATTCATAAGGGGTATCCACCAAAAGCGTTGGCTTCCCATCAAAATGGTACCCCCCCAGTGCATCAACCTAGGGTTTCTTATTGCTTCTAAGATGTGGTGACTTCATAGTGAAGCAACTTATCCTAGAGGCACTGTCATCCATTGCGTTTGGTATCTACCTGGTTGGTCGGCGGTTTCGACCCATCTGGAAAATAATAGTCAATTGATCAACATTGGAGGGAAAAATCAAATGTCAAAAAATGCTTCAAACTGGAAACAAACCAAGTATTTTTGCGATTCAGGCCAATGGCTTTACCATAGCTATTTGAGAATGGATGCAAGCCTGATTCCAGAAATTCCATCGTGTCCCAGCTGTGTCGAAGGCTTTGCAAAGTTATCCAACAAGGGTGGAGAGTCTCGACTTTTGTGCCTTTCAAAAAGGCAACCAACATCTAGTGGTGTCGGCCGAATTGGTGGTTCCATATTGAGGTCAAGAATGTGGTGTAATGCTAATCTAAGTTGCTGTCGCGGTTTGATCTCAATCTTGCTCTTGATGTTCTAGCTGCTTTGTTTCAACAAATGAAGCACAAAAACACCCTTAGAGTTAGAGCGATCATTGTTCACCCCCCTGCTGAGGCAAACTTTCACGATCCAAACAAACAAGCCAAGAATGTTGCTGATTTTACACGCTGGGTTTAGAATACTCAACAAACAGTGATCATTGCTAATGTTGGTTTCTGATTAGTGTAACCCCCCTAGAGTAATGAAAATAGATGAAACCAACAGGTAGATACTAATCAGAAACCAACATTATTCACCATGCATAACCATAAAGCTCTTGGTAGCTACCCATGGTAGTCCCCCAGCTTCACCAGATCCCGGGGACCGCGACCCGACTGATGAACCCGGGTCCCGGGCTCTGAGTTCACGCGCTGCATAGGGCAGCAAGTGCACTCCGCCTGGTCAGCTGGGCGTATCATTCCGACTGGTGGGTAAAAATGGCTACCCTATGGCTTGACACATACCCATATGGCCCATAAACAGTGGCAATGTTGCCATCATTCACCACCATTGAACTAATATGACCATTAAATAACAATATTATATGGTATGTTTCCATTCACTAATAACCTGGCGATTGTTCATGGTAATGTTAAGTAATATTTGTTACCATAATTGATTACATATGGTAGTAATATTCATTAGTTGGGTAGTAAATATTAGCTTATCATTATCATTAACAATCATTCACCAATATGATAATAAATGTGTTTATGATTGTCAGTATATTAATTATCTACTCATGCCGCAATCAAGATGATAATAAGTATAATAATGACTATTATGATATTAATGATATATTCATATCGTAATGAACGTATTCACCACCATTCATCAAAGAACATTGCATGGTATGCCACTATTCATTAACATATTCACCACTATTCATGAGTAAAACTAAAATCACAATAATTCTGCTTATGATTATCATTACATTGATGATATACTATGATATACTGATAACATTATGAAAATTCATGTCATTGACATTCGCCATGATAAATACTACACACTGAATATATTGCCATCACTATCCTAAATATTACTAAATACTAAATCCTATATCAAAATATCACCACTACTACTATATTAATGATTAAAAACATCATAATTCTCATTATTATCATCAACAATGCTACTTACTAAATATCAATAATCATTATCATCATTAACATCATGATCATTAATATATCATTTTGTCATTATCGCCAAACATCATTTACAACATATTAACTATTCAGCACATATTAACTATTTGTCATTATAATCAATACAGAAAGGCCTGTTGTGAGCGCGGAAAAGCAAGTTTTTTTTGGATATCAGACCACATAATGCTGTATATGTATTTGTTTTTGCGCTCACAACAGGTGTGTAATCATTGTTGTTTTAGTTATGTACTTAGTATGTGCCTGAAAGAAATAAATGAGCATGTCCCAAAGAAATGAATGACCATTGGCTGTTTGCTGTTTGTCCTTTATCTGACATCAAAAAGACGTCTGCTTGACAAGATTGGATTAATCTGGATTAATCCTAGGAACTCTAAACAGTGAACAAAAACCAAAAAAACCAAAAAAAACAAAAAAAACAAAAAAAACAAAAAAAACAAAAAAAAACAAAAAAACCAAAAAAACCAATGATTTGGGGACTACTTAGATACCGGCCCCCTTCAGACTAGTCTGGAAATATTTGTTTTTTTTTGTTTTTTTTGGTTTTTTTGTTTTTTTTGTTTTTTTTGGTTTGTTTGGTTTTTTTGGTTTTTGTTCACTGTTTAGAGTTCCTAGGATTAATCCAGATTAATCCAGTGAGCCCCAAAATGCTCTAAGTACCCTGGGTTCCAGTGCCCCACCCTCACCTGACCCTACATCAAACATATAGGAAGCACCGGTTACGTAGTAAAACCGCATATAATATGAGCTTTAGCTAGGACTATGTAACTTACCCTCATTCAAATAATCTCCAATTTTGTTTCATCATAAGCACCATAGATAGCAATTGACACTACCATAACCACCACGATAGCAATAATGACCATCATAACTCATAAATTACAACATAGGTCATTATATCTAAAATAAATTATTTTGACCAAAATTA
>VSDK01029069.1:47629-117129 GCA_009767595.1 Symbiodinium kawagutii
AGGTGGCTGCTGATACTGTAGTTACCATGGTTCCTTACAGTTCTTTGGTTACTTATGGTCACTTTAGACTATATACTGTTGTTGTTACCTACTGCTGATTCTTCACCATACTAGTGGCTCATAACCACTCATTTCTATGGTGTTGCCTGATTAGTCCATGGAGCCAATCTGAATTGCGATGATAGCCATCTAGAAACGACATGCTCAGAATATAAATGCAAATATTGGGCAGGGGCCTGTGAGTTCCATGCAAGCCCGAAAAGCTATATTGGTACTCATCACTTCAAATGTTGATGCTTGGGCAATGTCACTGAGTTTTTTGGTCCATATAGAAAGTATGGATAATATCATTGGTCACTTGTGGTGATTTGTGGCGATTGGCTGGTGGCAAAGGATTTGATTTAATGGTAGTTATGGTGGTTGCTGTATTGGCTGTATTGTAGTTACTGCAAAAATGTTTGCATAAGTCCTTTGGGGGTTGTATCTAAAGGATGGAAGACAAGACCCAAGTTACTGAGCTATTGCTCGTTTTAGTGCCATGTATATAACAATAAGATGTTCCACCTCTGTCATTTTTTCTAAAATGGAACCCATCTGAAGAGATAATGTCAGCCTAATAGGTTCCAACTCAGCCCAAAGAAATTGAATTGCAAACAGTATTTGCATCCTCGGTGAAGCATCATAATATAGCCACAGGGGATTCACCTTACATGTACATCGCATCCCAATAGAACCCATCCATATACAAAGTAATACAAAGTAATACAAAGTAGCACAGTAATACAAAATAATACAAAGAAATGCAACATATGACTACAAGTAATATGTAGAGTGCTGCCTAGTGGAAGCTGGCTAGTGCACAGCAATGCTCTCACCATCTCTCACCCCAGCTTACTCAAACAATTTATGAAACCATTGATGACATTGTTAGCCCAATAAGACTTATCCACATACAAATGTTGTGTAAGGGCTGTAAGGGCCCATGAATTCCATGAACCCAGCAAACTGAGAGGGTGCTAACTTTCACTACCATAACCAAGTCCTCACACCACTTTTCTATTTGGCTAACTTGCCATTACATAATTGTCCAAAATCCCGCGCTCACAACAGGCCCCTCTCAATCAATATAATTATTGACATACTAATAATTAATTGCAGTATTAATATCATTAATAATCATCATAATCATAATGATTACTAAATCTTAAGCATTCGCCACTCTTCACCAGGGTTCCTCCCCTTGACCAAGGGCACGAAACGCCGCGGCTCGCCGCTCGGCGCCTTCAAGACATCGCCCACGTTGGGCCGCTCCGCCAGACCTTCGAAGCCTCGCCATGGGGGCGGCGCCACGGTGAGAGGAAGTGCGCCACGGGAGGTGAAGGATGGGCAACGATGGTAGTGAATGATGGTTGCGCATTGGTCTCAGCCACCCCCCAGTGGTTTATGATGGTTAATGATGGTCAATGATGGTGGTTGAAGATGGTTAGTCATAGTGGTGAATGATGGTGGTTGATGATGGTTAATGATGATGGTTTATGATGGTTTATGATGGTTGATGGTGAAATCATGGTGGTTGAAGATGGTGAATGATGGTGTGGTGGCTCATGATGGTTGATTTTCAACTTTCACAGTGCATGCCTTGGTTCGGCTATGTACAGGACCGGCAGTTGCGTGGCACGAACATGATGGTTAATGATGGTTTATAACTGATCATGATGGTGGTTAGTGTTGGCTAATGATGGTAGCGAATGATGGTTCAAGTTGATGATGGTTCTTGAATGTTCTTGAGTTGTTTCAGGAATGATGAACAAACAAACATCTATGGAAATAAGAATGGTTAATGATGTTGGATGATTGTCAATAGTGATAAATGATGCTTGTAAAAATATAGCTAATCATGGCTAATGATGCTTAATGGTGGTTAGAGATGGTTGTAAAAATGGTTGATGATAGCCGATTTGATTGATAAATGGTGGGAAATTGACTGTCAGTTTGTGGGTAATTGATGGTCCATGGTGGGTAGTTGATGGGAAATTGGTGGTGATGGTCACGGTTCACTGACAATTGATGAATTATTGCGACGCTATCCACAAGTACCCAGGAACCTATGTCTATAGATAACCTCATTTCTTGATCAGCATGGACCATTTGCAAATGCATGAACACACCCAAAATCCCATGGAAAACATGCATCCCAAGCCACAAAGCCCTACCCCTCACCCCTCAAGCCTAGGATCTTGAGCTCCTACATCTCCGTCAAGATATCAACTGGACAAAAAGGATAACCCTCTTGCATCACTAATGTAGGCGTCAAGCAGTTCTAGATCCCAAATGTTCCCCTTAAAAGGCCACTATGAGGATAGGGCCGAACCATGTCTGTTTGGGGGCATCCACCCACAACTCAGAGTACTGGCATAAACCCATGTCACGGATGGCTTAAGTGAACCTCTATGAATCAGCTCGTTATTTGAGTGAAAGGTACCTGTGAACAACCCATCCTGGTTGATTTTCTGGTTAACCAGCTAGTTGTTTGAAGCCGGGCAAGTCAGCTGTCGATGCTGCTGGTCCGGAGCTAGCTTTGTGGTCAATGTTTCATCATCCAGGCATCCCCATTTTTATGGCAATGGAAAGATTCCAACATGAGCTGAGCAGCTACGGTTCGGAGGGGTTTACAATAGGAAGGGATGACATATATTCAAATACCAGCAACAGCAACAAATTCACCAAGCCCAACAACACCACCGACAGCCCAACAACACCGTCTCGTTCTCTTCAGCATCGCTTCTCATCCCCTGGGTTCACAATCCGCGCTTTACCGGTGACGAGGAGCTTTTAGGCATCCATGCACAAAGACCGCTATTCAACATCTCCACCTTGCAACCTGGACAGCAGCTTGGCACCGGGATCGCCCCCGAGTTGTACCTTTGTGGGTTCCGGGCAGTTCGGGCCAACGGTTCATTCATAGCCATTTTGGGTGACCCAGCTGGCCATGTATGGTGGATGGCACCCCTGAAATAGCATGTAGCATATGGCTGAACGAGTACAGTAAATGGGAGTCTGCTGAGTGCGCTGAAAGGAAAGTAGCAGCTGGTTGTGATGGCTACGAGTACAACCCGTAGTTTGGTGCTAGGGCCAGAACCAAGCATCCAAAGATATGATGAACATGCAAACCAAAACTGTTCGGGTCATTCATGGGATGCGAGGGATACAGGGGCCCTTGACTCACAGCTTTATCAGCTTTTACAAACGACTGATTTGCTCCTGTCTCGTGAACCGCTTATGACCGACTATCAACCATGACACCAAACGACAAAATGCATGCTTTGCAATTTCTTGGGGAGTGTTTGCTTTGATGTTTTGTTCCCAGGGCTTTGGATTCTTGGCTCATTTGAAATGAATCGCCTTTGCCTACCAAATCAGATATATGAACAGGGGAGGGATTCCAACTGAACATTGAAGCCAACGCTGGACCTGCTGCCAATCCTCCACTTGATGCAAAAGAGACCAAAAGAAAGGGATTCTCATGCTTGCTTCGGCAGAGTTTGCAATATCTGAGGATTCAGGACCCATGGCCATGCGATGACTGGCCATGAGATACGGCGTCGAACTCACCAATGACCATCATTAACCACTAGTCACACCAATTATAATTGACAACAAATCACACTAGCTAAGCATTAACTGGGTATGTGCCAAAATAGGGCAACCAGTAACCCACGAAAAAATGATCCTTTTACCAGGAAACTATTGATTTTGGCGGTACCACTATTTTGGCACATGCCCAACTGCATAATCACTATCAACCACGCTGATTAACCATCAAAACACCACCAAATTGATCATCAATCATCGACAAATGACTATTAATCGCTAAATATGTTGACCATCTATTAACAATCAAGTAATTAAATCACTACAAATCACTATAAATTAATCCCTATAACCACTATATCATCACTATAAACTCACCCTTCCACCATGTGGTTAGGCCGCTCCGGGTAGCTCCTGGCCTAGCTCCCCCGTAGCGGCCCCCCGTGGCGGCCCCCCACCGTTCTCCAGGACTTCGGTGACGCGCACGTCCCAGAAGACCTTCTGGCCTGCGGTGAACTTTGAGAAGCGCGAGAGGCGCGAGACGTTCGTGCGCAACGTGGACCGTGGTAGCTCATGGTGGTTCATTCATGGTGAATTCGATGGTTAGTTTGTTGGTTGATGCATGATTAGTTTGTTGGTTGATGCATGATTAATTCATGATTAGTTTGGTGGTGAAAATTGGTTGGTGTCTTGTTGATTCATGATGGGGTTAATAGTGCTAGTTAATGGTAGTTAGCTGATGGTTGATGGTTAATTGGTGGTTGAGTGATGGGTGTTAATGGTTAATTGGTATTGATGGTTGGCTCATAATGATTAAGTGATGGTTGATGGTTCATGATGATTGCCAGTGAACTACTGGGTAGTTGATAGTTGACTAATGGTCAACAAGTTATTCATTGTGGATTGGTGGTGACCTGCTGATTAACGATCGCGCTTTGCTGGTCAATGATGGCAAACTCATAACAAAATTCATGGTGGGCACATACTGGTAAAAAATGGTTGATTCATGCTGATTGAGAACAACGGTTAAGTGATGATTAATGATCGTAAGCTGCTCATTGATCATGGGTGATTGATGGTTGATTGGTGGTCAATGAAGGTCACCTGATTGTGAATGATGGGAAATTGATGCTAGCTAATTGATAGTAAATGATGATGAATATACTGATGTGAAATAGAAGGGTAATAGAAACATTGAGATTTATGATGCTTGACTAATGGGAAAATGATGGTTGAATAGTGATTGTTAGTTGATGACTATTGCTTGTGCTTAATAACAATGGATAAACCTCAACCAACAAATCAACTATCAATTATATATACCCAACTAGTTTGTAAGATCATAATATGCAAGAAACAACACAATATAGTAATATAGTATTTTTCATAGATAGTAGAAGGCAATGAATACTGTTCATTCACCACCGTGAGCTACTGCAAAGCAAGAAATATCGAGCAAGTAGTTGATTGTGTCACCCTTGGTTGAAACAAGGCGGCCTAGTTTATGATAACGCGCTGCTTGACAATCTGGGGTGTATTCCCTGACATTATTGCTGCTTATCATTCCCCATCATCAACCATTAAGCAGCTAATCATTACTCAATAAGCCATTATTCTCAGCCATTTATGTAACCCCAAATTTCCCTAATCATTACGCATGAACCATGATTCTCAGCCATTTAACCCCAATTTTCCCTAGTCAAGCAGCTTAACCAGCTTACCAACCACCAACTAACCACCACTGATTCCTACCCAACAAACTCACGAGACCAGCTGACCATGAACCATCCACCTCCGCCGCCCAGCCGCCGCCGCCCAAGGGCCGCGCCTTTCTTGCGCGCTTCGATCATGCTGCGCCGCAAGACCTGGCGAGAATTGGCGGTTCACCAGCCGCGAGCTGGTTGAAGTAGTTGGTTTGGCTGGCAATAACAGCTATGATAACAAACTATTAGTAGCTGGTTTTTATCTACAAAACTAGTAGTTGCTGTTTTTAGCATAATAACAAACTATTAGGGATAATAACTATAACAGTTAAAACTACTGATAACAAAACCAGTAATTGATAGTACGGATAATAAAAACTATAGGTGAAAACTATTTATAGCTATAAACTATAGGTAGTTTAAATATCCTGGTTGATAGCTATGAAACTAATAGGGAATCCAGCTATATTGGGCGAGCTGGGTCAAGCTGTTAACGAAGCAATTTCAGCTAGGGGATGGTAATCAACAGTAGTGGGAAAACAACGGTTTCTGATAGGGGAACCAGCGGTGCTTTTGACCCACTGTCAAATCAACGAATTGTTGAAGTGGACTGTTGAAAAGTAATGGTTGACTGTTACATTACTGCTGGACTGAGGGATTGGATGTTCAACTCAACTCTTGAAACTAGTTGACCATTCCAATCTGATGGGAACTGTCATATATACCAGTTGTAAAATGTAGTCGTTAGCATACCCATGGTGAGACCAATAGTTGTATGGTAATGGTAGTGGTTGATGATGACAAATCATAGTTACACTAATAGTTGATGATGTCGGTTAAATGATGATTAATTGGTAACTAGTGATGTTTAATGATGGCAAACTAATGGTTGGCGATAGATCTTAAACTAAGGATTGGTGATACTACTGGTTAGTGATGGTACTACGGTACTTAGATCTATATACTTAGAACCAATGGTCGTTCAAAATAGCTGATGATGAAAAATGATGGTTCACAATGTCTGATAGTTGAGAGTGTGGGTCCAACATGGCTCACAATGGTAAACATATGCATCAGTTTAGGGGATCACAACTGAACCAAAGGGTGACATCAGCGGTTGATGTTGAATAAGAGTTGATAGCTGATAAGGAAGAAGGGTTACCAAACGTTCTTGCTTGCAACTTAAATGCTTAATGATGGTCACTAAATGGTGCGTTTGATGCGAAACAATCAATTATAGTTTGAAGTAACAACGTGGATCACAAATGGGTAAAATTAACATCAACCATCAAAAATGAGTATGAATCAAGAGGTTCAATAGCACGTATAGCAAACCTTGAATTAAAACACACATCCAAACAAAAAAAGCAGGGTTTTGGGCCCACAGCCGCAATCTTGCAGGCTGTCCTGCGAACAGGTGGATCATAGGCGCGATACTGGTATTCTGTATTCTTGATTCTTGGACCTGTTGATTTACATGGTTCAATGAAACTAGTTGAGGATGTTCATTTTTCACTTAAACCCAATTTTCATCAGTCGTCTGGGCTTTTTTTTGTTTGGACATGAACCGGCCATTATTGATGTTGACTTGTTGAGGTTGACATGATCCAGCCATGCTTGGGAGGAGAAAGCGACCCCCGCCCCCAAAAGGTCCAACTCATCAGCTGAGCAGCGATTTCAGTGAGGTGGGGAGTCATGCTGGTAGCATGGGCAACATGCACTGTGGGTGGTACCTTTTATGTTGACTGTGCTAGTGGTACCTAATTATATCTGACTAGCTATGTACACATCACACAACAAGAGTCCTGTATAACTAGTGCATGCATATGTAAACAGGAAAGTGAGCTGGTGGTGGCTATGTACTAGTTATATAGCTAACTTGGGTTGATAGTTGGGATTTCGCTGAGAAACTGGCACTATGATTAGCAGTGTTGACGTTTGTGCAGCGGCCATGGTGGATCTAGCTAGCAGGGCAGGTGACCAACCAATCACCGCCAGGGTTTTGGCTCAGATTGTTTCACGATGTATGATGCTGAATATCTATCCACATATACTAATGTACAACTAACTAAGAAAATACTATGTTGAATACATGTTAAATACCAATGTACACAAGTACGACTATGTAATCATTGATAGTTAATAGATATCTATCTTAAATACCATCTACTATAATCTATCACTATAGACATGTTCAATATCTATGTTAAATACCATCTATAGATGCTAGTTCCCACCCCCCACCACCCATGGCCGCCTGGAAACCGTAGCGGTAGTCCCTCTGCCAAACAGGCAAGGTCGTGGGATCGCGATCTTCCTCGATGTACCTGGGCCCAAGCGGCGTCCGTCCCGTGGTGAACGCCTTGCAGTGTTGGGTAGCAGTCTGGCTACACAAGCTGCAGCCTTCTACCAACTATTACATGGCTATGAGTCAATATTAACCAACCAATAATAAGGGAAAATAATCAGTAATGATAAGGAAAACAATGGTTAATGATGGGGAACCAGGGGTACGGGGTTTTGACCCACAGCCACATGGTAGTTTCTTAAAACAGGGGTACCCGCAAAATGGTTGATTTCTTACTACAAATAGCTAATATTGGATGATTTGGGGGCCCCACATCATGACCAACCACTCTAAATCTGCCCGATGATCAACCGCACCCTTGCTCTCTGAGATAATGTGTTTGATATCTTTTGATGATTGATGGTTGAGGGCAGCACAACTGCCTACTCTTCAAAATGGAACACTAGTGCTACAGTTTCATGCTGGGTCGTCCCCATCTTTCAGCTGCCCCATCCTGAGGCTCCCAGCCACCACTTGCGCTCCACGCGGTTCCTAGCAGGGTCAGGGTGCAACGGTCGCTACGGAGTATCCTCGGTGTTTTGTTACGTGCACGGTTCCCAATCCAATGGATCGCTGCTTATACATAGATGTGTGGAGCAACAATCTACACAAACAGGAGGGGAAGAGTCTAGCCATTCCATCTCTTGACAGCGCACATGGTGGGCCCATCATTCCATTTCCATACCCCATTATCACCTATCACCAGCCATGGCGTGCAATGCGTGCAACACATATCATGGGTTAAAGTTAAAGGTTATATTATATAGTGATATTTGTTCATAGATAATCCATGCGCACCCATCTATCGTTTACTTGTGTGCTTTTTATCTCAGTAGCAACAACATCTGTTGAATTTGATCTCGAACCTGATGCAAAATTTACATAGATTCACTAGCACAGGTCACTTCAGGACATAGCAACTGACATGAACTGCGTCGTACTACCGATGTTTCACAGGTCACCTGAAGTGGGCACCACAGCATGTCACCCCCAGTGAACCCGGCGCCTCACCGCTTGATAATGCCCGGTGACCTGCGAGCTATCTCGTCGGGAGCGTCTCCTGAGGCGCCGGCGTCACCAAGGGCTTCGACACGGTCACCCGCCACCACCATGCAGGATGTTTATCTGGTTGGTGGTTGCCGCGGGCCAAAAATATGGCATGTTGGTGGTTGCCTTATCCCAAGAATATGGCAAGATTGCGCAGTCGTCAATTTGGAAGCCATGATCCCGAGGAATGGTTGAATAACACGTTTGAAACAACCATTTTGCAAGGATGAATAGACCGAAGACAATCCAGAAATAAAGCAATGAACAAAATGTTTGACATGGGCTGACCCATCCTTCCCAATGGTTTATCAATATAGTTTGCCATTGGTAGTAAACCACTACCATGTGCGGTTCAATCTGTTTACTAAACCAGGGTAGCTGAGCCACTGACACATCAAACATTTCTGCCTGTAACGATACAAATTGGAGAATCAGGATTCCCCTCGAAGGTTGTTCCTTCATCCAACCAACTAGCCAAGCAGGCATTTAATCCTGCGAAACCACCAACTGTTGATCCCAACCCAACCCACCCCAACCCACCCCACCCTAACCCAACCCACCCCACCCTAACCCACCCCACCCCACCAACCAACAAATCCCAACCAACATCCACCAACCAAGCACCTCCCCACCGAACCCCGACCACCGCCACATGCCGCCTCCGGATTAGTGGGGCCGATTTCAGCAGAAAGCTGGGACACCATTTCTCACCAGATGGATCCTCCAGTGGTTAGCCTCGCCCGTGGCCAGCGCTTCTCGATTGTTGCGTTGGTGGAAGCCAATGAAGATGGCGTTCTACGTTGCACTGGCATTTCTCCAGAGCAGCAGTTCATGGTGAAGAATGCGCAGGGCATCGGGCTCGGCAAGCACACCTTCTATGACCTCGTCAAAGGAGACGGAGAGGATGTTTGCGGGGTGGATCATGACACAGTGATTCATTTTCATGCACCATACCAGCCATTCCAGACAATTTCCATCATGGATTTCTGCTGTGGGATGGGTGGATTTACCTTGGGATCCTCAAGACTAGGCATGCACACGGTGGCTTTCGTCGATAAGTCACCACTGGCTTGCCAAGCAGTCCATTCGAACTTCAAGGGTCAGGTCATTCAGGGTGACATTGGTGATGTGAACACGATGAAGCAGGTTCATGCACACCGTTGTCCTGGACCGCTGCAAGTCACCGGGGGTTTCGCATGCCAGGGTTTCTCTACACAAGGGGACCAACAGGGTATGCGTGATCGTAGAAGCCACAGTTTGATGCACATTCTTCAGGGAGCATGGTACCTTCAGGCGGATGATATCTTGCTGGAATGTGTTGCCAATGTGGTCAATTTCCCGGCAGCTCAGGGAGTGATAGATAGGTTTGCAGAATGCACTGACATGAAGGTATGTCGATTGACTTTTGATCTGAAAGATCAATGGCCAGCCAGACGCAATCGCTTCTGGTGCCACCTTTCTTCATCATGGCTTCCCTATGTAGCACTTCATGCTTGGCCTCCAGCCACTGATCGCACTGTTCTTGGGGATATCATGCCTATGACTGCAGTGTGGACGGAACATGATGAAGAGCAGCTTCTCTGGGATGAGACTGAACAGGCCTTGTTCCTTGACGAGCTCTATGGCTTGGAGAAGCGCATTCTCGAGGCAACGGACCAAGCTCCGACTGTGCTTCACTCTTGGGGCCACATCACCAGGGACTGTGCATGCGGGTGTCGACGGGCATTCAGCCTGTCCAGACTTCAACAAGGAGGTGTTCGGGGATTTGGATTTATATCCTCAGTCACCCAACGTCCACGCCATCTTCATCCACAAGAAGGCTCAGTCCTTTGCACGGTGATGCCAGACTATGACTACCCCTTGCCATTGCGGAGTGCACTCTGTTTACTTGGACAGATTGCGGCGCCCCTTCAGGTGCTATGGATCCAAGCTCAGATCATCTCTGGCTACCAACAACACTTTTGGGGCGAGACAAGCATCTCTCCACTCGACCAGATTGCCTTCTACAAGCATGAACTATGCTTGCACGCCTTCACCAGGTGGATCACACCAACCATGTTCACTCCACGCACCATTCAAGTTCAATTGGAAGGTGAAGAAACTGTGATGAATGTTCAGATTCAAGAGCCCACAACAGTTTCGGATCTCCAGATGGCTGAAAAACGATGTGGCAACTGGGGTGACTATACCATTGTCAAGCACATGGGCATTCGTTTACCGTCGAAGATGCAGCTCTTCCCCGGGGTGGTCTACCAGCTTCAACGATGCACCCCAAAGCAGCTCAAACCGGCTCCCATGGACATCTATGGAGCAGGACCTGCCACTGGGGGAGAAGGACTTGGAGATGGGGTCATTTGGGCATTCATGCACACCATGAAGGATCTAGCTGGCTCGGATGTCTTCGTCTTGCATCCCTTCCGAGCGCAGCACTTCATTGACCTTGAGATCCCTGATGCAGTGTCAGAATCATGGCGGGCACAGAGTTTGACACATGGACTCGTCACTATCTGTGAACACCAAGGGCACTGGCTACTTTTGCATGGAGAATGGGTCTCGAACGAGGAGCTCGACTGGACCTTTTACGATGGACTGAAGCCAGAACAAACCCAAATCATGATGCGTGCCGTTGCAGCCAAGCTTTCGCTGGCACTTTCCGGCAGACTTCGAACATTCACACAAGGCCTCAGCATTCCACAACAACATCCTCAAGTATGTGGGACCGTAGCGCTGATGAACTTTGGTCACCTCTTGCACCTTGAGCGAGACAACACAGACATGGGCATTCTTGACATTCACCAGGAATTGCTGTTGCTACAGCAGATGGAATCAGCGCCACAGAGCCATATCTATGCGGAAGGTGACAACTGGCGCTCTCGTCTCCGGGATCTGCTCAAGGACAAGGGAGTTCCATCACAAGCTTTGGAAGATCGATGTCAGACCGTCACCACGAAACTTGGAGTCAACCAGATCCAAGCTATTCTTCGCAAGAAGAATCCATGGATGGAGCTCAAGGCGGCTGCAAGCAAACCTGGTTCGATGTTCAGGTTGGTCACACAAGCCGAGCTCAAGGACTACATTGATGCCAGGGCTCAGACCAAGCATGGAGCTCAGATACGAAATCACAAGCAGAAGAAGACCTTCAAGCCATCGGAGCGTCATGCTCCAGTTCACCTGGACCCAGAGCAGTTTGAGTTGAATGCCAATCACTTCAAAGATGATGATGACCTCCCGGTGGGCCAAATAGCCTTCGACGAAGTCATTGCTGAAGCGAGGGGAGTCGCACTATGCAATGTGGGCATGGCCAGAAGCTTTCTGGAACAACCATTGTCTATCAGCACAGATGCTTTAGCTCTCCTTCTTGTGGACACACCCACGGATGAGATCATTGACAGGGCTAAATTGCAAAAGATCGTCATTCCAGCCAAGTTTCGAGGCACGGATGAACATACCTTGATCTACGGCTACATCATGCAACTGGGAGACAGTGATGTGAGCCGTGAAGATGCTAGCACCAACTCAAGCCCCGATGTGATCCAAACACAGGTCATCAAACTCCAAGTATTTCGAGACCAACTGTCCCTTTCTTGGCAGCGATTCCAAGAAGCACCGATCAGGGCACTTGTGGCCACCATGGAGCCTCTACAACTCTGTCGGGGTGCTAACTGCGGTGCGAGCTGTGGCAAGTACCACCCAGCAGTAGATGAGACAGTTGACAATGTCATTTTCGAACTATGGGCTCGCAGTTACTTCGATGACAATGGCCGAAAGACTACACCTGCAGAAGCTACCCTCTTCACGGCCTTCCTTCGCATCCCTGAGAGTGCAGTGGAGAAGTTGATTGCGAATACCCCTCTTGGAGTCTATGTCGAACCCCGTGGAGAACGTCCCAAGGAACACGATGACAAATTTCGAGTGATCTGGTTACCAGGAGCCTCGGCTGAGGATGCAGTGCACCAGAGCCGTACCTTTGACAAGACGGTTAGCCTGGTGAGACTAAAGAACAAGTTTGGCATCAGGGTCAAGAAGGAGGATGAGACTGCAGCATGGGCACACCTTCGCCCAGGGACGCAGTTTACCCCATTGACTTTGCAGTACATCTTTGAGCTCTTCCCAATACCGCATGGCACCCAACGAAATGCCATTGTCAAACTGCTCGCTGATTGGAAGTGGTTGGCTAGACCTTTGCAGCCAGGCCGTGGTTCATCTGACTACATGGCATGGCGTGTAGGGGCTCAGACCCCTCCACCACAGGGTGTGATGACAGGTTTCCAGAATGATGTGGTCATTACCCAGGTCAAAGAGTTGAAACACGATGAGCCACCCAAGCAGATGGTTGCTTCAACGAAGACACAAAGACAACTTCGGGCAGCTTGCCATGGAACACAGGCTCGGGGTTCGAATGACCCCTGGCAGACGGATGCCTTGAAAGACCCATGGCATCGATTCACGCCCAGCACTGCAGGCTCAGCTTCAGCTTCAGATGGGAAGACCAAATTGAGTACTCTTCAAGAGCAACTGAAGACAGACCTGGCCAAAGACTTGGCTACACGAGCTCAAGAGGCCATTCAAGAGGCGGCACAGGCGAACTCCTCCGATGACAGCAGGATCACTGCCCTTGAAGTTGGCATGAAGGAGATCCAAGGTCAACAAATGCAGTTTGCAACATGGTGCAAGCAGACCAATGAAAGGTTCCAACAGCAGGAGAACACGATGGGGGCCATGCAACAGACCCTCAATGGTCATCAGCATGAGCTTCAGACTTTGGGCACGACCTTCCAGTCCACCATGAAGAATGCCAAGGATGAACTTTCCTCGGACATGAAGGACATTTTCAATAAACAATTTGCTCGATTGGAAGCTCTGGTCGAGAAGAAGCAGCGTACTGAGTGACTAGTGCACCCTGGTTCCGAGCATCGACCGACTCGGAAGCCAGTTAGCAACTCTAGGTCAAGTTTTGGTTTTTGGCAGCTCTTGATCAGCCTCTTCTTGCTGATCACACCAGTAGACGCCTTGCAGTATCAGGACCCCTTTGCCCGGTTCTTCGTCACCAGCTCGGCAGCCAAGGCTGACCGAGACTTTGGGTCGGGGGGGACTGATATGCAGCAGGTGCAAAACTATGACTGTCAGCTGAGTTCAGCTGGATCAAACTCCTTCTCCCTCGTTGCGAAGCCTTTGCAAATGGGAACGTTTAGATTTGGTGAAGCCCTTCATCCTGGGCCACCTTGGGGAGAACAACTGACTGTGGGTGTCAGCAACCCAGGAGGCGTCCGACAGAAGGAGGAGCACATGCTTGATCTTGGACCGGGTGTATGGTCCTATGCAGAAACCCAACTCTCGAGCTCAACTTTCAAGACAAGCTCAGGGTTGCTTCGAACATTGGGTAGACAGAGGAATCGACACATTCGTTTTCATGGAGGATCTCCAGCTCCGCTTCGAGCTGGATCAACATGGGCAGGCAAATGGACAGGAGTTGCTGTGCTCTCTGACCTCCAAACTCAGACCATAGATCTACCTTGGCCACAGGAACACTGGGATAGCAGTCGAGTTCTTCTAACACGGCACTGGGCGAATGATTTGCCAATCACGGTTGGCACCATCTATGGCTATGCTCAAGGGCCGACCTGGCCCAAGGCTCGCCAGCTCACCGACCAGCTGTTGGAAACCTTCACAACGGAAGTGGTCCTGGGCATGACTGGAGTCAGAATTATTCAAGGCGACTTCAATCAAGACCCAGGAGATCTAGTTCAACATCGTATCTGGCAGCGACATGGTTGGCGTAACTCGCAGGAAGTTGCAGCGGAGTTGTTCCAACATGAGATCATCCCGACCTGCAAGGGGGCCACTGAACGTGATCAATCGTGGCTATCACCAGAGGCTATCCAACTCTTGAGAGGCATCAAGATAGCAGACATTTTTGCTGACCATGCCACCTTGATGCTAACCTTTCAGGTTCCACTCAAAGAGAAGATGATTCAGAGTTGGCCTCGACCTGCGAAGTTGCCTTGGGAGGACATTGACATTGAGGACTGGCATCCAGAATGCACTGTTCAATTCCAAGTGTCGTGTGACTCCACCCAGTTTCTGAGTGACTGGGCAATGGCCTATGAGCAATCGATTGATCAACTTGCTCACCAACAACGTAAAGACATCCCACGTAGATGTTTTGGTCGTGCCAAGAGACTGGACCCAGTGACAAGGCAGATGAGTTCTCCTATCTGCAAACCAAGTAGGGAGGGTGAGGTGAAACAGACAAGTTCGCTGGCAGGGGTAGCTTTGCGGAACTGGTTCAAGCAACTCCGACGACTGCAGAGTCTCAAACATGCAGTCAGAGCTGCTAAGATGACCCCTTCAGCCCTCCAGTATCGACGTGAGTTGTGGGACAGCATTCTCACATCCAGAGGTTTCCACATCTCCTTTCCGGAATGGTGGAGACGCCAGGTTCATGAAGTAGCGGGCCTACCACAGCATTTGCCGCTTGAAGTACCGGATGAATTGGTCATGATTCAAGCCATGTTTGACAGCTTTCTTCTTCACTTCAGGAAATTTGAGGCCTGGCACCTCAATGAGCGTTCCAAGAGTCTGAAGTCGAAGTATGAGGGATCGATGGAAGCCATCTACATGGATTTGAAGATGGACTCAAACCCTGGCGTCACCACACTATGGACTGACCACCACTACACCATCTTGGCAGTGGAGGAAGATGGATCTCAGATTCAACTTGATCGACCTGTACAGCAAGATCATGATTCGGTGTGGCTTCATGATTCACACCAAGTTCCAGTTTTGTTTTCTTCCGAGGATGATTGCACAGTTTCTTCTTCTTCGGATGCTTTTCTCCCAGGAGATGAAATCACTCAACGTGTCATGATCACAGATCACCAAGACATCTTGGCCGCTTTCGCTGCACATTGGCGAGACCGATGGAATACTATGGCCCAGATCTCGGATGAGGCCTGGGATCGCATTTCAGGCTTTGCTCGGCACTACTTGCCAAACATTGACTTCCAGCTCCCCGACATCAATGTTGCTGACTGGCGTGGCATGGTGAAGAAGTTCAAGAAGAAAGCAGCACGAGGACCAGATGGCTTTTCTCATGCTGACCTTCGACATATGCCTGACGCCTTTGTGACACCGTTGCTCGATCTGCTGAACTCTGTCGAGCACACTGATATGCCATGGCCTGCCCAGTTGGCCTTTGGATTGGTACTGGGACTGGGGAAGAACGATCAACCACATGATGTGGGTCACTTTCGACCCATCACCTTGTTCTCCACTGTCTACAGATGCTGGGCTAGACTTCGAACCAGACAGCTCATTAGACAGATGAGCCGTTATATGCCGGATGAAGCTTTGGGATTCCTGCCGCGTCGTGAAACAGCTTCAGTTTGGCTTCAACTTCAAGCTACCATTGAGCTCATGCTTCAACATGGACAAGATTATGCCGGGCTTTCAACCGACTTGAAGAGGGCCTTCAACAACATAGGTAGACGGCAGGTTTTCATGACTGCTCGAACCTTGGGGATACCAGGGCACCTCCTTCGAGCTTGGCAGAAATTTCTACATCAGATCATCCGTTGCTTTGATGTCAATGGATGTGTTGGCGAAGCAGTCACATCGACGACCGGATTCCCCGAGGGATGTCCTATGTCGATCATCGCAATGCTCATGGTAAACTGGAGCTATCACATTTACATGCGCACCTTCTGCCCCAGAATCACAGCTTTTAGCTTTGTTGACAACCTCACTTTGGCAGGAGGGGACACCCAACATTTGCTTCAAGCTTTCTTCGTCCTGAAGGAAATTTGCCACCTCTATGGCCTGGACACTGATGATGAGAAGACCTATGTATGGGCACTGACACGTGCCACACGCATTGGAGTTCAGGCTTTGGGATTTCCATGCCTCACAGACGCCAGTGAGCTGGGGGGAGCGATGACCTTTGGACTCTCTAGAAGGACGAGAATTCTTCGACAACGAGGACAACAATTGCATACCAGATGGAAAAAGCTCAGATCCTCACAAGCACCTGGTCCTCAGAAATGGGCTACATTGTCATTGGTCTTCTGGCCACAGGCACTTCATGGGGCCGTCAATTGTTTGATCTCTGATAACTACGCGGGACAATTGAGAAGGGAAGCGACGAAAGCTTTGGGAGTCAGTGGGGCTGGCTCCAACCCTATGCTGAGGCTTTCCTTAGCTGTCGACATGAAGACGGACCCTGGCTTCTATCAGATTTCCAACCTGCTGGAGACTTTTAGGAGGATGACTCAGAAGTGTGCAGACTTGCTGCAGACATGGAAGGCCTGGTTTCGTTCCTACCAAGGTAGTTTCATTCCTGGGCCCTTTTCTCAGATGATGCAATGCCTTCAGATGCTGGGCTGGTCGATCATCGAACCGCCTCTCTTGCGAGACCATGAGGGCTTCGCATGGAACCTTTTGCTTCTGGACAAGAAGACTCTGCGGATCAAACTGGAAGATGCCTGGCTGCAATACATTGCAACCCAAGTCAATCACAAAACGATGGATGACTTAGTGGGCCTGGATGGTTATCTCACCAAGCTTGACTTGGACTCGATGACAGCACTGGATCGTGCCCGTCTTTCAGCATTGCATTCTGGAGCTTTCATTTCGAACTCTGAGCATGCGCGCTTTGATGCTGACAAGAATGCCACCTGTGAACTATGTCATTGTGTTGATGATCGATTTCATTGGTTGCAGTGTCCTCGCTTTCGTCACCACCGAGAAGCGATACCAAATTGGCTTCAGGACAATGTTGAGTTGCCACGATGCACTGTGCATCACCTGTTGGTGCCGCGACAACAGGCACTGGTCAGATGGCGACAACTCCTTTGCCAACCCAGGACGGACCAAAATGTGTTTCAACATTCCCCTCCTGAATCTGGTATGGTCCACTTGTTTCTAGATGGTTCATGCTTTTCACACACTCACCCGGCACTCAACTTAGCAGCCTGGGCCATCGTCAATGCTTCGGCTTGCCAACTGGTGGCTTCATCTCCGCTGGATGGCATTACGCAGACGATTGACAGGGCTGAATTGACTGCATTGGTGAAGTCTTTGGATTGGAGTTCAGGATCTGATGTGGATCTTGCGCTTTGGTCAGACTCTCAGTCCACGGTGCAGGTCGCTGACTACATCCTGAACAATGGGCATATACCGCTAGGTGTTGAGAACCTGGACCTTTGGACTCAGGTACAGAGCCACCTGGCCGATCGGGGTCACTTGACCACTTGGTTTCGATGGGTGCCAGCACACCTATGTCCGGAGGATGGTGAAGATGGCTTTGAAGATTGGGTCATCAAGTGGAACGATTTAGCAGACCAAGCTGCGAAGAGGGCCAACAACATGCGACCGCCTGAAGTTTGGGAACAACATGCTCAACTGGGCCGGCTTTTGGATGACTGGGCTTGCCGCATTCGTCAGCTTCGTTCATTCTATTTCGCAGTTGCTTCCGAAGCACTTGAACCCCCACGTCCTTTGATTGCTGATGTGGTTGACGTGATCACGGACTCTGAGGAAGACAGGTTCTGGCTTCCCTGGGAGGACACCCTACCAGTTGCCTGGCCTACTCTGTGCCAGGACACCACCAAGGTACCGGGTGAATTCTTGCAACGTCTGGTGCTTTGGATTTGTGCAGCTGAACGGCTAGGAGACCAAGTTCGACACGTGAGTGACATTGAACTTACCTTTGCACTCATAGCAGATGCAGATTTTTGTTTTCCATTTAGGTTGACTGGATCCACTGGCTTTCAATTGCGTAAGTTGGACAGTCTTTTTCAGAAACCAACCTTCACCACGATGCTGCGGCCAGTACAGTTTGCCATGGCACAGCTATGTGAATCATTTCCTCAGGTGGTCATGCGGATGCCTCCACAACCTCATCCGAGTTTGGGTATCCATATGAAAGTGAGGGGTACGTGTCTTAAGTTACCTACTCAGTTGTGGGGGAATGTCCAGACCAGTGTTTCCGCATTCACGGCAAAGAGACCCGTGAGGCGATCATCAGACCTAGCCAGGCCACTGGCATGAACAGACCTCGCTGCGTCCGCACTGCGCCAGCCGTGCGACGCAGCCCTGAAACCGTTCGCAGTAAACTGTTAACAAACAGTTGGCATTATCATTAACATGTGGAAATGCTTTATTAACAGTTTAAATAGAAATATAGATCATCAAATAGATCATTTACATATCATTAACATATTTAATAAACACTAACCTGTTATAGTGGCATAAATTAGTTCAATAACCTGTTTATAGAAATAAATGCCAGGTTATAATTGTAACAGTTTCTTTAATAGTTACTAAACTGTTAAACAGTTTATTTATTAACATTTGGCACTATCTATTATAATTAATTATGACAGTTTATTTATTTATGATCTATAGATGGCATGATCATTAACACTGGATTAACCTATGTATCATTCATCACTATCTTTAGACATGATCATCTTATAACTGTTTATAGATAGTGTTAGTAACAGTTTTATACATTATCTATAGATAATACTGCTAATAAATGATTAACATATCATTAAACATTGCAAATGATGTTTAATGCCACGTTATAGATGGTGATCCATTAACATGGCCGATCTATTTAAAGGATCACTGTCTATAGTCTATAGACATGATCATGCCATCTAGATCGCCTATCCTTTCTAGAAGATCTGGATCTGGAAAGAAAAGAAGTATTTTGCATAGAGACATAGAAATATGTCTTCCAGATCTACGGAGAGAAGTACTAATTAAGTTTATTCAGAAGAAGAAACACACATGATACATCCATATCCATATCCATAAAATGCACATTTTGCAACTTGCACAGTCAAATTCAGAGATTCTCAGAATCCAGACTTGGTTCATGAAGATCATTGATACATCATGTCGAAGAGTACCTCTACAGTGCCATCCCGATACATATTTTCTAGAGTAGCTCGCCATCGTGTTGCCACATGTCCTTGCTGGCTTCCGCAGCGTGAGCTGCTCATCATCACGTTCACGCTGAATCCATGTAAACAAACCGCCAGATACTTCAATATCCAAGTTGAGTTGTATATCCACCTTCGTAAAACAACTCATGCTGGGTTGATCTACTCATCTACTCCTTTTAGAATGGTTGATAGACCCCATACTTTACCAAGACGCATGCCCTTACAAATAATTAGATTATGACAAATTCCGCTAAACTATTGCCGATACATCACTTACAATGATGGTTGACGAGGAACACTACTGAAAAAAATATTCCCTAAGCTGCTACGCATCAGTACTTGGCGATATAGCACTTGACAAAGCGGATATCCAAAACCAAAACTTAGTCTTGGTCAATCCTTCGCCATGACAAACCATGATAACACATTGATCACCATAAAATATAATGAAACAGATTCACGACCAGCTGTGACTTGAGTTGCATCATTGCATCAGGATTCAACATTAATTTCA
Organism: Symbiodinium kawagutii; assembly: GCA_009767595.1. Classification (NCBI taxonomy): domain Eukaryota; class Dinophyceae; order Suessiales; family Symbiodiniaceae; genus Symbiodinium; species Symbiodinium kawagutii. The sequence continues at coordinate 67,784 of VSDK01029069.1, forward strand.
ACCAAATGACACTCTCACAATGCTGATGGTGTTAATCAATTAATTCATGAACCAAAATCTTGGGCAAAATGATTGACCATGAGTCTTGGGCACGTAGACAAAAGTTAACCACCACTTAGTCGTGATCACTCAATTCACTCATCGATGATCCATCATTCACCATCAGTTAACCATTCACATTCCACTAACTCAATCAAGTCACCAGTGTTGACCATGATTGACCATTATTCACCGTGATTCAACACTTTTCCCTCGTAACCAATCCTGACCAACCATTAGTTTCACCATTAAACATTCACCAATCAATCAATGATGACTCACCATGATTAAACATTCACCATTATTAATCCTTAATCAATGATGACCAACCAATACTAACCATAAATCTTCAGCAATTTCTTTACCATTTCCCAATCTCTTCCATGCGGTGGCACCTCCCTCAGGACTGCTGCTTACACGACGTCCTGGACGCTCCACCTGGGACAGGATGGCGCGTTTAGGCCGGATTTTCGGGTGGCTGACGCGCAGTTGACCGATGGGATAGTGAATCATGATACGTTTATTCATGTTAAACTTATGATTGATGTTAAATTTTTGATTGACTGGTTGATCAATGGTGAATCGTGGTGAATGAGCGGTTCATTATCGGTTCACTGCTGGTAAACTGCTGGTGAATGATGGGAAATTGATGCTTAACAAATCAACTAGGTTTAAGTTGTGGCTAACGGATGGTTGAGTCATGGTTAAAATACATAATTGTTGACAAACATTGAAATGGTGCTTTCATCGTTGACGGTATTAGAGGGTCGGTCGTTGATTGATGAACGTGTGGTGCGATTGTCAACAGTCCTCAATAAGCAGCTATGCTCACATGGGAAAAATGCTGTATAGATCGATTTTGAAGATTTCGCAATTGGAAAATAGATGCTCCGCAATGATTGGTGTTTACGATGGCTAATTGTGGGCATCCACATCAACACACCCTGTTATTTTTGAGAGCTGCCAGCTGTGAGAGTGCGCTTTTTTTAATCATTGCAGTGTGTCTGATCTAGTAGTAACCAACATATATGCTTGATGAAATCCCTATATGTTTATTTTATTGTCTGTATATGTTTGGATATAAGCCTAATTAAGTAATTGTTCTAAATGTAGTATTACATAAAAAGATTTAAGTATGGCTCAAGAATACCTTACTTTGGTATATGTGAGACCTCTACAATGTTATGCAGGGTTTAGGTGAGTTCTCTCTATACTTTGGGCCTAAACCATCCCTAGATTACTATGTGAATGGTAGGCCTAGGGCCTTGTGAGGAATTGGAAAAGTTTAAGCAGGCTTAATTCAATATATTCAGATATTGTATCTGTAACAAACTTCATCCATTATACCTAGATCAATCTGTTAGTGCAGATACTGGGCCATTACAGGGATATGTAAAGTTTAGGTGGTTTTTCCTTTGTTTTACCTAGATTATATCTAAATTTGGTCAATGGTCAATTCTTGACTGTTATAGGGGTAGATATATAGTTTAAGCAGGGTATATTTGCTGCACAATCTAGGGACAGGCAGGTAAGTAGAATTTACTTAATATGCTGAAATTATTTTATGCTGGGCAAGCCTAAACTTATTATGCCTGGAAAATGTTACTAGTAACAAATATCGGGCTCTTTTAACGATAAGCATAGTTGAGGCTTAATTTTGTATTTCACCTAGATAATTATGTGACTGGCATATTCAAGCATTACAGGAATATGCAGAGTTTAGGCAGGCTTAATTTATTATACCTAGATTATATTTTGATTGCAATTTCTTTTATAGCTCCAGGACCTTTCAGGGAATAGGGTTGTTCAAGGAATGGCATAATTTAGGCTGGCTTAACTTAATATGGTTAAATCTTGTATTTTATGATAATCTCATCTATTATATCTAGATGTATCTTGTGAATTGCAAATATTAGAAAATCAAAGAAATATGAACAAGTAGATACCCGATATCTATTATGTCTGAATTTCATGAAACATATGTTGTTAATAGTAAAAAATAGTTCTTAGGGAAAGTCCATTTACTAAATTCATGTTTTATGTCAACTATATATCCCTCAATATTATAGATCAAAGAATTAGCTAGACCTTATTTACTTAATTTAGAATAAAATGTTGTAAGCAAATGTTTAATATCACCCCTAGGATATTATTTGAAAGAGTAAGGGCCTGTGGTAGTACATTTTTTGGTGATTTACTTTGCTCCAGGTTTGCCTCAGGACAAAAGAAGAAAATTAACAACATCCTCGAGAAAACAAAAAGCACCAAGAAGTAATTCCAGATATAGTCTCAGAGTGCCTGGGACATAAGGTTGGTATTTTGCTGATTTTCTCGAGTTTGTTTGACATTGTTACAAAAATAGCAAAAACCTCGAGAAAACCAAAAAGAACAAAAAAAACAAAAAAAAAAACAAAAAAACAAAAAAAACAAACCAATGGGTAGTACAGGGTCTTGAGTCCATAGTTTTGTTTTTTTGTTTTTTTTGTTTTTTTTTGTTTTTTTTGTTTTTTTTTGTTTTTTTTGGTTTTTTTGTTTTTTTTGGTTTTTGGTTTTCCCAGAGTCTGTAATTGTAAATCTTATTGGCTATTTTGCATTTCTATAAGAGCAGCAAAAACCTTGAGAAAACCAAAAAAAACAAAAAAAACAAAAAAACCAAACCAATGGGTAGTACAGGGTCTTGAGTCCATAGTTTTGTTTTTTTTGGTTTTTTTGGTTTTCCCAGAGTCTGTAATTGTAAATCTTGTGGAGTAATCCATGAAAATGAGATTGCAGCTGTGGCAACATGACAGTGTCACAAAAATGCGCAAAAATGCGCACTCTGGTGGCAGGCTGTTCTGTTATTTTTCAGGGCCAGCCGATCACAGGCCACTTTGGAAAAGAGGTACATCAAACTGACCTGGCAACATCCTTGCGAGGAGGACATGGAATGAATGGGCTCCCAACAATTTACAAAGCAGCCACACACCTCTCTGTCCACCATCAACATGCATACATATATGTATAAAAAATAGAATTGCATGAAAAAAATTCAACTGCTAAACAATAAGACTATCCGCTATGAACCATCACAAACTGCAATAAACGACTCTTGACTCTTAGCATCTTATTCTCTATCGTCAACTACTACAGCCCGTTGAACCATATCAGCTGCACGATAAACCGCTACTCAAACATGATCAATGATTGAATGACCGTTCATAATCTGATATTCATTGATTCACCATTATTATCTACTAATTATGTACGAATCAACCATTAATTGCCTCTTAATCAATCATCAATGATCAAATAATTAACCATCAACAATCAATTGATTAACCATCAATCATCAAACAATCAAGCACTCATCCGCCATCATTATCTGCTTATAGTTGTTTAATTCAATCGACCATCATCAATAATCAATTATCTAGCCATCAATTAATGAACCATTAATCAGCCAAACAACTAAACTTTAATCCACCATCAATCATCAATTAATCAACCATTAAGCAACCAAAAATTGTTCACTTATTGTGTATTAAAGTTAATCTCATCAATTAATTAACCATTAAGCAACCAAAAATTGTTCACTTCTATTCACTTATTGTGTACTAATCAACCATCATCATTGACTCACCATCACTGCTCAACCGGCGACGGATGTTGAGCCGCCTGTGACCGCGAGGAAAGCGCATCTCCAGTCGGCACGATGAAGGCCAATTCGCCGCGTGCCTGCGATGGTGAATGGTGGTGAAAGGTCATGGTTAATGATGATCAATGATGATCAATGATGATCATTCATAATTATTCATGATGAATCATGATGAATGATGATCTTCATGGTGATTAACAATGGTTGACAACTAACTATTGATGATTAATGATGGTGAACAATGATGAAATTATGATGATTAATGGTGATGCGTGACGACAAGGGAGAACGATGATAATCAAATGACGATTGAATGGTTGTTACTTATATTACTGATTGTTCAGAAAAAACTAACCGATCATGATTGACAATGATGCATGATCGTCGTTGGATTGCAAATGATCGGGAAGTGATGGTTGATTGCCTATGCTTCATGATTAGCTTTTGGCTCAAAAGGCCGTTGATGGTTCATAGTGTTTAATTCATGGTAAAAGTAGTGATGAATGATGGTCAGTGATCATAGCTGATTCTGGGTAGATCATGCTGGTACACTTCTTCATGGTTCATTGTTTATCTATCCATCTATATCTTGATGTACATATATGGTGTCTCCAACAGGGTTTGTATCTGGTGAAATGGCTATTTGTACGGTTAAAAAGCACTTCAGGAAGTTACTAGTAGTGAAATGCATGAGGAAAATTGGTGACAGCTTACAGTTGATGACTCCATTTGGCAAGCTGCATGCAACCATCAAGTTAGATCTTCAACTATTCAGGTATTCCTTGAAATCTTAGATTTGCCCATGAAATCCGATCAAGCCTGACCATTCCGCAGGGATTTACAGGACAACACTGAAACCCAGCTGCTGAAAGGACAACGCTGAAACCTAGCTGCCGCCACGTCACCCAGGAGTTGATAAACCCTGGCTAGACCAGCTGGGATCAATGATCTCTGCTACATGGTTGGCTGGTACTGGAAGTACATGTAGGATTGATCATTGAACATTTGGCTGGCTCGGAGGAGGTAGTGATTGCTTCAGTTCATGTAATTGATACATTGTACAATATCATTGACTATACAAAATGGTTGAACGTTGTTGATTGACAATACCGGCATGCCGTTAGAATACTCAATGGCTGAGCAAATAAAGTTTGATCATCTCAGGGTTGGCTATCTTTAATATGCTTCCCCTTTGTCAACAATCACCGCGACCTGCGCAGATCCAAAATCCAGAGCTTTGCCAGTAAACCACGGCAACGTTTCTGGCGAGTAGCTAGTTTCCGAGGAAGCCAATCAAGCAAATATTTCTTGATAATATTGAAGGGCATGTTGTTTCTACATCTCTCGCCTTTCACCATCACAGTAGTTGCATGTAATTAGTTGCTTGGCCACTCTGATTTCCAGTCCATGAGAATGTCCAGAACCCATTTTTGTCCATGGTCTTTGATGGCAAGCTCTACCTGGTTCCCCGAAATCCATGCAGCTTCATGGGGCTTCTCCAGCTCAGCCCAGAGACGCCCAGAGCACGTGTTCATAATTTGGCGAGCCAAGAGACCAGACTCTTGGGCAATGACAGTGGTAGATTAAGAAACCACAATTTGATGTTCAATTGGTCGTTACATTCCTCAGACCCTGTTTTTGAAACCCAAGTCATGAATTGGTCGTTGAGAAACCCAAGTCATTGGATCTCCCGGATGTCTCATGATTTAGGATCCCCAATCCCCCTGGCGTGCCTGCAAGACTAGGGCAAAGACCCAGGTCAACGACCGCATGACTGGCGGAAAGACGGCGACATCACCGGTACCGTGATGCGATAAGAACCGAGCCACCCATAGCCACATGGCTGGTCAGAGTTTCTACAGTCACAGCTATGATGGCACCCGTCAGAGGCAGGGTTTACATTTCCTGGACAGTTCACATTTCTCTCCATAAGCAGAGAGCCGCTTTACCACGTCCAAACGAGCTTCAAATTGCTCAGTGGAAACCATTTGATAGACAGCTCCAAGTGTTGCTTGCTTGGCACCACCTCAAAGGCGTACTACAGGGGTTGAGGTTGTGATCATTTTTTTTCGAGCATATCCAGAGCCATGGGGAAACCCTAAAACATCGTTACACCAATTGGGAAACCGATCAGTCAAAAGTTTCCAAACCCTTGCACCAGTCACACAGTGTTGATTTTCGAGGTGACTTTCCCATCAAATCATATCAAATCACTCACATTCAGCGACCAAAACCAGTAGGGATCCTGACATCACAAGAGTATCGGATTGGCTCAAGCTGCACAACTTCTGGGTCAGCTTCAAACTCTTCAGCTATTTCGGAGGTGACCTGCCACAAACAAAACTCACCGTCCAGGTTGGATGATTGGAAACACAATCCAGGCAGAAAGGTTTCTATAGTGAAACATCAGGTAACAATCTACAACTTGCACTGTTGCCGACCATATTTTGTTTGATGTACATCCTCTTGTGAACAATTTTGGTAAGTGCTGGCTCTTCTTCCTGTTTTCACTGTAATTACTGTTACCAATTAAGGGTTGATTCGTTCCTTAGTCTGTGTGAATTTCTTAATCTATCATTATTATGTTCATCATCAATAATTGAACCAACTGCTACATGATTAGCAACAACTTACTAACAATTGATGACGGCGAACAGAGCAACCTACTATATAATTACCTACTAATTACCTCGATCTGTCCATCATTACCTAGTAACCATTGTTGACCTATGGCTGTGGGTCAAAACCCCGTACCCCTGGTTCCCCTATCATTAACCATTGTTTTCCCTATAGTTGGCTGGGTAATAACCACCATTATTGGTTGGTTAATATTGACCCATAGCCACCTATCAACTCCGGTTGACCAAGCCTTCCAGGCCCAGGATTGCGGGTCACCCTTCCGTCACCGCGGAGCTTCGCCTGTGGTCGTCATCAGATCTGCCGCTTGTGCCGCCGTCTGAGCCAGCCGAGTCGCCCAATGGCAAGCTGTGCAGCCCTGGCGACCCTGGGCCACTACACCTGGTTGCACCAGGTCAAGGATGAAGGTGGTTCTTTTTCATATGGCTATGGGCCAATATTAAGCAACCAGTAATGGGGATAGTGACAAACCAATCATAAGGAAAACAATGGTTCATGATAGGGGAACCAGGGGTACAGGGTTTTGACTCACTGCCATATGAGTAATCTTCCATGGTTCTTTATTATCGTATCTAATGGTCTTATCCAGGGAGCCATCTTTCAGGAGAGTGTGGTTCTTTGTTCAAGCTGTAGTGTCTCATGAAATTTGAAATATGGTTTTCTTCGTCCCAGCGAGGGTGGAACTTGAAACCAAACGCTTGAAACCAACAACCCGAAAATATGCGGGTAATCAACTGGCTTCCCAATGGCAAAGCATCTTGGAATGGTGGATCATCGGGTGCTATGTTTGACTACCAAAATCAAAGGTATATGATGTGGGGGGTTCTCAAAATAGGGGACACCCCAAATCATACTTTATTAACCAATTATAGCAATTTTGAGAAACCACTAGAAACCACCACATCTTTTTGTTATCTGTTGCCATCATCCAACTTATGCCGCTTTCCCCAAAAAAATGCCTGTGGATACGCCCAACGGCTGTGAAACGCTGTTACGGGCTTGACCCAACTCACCACATATGAATGCCCCGGTTGATGATCGTAGGTTGCAACACTTACCTTGCAAGGACTCCAGAAGGGCTCTTAGACCTGGATCTTGCTATGTTATGTCATCCTTTCCATGGCATCCCAGGATTCCTTTTAGGACCTGGAGCTTGCTATGTTATGGCGATCCGGGTTGCACGGCTTCCCGCTGACCAACAACCAAACTCGCCATGGCCAGGGCCTTCCCCATGTCCCCCACGGCGGCTTGACCAACGACAGCGCGTTGCGTCGCGTGCAGCGCTGGCTGCATTTTTTCAAAGCTTCCATGTCGCTGCCCCAGCGACATATCCCCGAGCTACTGTAAGAGCTGAGAGAATCTGTTCTCAAAATGTGATTCAATGCAATCCATCTACTTGTTCTTAGATATGTCCAAAGATATTTAGTTATATATTAGCATATATCAAGTATATGTTTCAACAGTAGATAGATAGATGTTGATCCAGTACACATGTAGGCAGTCCCATACATGTTCATGCATGTGTGTATATCTATGATAAATTTATCTATGTATATATATATATACACACATATGCAAAGTGATCTTCAAATATATGAATGTACTACATGTCCACGCTCAAATGTTGATGAACCAAAGCGAGCATGAAGGAGATTCTTTCAAGGTAGGGCTTGTTTGTTCAAATGGCATGCATCATCAGGCATTCAAGAATTGAGTTATCCCGAAACCATGCACCTATACATAGATGTACTCACATTTATTTATCGGGAATCCATCCAGTGTGAAGAGATATGTCAACAGGGGAATGGCCCGACCCTAATAAGTGCTCATTTGTCATGAGGTTTTTGCATGTTTTTTCCAATTGATTTCGGCCAAGGGTAGCGCCCTTATAACCATATGGTTCATGGTGCCTCCGCTTTCCCACTGGAGATGTTGGTCAGTTTTGCCACTCATGAGCTTCTGGTTCTTCCGGCATTTTTTCTTGTGAAGTGAGGCCACTGATAATTCAAATTACTCATACTGAGGTTAATTTATGGGATTTGTTGGTCAATATCAAATGCAATTGTTGGTATAGCCAGGGATAGCAATATTAAATCAACAATTTGATTAACAATATCAATCATTATTAACAATTGGTATCCACTATCAATATCATTGAGAAAACATCATTTATTGTTAGTATTTGGTAATCAAATCCAAAGAAACATCCTGTTTCTCAAGCCAGCCACGAGAGCAACCAATCATACTCAGACTCCGCCGTTCGTGGCCTGTCATCCTTGAGTTTTTCTCTCAGCGCAAATCCAACCGTGATTTCAAAGCACTCAGCCAAAGACCAAGTTCCACTGGTGATGGTCAATGTATGGCCAATGTGCTGTGGTTAATATGATGCCATTAACGCAATTATGAGTGGTTAAATAGATAAATATATATATATATAATATATACATATGGTGAAATATGGTCATATGTATATTCGTGTTAAGATGGTTTGATATGTATGCAAATATGCAAATAATATGATGTGCCTAAATGTGGTTAATCTGTTCATGCAGAGTGATTGTTGTTGAGCCACCATCATTCTCAAATATTGGCATTCTCTTCACCGGTCTGCCCTCTATTAACTGAAAAATGGGTTGCAGCAACCCATGTATAACGAGATGTAGCCATTTGAATCGTCTTCAAAACCTGATGTCTTTCAATTATACAGGTTCATTCGTAAGTTCCCCAACAATTGCAATCATGATAATTGTGATAGTCGTTGATGATGATGATGATCATTATGATTATCATGATGATTATGATGATGAGAAGGAGGATGATGTCACCCGATTACCCGAAGTAGTGACACTCCTGGACATAAACAAACAACCGATGTTTCTAGACCACTCCTGGCTGTGCGTGGACTGAAAAAACAAATCATGTTAAAGGAAACGCCAACCAACTGAAACTTCCGGCTTGTAATCATGGTTTTATGACTCCGGTCGGTTATAACTGGATCAATGGGATTTAGTCCAGCTCCACTTGGTTATAACTCCGGTTGTTAATCCAAATTTCTATCCAGTTGCAACTGTCCAAAAGTGACTATAAGGATTAATGATTAGTGTGACCCCATATCTCAGCATCAAAGCCATTAAAATTATGCACCTTCAAAAAAAAATGCTTTTCAATTTCAAAGGCTTAAGTCTAATAACTTAATTAATATATTTTAATGTCCACCAAACCCAATGCACACTAAGGACTCGATTCGAGAACAAACAACAAGTTCATCAACCAGGATTCTGACTTACGAGTAGCTGTGAGCTCTGAAACCACAGTCCCATCGTCCAGTGATTAAAGGCAGCTGCTTCCTGACACGTCCAGTGTTTGTCGACGTCGACGTGTCGACCGGAATGCTGCGATTAAAATACACTCGATGCCAATGCGAAGTTACCCGAAGTCATGACACTTCAAGCAGGTGTTTAAATGGCTGTTTCTAAAAATAGGGGTGCCCTGAGTCATCCTTTATTAACCATTTCTAGTAATTAATGAACAAACCATTCTTGGAGGTTCCCTATTTCAAGAAAACGCCAAATATGAAAGAGTAAGAAATGCTATGCAACCTTCGAGGAATCATGCTATCTCAGTGTTTGATTACCTAGAAACAAGTGTCTTGTGTTTAAAACCCATCCCATCCCCAACAGCGACCCTATCTGGTGCCTTGTTCAACCCATCCCAGTCATCCCAGTTCAAAACACGAGCTCACCTCCGTTTTTTCCCGCTGATTCCCCACCTATTGACGGTCAGAAATTGATGGTGATTTACTGATCTACCATGGGTTGTGAACCCAGCTACTGGTAGACTATAACCATGCAAACTAAATGGTTAATATACCATGGTTTTTGAGGCGACCAAATAACCGGTCTATAAATTTGACCCTACAAACAAATGGGCCTAAAGCAGCTAATGTCACGATCATCGGCATTGCTTCCTCCAAATATTCAGCACACATTAAGCATAAAGGTAGATTATCACCATGCTATCAACTTGACTATAAGGTTAATATACCATGGCTTTTGAGGCGACTGAATAACCAGTCTATAAATTTGACCCTACAAACAAATGGGCCTAAAGCAGCTAATGTCACGATCATCGGCATTGCTTCCTCCAAATATTCAGCACACATTAAGCATAAAGGTAGATTATCACCATGCTATCAACTTGACTATAAGGTTAATATACCATGGCTTTTGAGGCGACTAAATAACCGGTCTATAAATTTGACCCTACAAACAAATGCGGCCTAAAGCACCTATTGTCATGTTCATTGGCATTGATTCCTCCAAATCTTCAGCACACATCAAGCAAAAAGCCAAGTGAGTGGCATTGGCATCGCCAATGGAATTGGGCAAAAGCCACTGTCAGCCTAGCAGTCTGATACCCTGCAGTCACGGAACTTGAGACTCGCGACGCTGCCTGTCCAGCAAACAATGGTGTTTGTACCCAGAGTCTGGCCAAAATGTCGCTTTTTGTTATTACCTTGATAATCATTGATATGCTTCCAGTTATAATCAACTTCTTATCAATAGCTGCAACAACTGTTATATCAATGGAATCTAATCTAGTAACAACTATAATTAAGTAATACAGTAATCAACTTGATAACAATTGATAACCATTGATAACCATTGATAACCATTCATAACCATTCATAACCATTGGTTGGTGACAACTAGAATCTGGTAACAATTACTCAACTTGACAACCATTGATATGGCCCCCATTCGCACTGAGGTTCAGATCCCCCACTCTCGCTACTCCTCGTCCAAAGGTGAGCCATGGTTTTTGCCATCCAAGGGTGCGCAAAAAAGACAATAGAACGGACAAACATATGGCGAGTTGGGTCAATATTAACCAACCAATTTCATGGAGGATAATAATCAACCAATAATAGGGGAAACAATGGTTAATCGTGGGGGAACCCAGGGGTACAGGGTTTTGACCCACAACCATATAATCCCCAACAGCTAGTTGATATGACAAGTAAGTTCTATGCAACAACGGCTTCACTAAACAGCTTGTATGACAACATGGGTGATTTCACTAAATAGGGTGAGCGAACACCACATAATCAAACCATTGCCACTACCTCCCGAAGCCATGTCAAAGTCATTCATGGTACCAAGGCTGCTTGCTGGTTGAATTCTTCTTGACCATTGACTTCGAGGGTGGGTCAAGGCCACCGATGATCCCATGTCAAAGCAGTTGTCATTCCCAAGGCCAGATACTCCATGTATATCATACTGGCATTTAGATACTACTAGCATTTAGATACCCATAAAAAATCCGAAATTTCGGTGAATCTACCAGATACGGAGTGAAGGTCCAGCATCGATTCGGGATTCCCATGGATTCTCCAATCATGACTGCTTTTCCATCACACTGCAGGCGCTGGCCGCCATGGACAGGACCAAAATCTTCTGCGATGCATTTGCAACCAGTGAGCCGGTACCTTCCTGATCCCATGGTGGTTCTACCCCAATGGTCGGTACCCCCCAAGAATGGTTTCCCTGCTCCAGTAACAGCTGATCAGAATTGCGGGGTACCAGGTGTCCCCCCAAAGGTTTCATGCATTGCGAGGTGGCTAATGCTCGCTCTACAACGAGCTTTGACGGTTGATCTCTGATCGATGGTTTACACCATGATCAAGCACTACTGTTGGTCACAAGTGCATCGCAGTGCAACGAGGTTTTTGGAAAACCTGTTGCGGATCTTTAAAGTTGAATCAAATGGGTGGCTTCTCCTCATGTCAACAGTTGATCTACACTTCATTCCTCCCAACGCGTCGAAAAAACGCTGGATCACTTTCTGGATTGATGTTCCAACCCTAACTGGGTTTTTTCCAATCTAGAACTGGGCCCTGGTTGCAATTGGAATGGCATCTTGATTGACGGAGAAACTGCCACCTGCTCTGGGCCTTTTTTGTTTCCTGCCCTGCGATGCGAAAGTTGCCCTCATTGATGGGCCCTGCAGCTCTGCCGCGATCGTTGCAGCCCTACTCCCCAATGCTGCAACTGAACCGCGCTGCAACTGGCAGGGTACCTCGGTCGTGGTGTCCAAGCTGATTGGATGCTCATGTGGATACCTTTCAAGGAGATACCAGCAATGGGGAGCATCAGTTCGGTTTGTCCCCCAACCCATGATTGTCTCCTGTTCATCGACATACTTTTCAACGTATGGTGATATTTTCTTTCGATCTTCACATCAGGCCGTTGATGAATGCAAACCAATCAAACCAGCGCGGTGTCTGTCATAGGATGGTTAGACGACTGCGGCAAAACAGTCCATACCACATCCTAAAAGTAAAACCTTGGAGACTTGGCCTTTACCAGTCGAGCCCTTCGGATGTTCACCTATAGCTACTTGTTGGAGATGGTTGGTTATGACGTTATGATCCCTATCAAAACTTGAAGAAAAAACAAAAGGAAAATAACAATGACCGGTTGACAAGAAGAGCAGGACAACAAAAACAAATGAGGTCAGTAGTACAAACGGCACGGTCGATGTGTTCCAATAAAATAATACAAAATGACTGCACACAACACAAAAGTCTTTACACTAAGCATCTCATCAATTTGCCCAACCGAATCAAACCACGCAGCGACCAACTAGGCAATCAATCAACCAAGCGAAACAACTCAACATGAATGGAGAGCGACATCTGCCGAAGCTAATAACCCATGGTTTACAGTAAGAAAATCAGGAACCACGGTATGTGTCAAATAACCAACAATGTACTAGATGTTTTACCATGTTTGTGTCCTAGATACTTATCCCATAAATGGTAAAACAATGCAAAAAACATGCACACTATTTGGGTGTTTCTTAAAATAGGGGTACCCCCAAATCATCTAGCTATTAACCATCTATAGTAATAAACCAGCCATTTTTGGGTCCCCTATTTTGGGAAACACCCATTTTCCTGTAATCAAATCCTATGTTTCACATCCACCGAGCCGCCACAGCCCATCAGTCCCAAGAACTAATCGCAACTCCTGGGCTCACAGCCTCCAATCGGAAAACGGATTGAGTCCTGACGCAGCAGCAGCTGCTGCAAGCGTCGCTGTTAGTAAGGGCGGACGCTTGGTGAAGAGGACTTGAATTTCACAATTGGATTTATATAATTGTGATTCTAAGAAAAATTCATATTGGCCTTATATTTATATACTATCTAATTAATGTGATATTAATATCTAATTAATGTGATTATAATTGTATAATATCTAATGTGATTCTGAGAAATCCAATTCAACAGGCTTGTTCATATATTTCATTTGTTCTAGCAAAATTTGTCATTGTAACAGTTAGTTGACTTGGAATTGAATCCCACACTTAAAAGCAAAAAAGCAGTAGAATAAATATTGTGGAATTACTGAATTACCTGCTTGTGTCTATGGTTGTAATAGGATCTAATGTGTAGTTCCACAATCGTTATCTTAAGTTCAGTCCAAAACAGCTACCGTAGAGCTGTGGGTCAAGGGCCCCTCTACCCCTGGCTGTTCACATCCCCCGACCAAATTAGTTTTTGTTGGGAATGTTCATCTACCCATATGTTAAGAAAATATTTACCCATAGCCTATACTGAGTATCTTGTACTGTACTATTGTTGGCCATTATCCAGCTAATTACTTCACCACTATTCACCATTGACCGTAGGTTATCAGGAATTGCCACATGTTGAATTCGGAATTTAACGGTCATGATATGTTATGATGGTAGATTAGTTTATAACCAGCGATATAAACCATTTACCATAATGAATCATCATGAATTGCCTTATAGTTCTCTGTTTAACCAGGGATTTTTGTTCACATCTGTGCTCAACCAAGCCTGATTTCACGTCTCCCCTTGACTCGACTCCGACGATTTTGGTCGGAGGCCGGTGTGACACGGTGTGACCCACGCGACCAACGGTGGGCTTCTACTAGATATGAACATCATTCATCATCCCTATGCCGTTGGTTATCACAAGCATAGTGATTCAGGATGGTTTATGATTATTGAACCCTACGCTTTCAGATCACAGGAGGTAACCAGCTGGTTTCTACCGTTGTTGTAGCTGGGGTTGGTTACCTACTATCATGGCAACTTGAAGCATAGGGACCAACAATCATGGACCATCCTTAATCATATTACGGTTATGATAACCAACAATCAACCATCATTGCCTTGTGTAGTCCTGACGGTTGATAATAGAAGATTATACCACCCATGATTCCATCATTGGCCACGTGGCCATGCTGTGAGATGCCTGGCGCTACACTGGCGGCGGAAGCTATGGGAGCTCCAAGCCGATAAATCGTGGGTCATTGGAAAAAATGAATGGCTTGCTCAATGCTTGATGCTTCAGCCACTATGATGCTCAAGCGTTTATTACAATCCACAACTATCATTCAGCCGAACCTCGCTGGATGAACCAAACATTCGCTGGGATGAACCCCTCATGATGAAACTGTGCACTAAACCACTAAACCATGGTAGTACAAGAAGAAAACCGAGTGGGTCCCTTGATTGGTTAGCTAAGTTAAAACACCAACTGGCAGCTCAAACCAACCACCCTTCAGTCTCACGTGCTGCCAATTTGCCATCTCATGGACTAATCGCTTGGTGGTCTTTCAACATTGGGAAGTCCAAAAATGGATGGTTGATGATTACAATGATTACACATGATGATTAGATGATTTGATGGTACCCCTATTTGAGAAACCACCAGTTGGATTCTCCATCATTCGAACTATATTTCCACATCAATACGTGGGGTCTGCATTTCAAGAGATTGTTGGATGATAACACATGCATCTGCAAACACAATGTCAACGTGCCCGTCCTGGAAAGTCCCTCAACAGGTTTCTGGAACCTGCAACATTGGGCCGTCATGGGTGATAAATCCTCAGATTGCGGCGTGCAACAAGTGGCTGCATGCACATGTAACACTTGAGAATGAAACACTGAATGATATATGCGCGTATTTCTGTGTTTTATCTGAGAGAATGTTCTGATCGTGAAATACTGACTGTGCATCTACCAAACTACCGATGTATTTTCCCAGTTTTGCCTGTTCATGGACATGGCACAAATTTATACAAATCTTCTTGGGGAATAGCTCAATTGACCCCTGATAATTCACGGCATTTTCGCTGTGAACACACTTCACATAGATCTTCACAGTGGTTTGGATCAACATTCACCTTCGCGGGAAATCACTCGTTGTGAAACTGGGTTTACCCAAAAATCGACCCAACTCTGCAAACACACTCGCCTCATGTTCTTCCAGGTATCTTTGGATCTGGCGTCAAAGGCCAGGATCGTTTCAAAAGCGACTTGTTGCTGGTTCTATGGTGCGCAGCAATCTGGGGCACGGGGGATGGATCCAACTGCCTAATTTCAGACCACAAACGACCAGTTTTTCCTGCCAACATCTGGCGCAATAGCGAGTGTCTAGAAACTGCAGACTTTCAGGATTTGAGCCTTTCCAGAATTGATTTGTCACGAGACTGCTGCAAATCATGAAGGCCCACGCAAGGTGGAAAAAACCCAGCACTGGCACCTCGTATCGCCATCTCTGAAGCAGGAACCTGCATTGCGATGGCGTCATGAAGCCCCCATTGGTGCCTATAAAGGGTTGGGGGTTCCTGCGCCGCGCCGCCCGAAGTTTTGGCGCCAATCTTCACGAAATCGCGAGTGCCGCGGTGGCTCGGCAGCTGGCGAACGGAGCCGCTGTGCTGTCCCGCCCGTGAACCTGCAGAGATGATTCTTTGATAGGTTTTTCCCAACAGTAGTAGCGCAGCCCGTGTGAAAAATATGCTTGTCAACCAGCCAATCCAACCCTTTGGCAATCCACCTGGGAAAATATAGACTGTCAAGCCACCAGCCAAGACTTGTGATACATTGAAGCCAGTCATCCCAAATGAAAAAATGACCAACTCTTCCTCCTCATTGATTGCAGGAGCAGTGCAGAACGCAATTGGCCAAACTTGCGGACTTTCGAAGACCCACGCGTCCCTCCATACGTCGGTTGATGCCAATGGCCGGTAGGATAAGCAGAATTTCAGAAATAGTTTTCGCGGCTTCTAATCGTCCCCTTAGGAAGGGGTTGTGTTGAAGAAACTATAAATGTAGGGCCACACATTCAGGCACGGGCTGAACAAGTGCTGTAGTCTGCCGAAGGCACTGACAATCACTGACATCCAGTTGTGTGACATAGAATGACACACTATATGTATATACTTCATCTGAACCTTTGCTCACATTCAAAATATGTGATAAACCAGGTCCAAACCAGTTTCGAACACGCACTGACATACGTAATCAAACTTAATCTTAAATCTTGAACTGCGTGAACAACCAACAACAACTGACACATTGACAATCTTAGTCATTTGTTGACAAATAGTTTGCCATTACTGGCGAATTCCTTACCTCAAACATGTTGACATCTGCATGACGTGTAAACATGATGAGTGTGTTCACATGGCTCTGGGCACGCGCAGAAAGAGGCTAGCAGTAAGCGCTTGCAATGCATGGCTCAGAATGATCAACCTTAAGATTGGTAAGCCAGTACTATTCTGAGAATGCTAGATGGACAAATCACCAGATCTATTCTGCATAGACCCATTTGATGACACATCATGCCTTTGCACGCATGCAATGACATGAATTCAGGTATGTGTTTACGTGTAGCGAAACATGCGTTTTTTGCCACACAATCTAACGGAAGGAGACAGTTGGACCTATTCTGATGTGCGTCATGGCACATGCCATTCGCAGTTTGTACTGACATAATCAAGCAGGTTCCTAACAATCAACCATGAAACTAGCCGGTGATTAGTATTAACTAGGTGGTTAAGCCAGTGCTTAGCTGGTTTCTGGCATGATTCATCATGAACAGATAGCAGCTAGCACGAAACTGCACGAAGCAGTAACTGCCCTCCTGTTGGTTGGGGTTGGTTTGGATCCCGCTCTTGGGAGATCTGATCCGACCAGCAGGGTGAAGCTGTTTGTATTCAGGGGGGTATCGAACATTCATTCATTTTTAAGCACGGTTAGCCATGTTTCAGCAACACATTCTCAATAGCGTGCACTTGTCTTCCGATACTTTATACGTGCTGCGACGTGAAATCTCAAGAAGCGACTTGAAGAAGATGAACATAGGACACAACCACTACGGCTCTTTGTGGTTCCAGTGGCTGATAGCTGGTAATGGTCAACTAATTGGCCATGGCTAGTTGCTAGCCATTTGTCGACAATTCATCGAGCAATTTAGTTGTCTATAAACTCCAAGATAGGTTCCAGGCGAGCAATACGCGAGCTTCATATAACAAACAGGCTATGGCAAGTCTGTGGACAATTAAAGCTCAATGTGACTGTTGAACACCACCACCACCACCACCACCACCACCACCACCAACAACAACAACAACAACAACAACAACAACAACAACAACAACAACAGCAACAACAACAACAACAACAACAACAACAACAACAACACCAACACCAACGACACCAACGACACCAACGACACCAACGACAACACCAACGACAACAGCAACAGCAACAGCAACAGCAACAACAAGGAGCAGCAGCAAAAACTGTATCTGGGAGGTGGTTTCTGCAGAGACGACGGGTTCAACAATTGGCTTCATAATAAACAAGGTCGATGATTGCTTTAGCAAACACCAAAAATAATGGTTTACATCATATTGAAAAAGCATGTCTTTCAACATTGATGACCCCAAAAAAACAAAACAAAATCTGGATGGTTCCAAAAAAACGCTATCAATCACAGTTGATGAATTCCGCATTGATGAACCCCCCCGAACCCCACCACCACCACCCCAATCCCGGTTGAAACTTCTACAGTTTACCGCCGATCACAAGTTTCAACTGTGATTCACCTCCCAAGCAGAATTCTCCCAGCCCGGACGTCCCAAGTTGGCAGTGTCCCATGAGCTCTGGCTGTTCTTCCACGATCATCAATCAAGTCTCAACCATTAGCATCCATCATCAAGCAATAACTGATATGATTGATCATCATCAACCACTAATTGATCATCATCAACCAATCAACCAAAACAGAACTTACCAGTCAAATAGCTATTTTTTGACGCTATTAATCATGTAACCAATATCAGCCAATATCTACCAACAATCGACCATCATCAAGTAGCTGAACAAGCACCTTTGTTGATTCCAGATTGCTTCACGTCACCTATATGATAATATCTGGGATACTTCGTATCATTATGTATTATTCGTGCTGATTGCTATTCTAGCCATCTAAGTGTTTCTTCACTGCGGCCGGTTTTTCTCTGGGCTCATGGGCTTCCACTGTCTTTTGCTAATGGATCGATCCTGCGGCAGTTTGGACCCTGGGGACAGTTAGATCGTTGTTGGTGAAGATGATCCAACCAGCCAATCTAATTCCCTGGCTAGATGAATGGGGTGAATTAGATCAACGAGCTGCTCATAGGTAGTAAGCATTCATCATATAGCCGGTGTATGTTGGTGTAGTATGATTAAACCTCCAGCTACCTAATCAACCATCATGTGGTGCTGCCAGAGCCGACCTCCCACACACCACACGCATCAGGATGGTTTTGACATGATCAAATCACTGTGAAATCTCGGATTTCCATGAGAAATCTATGAAGTCCCACATGATAAGTCTCTAAAATTCCACTAGTTGATACTATGAAATCCACTGTAAAACAACTAGCCTGGTTCACCTGGGGAACCCTGTGAAGCCTGTACATCTGCATAGTATATCTGTTTCGCCAGAGTTGTTCCCTCCGGGATGTGGACATTGGGAGTGGTGAGACGTTCCAATGATCTCGTCACATAGGTCCACGACTGTAAACCATGATCATGGGAACAATGTTTGGCATAGTGATTCACTGTGAAGCTCATATGGCGGTTCCTCAAAATAGGGATACCCCCAGTTATCATTCAATAGTACCAGTTCTAGTAGTAGACCAACCATTTTTGGGGGTTCCCTATTTTGAGAAATCGCCATATCGTCATGTAGCGTCACCGTGTTTGACCAACCACCAGCTGCCGCACCGTTCGTCAGCCCCGCACCGCGTGATTCGGCGTGGTCGGAGGTTCCGGCACGGAACCACTGCGGCCTTGTTGGCACCTGCGGCGAACATTGGTGGCCCACAGGGGTGAACACCAGCTATGGTAAATACAACGAGCTGGTAAATGGATGATATACAGTAGCTGATATAAATCTACAATAGCTGGTAAATGGTTGGTATGATGTTGGTATGTAATACTTGGTATGTGGGAGTGTCTCACAAAAGGGGATCCCAAAAATCATCCTTTATTTACAATTTATAGTAATAAACCAACCATTTTGGAGGTACCCCTATTTTAAGAAACTACCTTGTAATAGTTGGTAGAAGGCTACAGCTACCCAACTTCTAGCGTAAATATAGCAGTTGAGCGCGCTAAAAATCACCTTTGGGATGCTGGGGTACCACTCTATGACACGGAAGCATAAAAATTGCGAGGGACATATGGAAGTTTCTCAAAATGGGGACCCCAAAAAAAGGTTGGTCTATTACTAGAAACGGCTAATGAACTGGATGATTAGGGGGTACCCTTTTTTTGAGAAACACCCATATATCGAATATAATTAGTCTTAGCAAAACTATCAAAAGAGGTCAATCAAGATTGCGAACTCGCCAATGACTTTCCCTATAGATTTATCTCTATATAAATGAGGCATACCTCAAAACCTACCAAACAATGCTAAACATGCTTTGACTATTACTGAGGATGCAAGGATTTCGGGCACTATTACCTTAGGAAGCACCTTTATCGGGTGCGCGGTCAACAATAATTAAAAATGATCTTTGGCACAAATAAGCAAACATGTGGCAGTGGGTCAAAACCCTGTACCCCTGGTTCCCCTATCACTAACCATTGTTTTCTCTATAGTTGGCTGGGTAATAACCACCAGTATTGAATTGGTTGGTTAATATTGACCCATAGCCATGTTACAATAGTTTTGTTGCAACAGAACCAATAGCAACTGGGATGCTACCCCCCATATCAGTTCGAACAGCGTGCAGAACCTATGATGCGCTAATACCACATATGCATAGGATAGTAACGTATCACTGTGCCAAGTCCCACGTCAATAGTTGGACTAAAATAGACGTCAATAAGTATGGGAATCTGGCATCGACTATCCAACAAATCCCACAACCCACAACGATTGATCATCATCCTCCACCGAGAAGGATATTCCGTAAAAAAAAAAAAAAACATCTACCCTCATATACTATACAAGTGCTTGTCCGCCACTAAGCCAAAATGCAATATCAACAATGACCAATACCTGCTGGGGGTAGGCCTGTACGTGCTGATGATGCATGATTAATCCTCTGCCCTTGTGATAGATGAGTAGAGGCAGCGATGGCCGATCCATGAAAATAGACTACTCCCTGCACTTGCTACAAATGACTGTGGGGTTTTCCCAAATAACAGGATGGTGAGGGATTTGAGGTGTATCAATGGAAGAACCGGAGCTCATCTATCCGATTTATCATGGTTCTTCGGATGATTTGTACCCATACCCAACATGGCTGGTGATTGGTAGTTATTGGTCAAGTTGGAATGAACCTTATCATCAACCAACTTATTGACCAATCTTCACTTCTGCCAGGAAAAAAATGCTTATCAGCGGCTTTTTAAACGCTCCTTATCCAGCTTAACCAGCTTCTTCGCCAATTCTAACCTCAACCTCATGACTGCCGGCCGCTGTCGGTTCTCCATGCGCTGTGCACCTCTGGTATTCCGGAGATGCTTTGCCTCAGCCGCCAACACCCGACGCAAGATTGCTGAGGCAGGCAGCTAGAAAGCTGCTGGGGAAACTGTGCATCGCGTGATTTCTCCGACCAATCACCATCTGATCATCCTGATCATCCTGATCATCATCATCATCATCATCATCATCATCGTCGTCGTCGTCATCATCATCATCATCATCATCATCATCATCATCATCATCATCATCATCCTCGTCGTCGTCGTCGTCGTCGTCGTCGTCGTCGTCATCCTCATCCTCATCCTCATCCTCATCCTCATCCTCATCCTCATCCTCATCCTCATCAACATCATGGATAGCGGTTGCTAATTAGTATGTGTGAATTAGCTAGTTTAATATGATGCAAATGTGCTCTGAGATCTGTTTCAACATTTGTTCTGACATAGTGGCCGGCAAATGTTCTAACATGTCTTCCGGAACAAAAAACAAAACAAAGTCATGCACACTTACAAGTGTGATGACACGCATGGGTTCAGGATAGTTTGACATGCAGTTTGAACATCTTTTTGACCAACATGATATTATGTTTTGACATGCATGCTGACATGTTTTGACCTGATATTTAACCAAGAACTCTGACCTGTTGTTTGATATCATATTTGCTTTGGTTGTGTTGTGGCATGGATTTTAACATAAATCATGGCATAAAGTTCTGAGACAAACTTGTACACGTTCTATCTGACAATTTGAAATACGTTATTACGTTTTCTCTTACATTTACTCTGGCATGTTTGCTTTTTGTTTCTTTCAGTGACTGCTATTTTGGCATTGTTCCTGGTATCTAATCTAGCCTGACATGTTCGTTGGCATTTACCTGTCGCCTACCCCAACATTGCTCTGACATCATCTCTGCCAATGCGAACAAACAAACATGATATGCCGTGGAATCTTTGTTCACATTTTTTGTGCCAATGTGTTTGCGACATTTTCCGGGAAAGCTCCTGAAAAACTGAATGGATAACAAAGGTCTCATTAGGCAAAATTAGTCAGCGCTTAAGAATCAGTTAGCACATGCTAGTACAACCCAAAGGCTTCAGTTGCTTTTGAAGTATGGCGTTGCAAATACAGAGTCAAACATAGATTCGCGCATAGCCAGGCTACAACTGCTTCGGACAAAACCCATATGGCTGTGGGTCAAAACCCTGTACCCCTGGTTCCCCTATCATTAACCAATGTTTCCCTGTTATTGTTGGTTATTATTCCTTATTATTGGTTGGTTAATATTGACTCATAGCCATATCTGTTTGAGCAATGTCAGAGTACAACATCCTGGTGGTCAACGCCATGGCGAATGCCCGGCGATGAAAATCACGTAGGTCACTATGCCCTGGCCACCAGCTACCATGGGATGTCACCACCATTGAAGAATGGTTCAATTCTATTGAGAAAGTTCCTCAAAACCATGGGATGGACCATGGGACCATGGGATGTCTCCACCACCATGAGGATGTCCCCAATGATCCCCCTGAACCCCCAGTCTTTGGGGACTTTCCGGGGGATGGTTTTTGGCACTGCTTATTGGACACCGAATTCCTCACTCTGAGTTCGTCACATTGTGCAACCGCCTGACGCTGCGGGGCCCCGGTGCACGGATCACTGCAGTTGTTTGGGGATAGTGCACCATGTCAGGTTCACATCCATCCCTAAACCCCTGCCTTACCTGGAGGTTTCGGTCGTGCCCTATCGGCTACTCAGCCAATCCTTTTCAAACGAAGAACTGTGGATCGTCACTGAGAAGTTCCGCGAAGAGCAACTGATCAATGGAGGATCATTGATACACTACAGCTAGTTTTGTCATAGCATCAAGTGTGTTGAGCTGATGTTTATGGATTCCCTGCCTACATCCAGCACTTATTTCTGGAATCCACCCAATAAATTAGGTTTAATCATTGATCAAGTATCAACGTCATCGAGCATGAATAAGCCATTGACAACCAATAGATACTGAGTCCTCAACTTTTCGATCACCGAAATCGCAGTTCGAAGCCATGAACCGTTCAATCCATTTTCTCTTTAACTAAAGGGTTGCCATCTTCAACAGCATGGCCTCAATGCTGAGCCATGGTCATGATGGCCGTCCACCAGTTGGACATTATCGCTGAAGTTTTTCACCAGCCGGGCTCGATCAATGACAGATTACCCTCAACCAATTCAGTATGTGTCTGGCTTTGTCCATAGAAATTCTGTAAACCCTAAGCTGTCCATAAAAAATTGTGTAAACCCCAAGCTGGTTCCATAAACCATCCCCCTAAAAATTCTGTAAACATAAGCTGCCCATAAACCCAGAGCTGTCCATAAAAAATGTGTAAACCCCAAGCTGGTCGCTACCTTCCCCCAGTTCCCCCCTGCGCTTCATGGCCGCGAAACCACCACCTGCTTCGGTCACCGAATTTCGTCTGCCTTGGCACGCATGGACTGCCGATGTTCCCACTCCTCCTCCGTCGCTTCGATGCCCTGAAGCGAGCGCTTGCGCAGCGATCCATGGGTTTTCCATGGGATTTCACTGGTTTTCCATTGGGGCTACCTTAGGTTTTCAATCAAATTGCGAACCAAGAGATCAACGAAGTTAGTTGAGGATCAATGTTCATGAGTTGATCAACCATGATTTGTTGGCTGGTTAGCTGTGCGTCGATTTAACTATAACAACAATTAAAACTCGCTGTCATTCGTTTATGAACACCATTTATGCGCTTACCCCATTTTCATTAATCAGCTAATCAGATCAAATACTTTTGAGCACTCTTAGCAGTCATTACCCACTCACCGATATTTGCCAGCTATGTCACCATGAACCACCAGCTCGTTCCAACCTACTGCAACCATTCACCAGCCAATAACCCCCCAGTCTTGCTTAACCATTGTTTAACCGTTATACCAGTAGTGTTGCTTCTTTTCCCCTCTGAGCCATCACCAGTCAACCCAATCCACCAGCCAATAATCCACCAAATAATCAATAATCAACACTTTCTAACAAATACCAGCGCTAAATTTGTCAAATTAAACTGAATTCACTGCCAATTAACCAATCAATGGATAAAGTAAATCCAATCAAAAATCCACCAGTCAACAGAATTGACCACTCAATGACCAGTCATAAACCACTCAATGACCAGTCATAAACCCAGCCAATCATCCACCAGTCGTCCACCGGTGCTTCGTCTACCCAGCTCGCCAACTCTCGGTGGTCCCCGCCTCAGATTGCACGCTGGACCCCGTCTCGGAGATTGCGCAATTGGCAACGCGTGACCGCAGGGCCTGGGCGGCAACGAGATGAACGTCAGGGTTCGAATGGATGAGACAAATCGCTGCGTGATAATATTGGTTATAATGGTTCATAACGATGAGTTCTTAACAATGGGATATTTAACCACTCCTGGCTTAACACCTCGTACTGGATTATGAACCATTATTAACAGCCATTGGATAATATTGGTTAACCACCAATGATAACACAATGGATGTTAATTGGTGGTTAATAATGCTTTGTTGGTGCTTAATACTGGTTCATAATGGTTCATAACGATTAAGTCGTGGTTAATACCGTTGATAATCACCGTTGGTTGATAACTGATGAGAAGTACCAACGATTGATAATGGTTGACTAGCTGGTGAATGGATGACAATCGAGTATGACAAGCAACACAAACAGGGGATAATGATGATTAACATGCTGATCAATGGTGGTTGATTGTTCACAATTGGAAATGGATGGTTGAAGAGCTGACCAATGGTGGTGAAGCTGGCTGGACAATGGTGGTGATTCATTGGTGGGTAATGATGGTTGATGGTCATTGAGCTAGTGAACAAGCTGGTGGCTGATGGTTCATAATGGTTGCCAACAGTTGTGCAACGATTGATAATAGTGATGATGTTAATGACAACTGGTCTATGGGTTGATGATGGTTGATCAATCAGGATTGCTAGAAGCATCAGCTACTTCTGTGGCTATGGGTCAAAAGCCTGTACCCCCTGGTGATACTCCCAGGTGAAGGACCACGTTATATGCAGGATTTGTTGGGTTCTTCAGCTGATCCTTAGGCTTGCTCGCAGCTACTAGCTTAATTGACAGCTAATATTATTGGTCAATGGCTGTTATACAATTATACTGGTGAATCAGAAAGGAATCAGCCACTAATACTGCTCACAGGCCATGACCGGTGATCCCAGGATACGAAATGTATCGAAATGTTACTTTCTCGGCGACGGGTTGCCCTTAAGGATCAACGCAGTGGCCGCAATACAGCTGTGGGTCAAGCTCTTAAGCAACCAAAAATAACCTAAATGAACATCCGAACAAAGACCAGATTCCAGATCGGTCATTTAGAGGATGTTCACTAAGGTAATACTAAGGTACAAGGGTATCGAGCTATGGCCATATGTCGCCCTACGACCACAGGGCTGGGAGAAATGCAGGGGGAACTACCGTTCTCTGAACTCAGAGTTTCACAGCTGAACTGCGATTTCATGAAATAATCCATCAACTGGTAGGTACATCCAATCAAGAAATGATGATCAACCGGTAGCTCGGATTGGGTAAGTATATCCATCACACAATTAATCATGGATGAAATCATGGATTGACCATGCCATGACGTTGCAGTCTCACTGAGCACAGTACCCAACTATTCGACAGATCAGCTGGTGGAACAGCTTCGGGGACCAAAGGATCATGGGATCGGTACCACCAACTCTCAGCCCTGCTAACAACTACTAGAACTATGCAGCTATTGAAATCCTCTTGTGGATTCCCCCCTAGGTTGGGTACCTTGATTTTTGGTTGAGACCCCCAGCTTCCAGTAAGGTATATTGCTTAGGGGATCTATTGACTATATTCATATATTGGTTAGTAGAAAGGAAACCCAACCAGCTATGGACCTTCCAAGCTTGCATTGGAAGAAGGTATACTGCTTACAAATGGCTTTGTGTCACAATAGTAGTACTCCCAAAATCAATGGTTCCTTAGTAAAATGATCATTTTTTGGAGGGTAAAAATGCTTACCCTATGGCTTGGCACCCAAACAGTCCAAATCATCCAATAGAAACCATTTATAAGCAATAAACCAACCATAACGGCTTGGGGATACCCATAGCCTATGCCTAAACCACCAGGCCGCCTGGTTGTTACAGGACATCTTTCTTCGCTCGCATCGCTCACCGCTGGGGCTCACGACCACCTCGCGCAGTTCGCTCTTGTTGGACTTCTGCGGCAACGATGCCTGCAACCAGCGATCGGCGTGGTCAGAGTTCACCATCCACGGGGTGATCCACGTGGAGACACCGGGGTGACGGTTGAGGATGGTTAATGAAGGACCTTAGGATGGTTAATCCTTATTGATGATGGTGAATGATGGCGAATCTTAATTTAGAAACATGATGTTTGATTGATTATCAAACATGAGTGGGGAACAGTGGTTACTTGGTGATGTTTGATGATGAATTGACTATAGACTGTTTAGTGGTTGTAGTAAAACCAGTACTGGAGCAATCACTGGTGACTGTAATAGTGGTTGATTAATGGTGGATTTTGATGGTTCATCAAGGTTAATGATACCCAGTACATGTTTTTGTTGGATGCCCACACCAACCTGAACTTGTGCATGACTAATGGCATCACTCCGTTGCTTTTCTCCCCTCCTTGCCAAGTAAGGCTGGTTCCCCAAAAAGAGCTCCTGGCCATAGGGTAACTGCTTCACCAGCACCAGCATCTACGCCCAGGTCTCCGAGGAATCATCATGATGAAATCAGCAGTGATCCGCTCAGGGCATCCCTCCAGAGCAAGCTTGATGCCCTCGGCCCCTGCCCTGCCTGCGGCACAGCAGGACGTCGCTTCTTGGTGGTGCCCTCTGCTTTCCGGGGGCTGGAGGATGCCTGCGCGGCGAGCCGATGCACACCTCAAGAAATGGTGGAAGCCATGGAACACATAGTGGATTTCATGGTGAAGTTCTTGGAAGTGTCGTTGATCCAATTTGTTGAAAGGAAACATATACGATATGTGATCAATCAAGATTCTGGAGAATCGATCCATCAAGATTCTGGAGGATCAAACTGGAGATTGGTTGTTTGGTCGAAGTTGTTGCACAATATGTTGGAAGGAGGCATCAACCCCTGCTCGGCCAAATGGATGCCAGTGCGCACGTCACAGTTTGCTGCAGACTCGGAACACCAACCATTTTGGAGATTTTGGGCACTTATAATTGACCTTTCAATCCATTCCATGATGCCTGTAGATCAAACTCATCCAAAGTCAATGTTGGTACTTAGTGATGTTTGTAGTGTACTGGTTGGCGGCTGTGATAACCTAGCCCACAAAATGTCTTGAGTTTAGATTCCAATTGGTATGGCTTAACATCAAACAATTGTCGACTGAAACCACCAACCTGCTATTGTTGATCCACTATCAAATCATGATTAATCCTACCCTTCCACTTACCTCCACAGATCATAGCAGGTAACCAGGGAACCCCTTATTAACAGGTAACTGGAAGGGGTAGGGTCATTCACCATGATGACCCACCAACCAACCAGTGGCTTTGGACAAGCAGTTCAACCCCAGCCTGTGGCGCGCGCTCGGCCGGTGGCTTGCTCTCGCCATTGCGGCGCCCCTTTCCGGGTTTCTCAGAGCTTCGCCTTCGGCGCATCCGGATGGAAGTGAGGTTATGGATGAGGTCATGGATGAGGTTATGGAGCACTTCGCGGTTCATACCGGTGCTAGGATATGAACAAAAGGCTGTTGATACTATTAGCTGGTTGATACTGGCCAATATGGTTAATCATGCGTGCAAATAATGCAATTGTTAAGTTTGATAACGGTCAACAATTCATGTTGACACAGTTCAGCAGTCTTTATGGCATGATGTACACCCATGCCCATGACATCCAACCGCTGCTGCGATTCATCAGAAACTCATGGGTTCATTATCAGCCCGGAAGCTTTCTAGGGGTACCCAGCAAGCCAACAATGGACCCCTTGTGAGTCAAATCAACCATCTGATCATCACATTTTCAAACATTAAAGTCCGTCATAGGATTCTCCTCGATGATGCACAAGCATCTGATTTTTTTGTTGGTCAACTGTGTGCACTGAAAGATTGCATTCTTAACATAAGTATATTTTACTGCGCATATACTGGAAAAGAATCTATTGTATAAAATTTGAGGGGCTCGATATTTTTCCGTCCCCATGGGTATGCAATTACGCATCTTCCCCTGCTCAGTTGAGAATTTGAGGGACCCTCACTTTGGGGTACTAAATTCTGAAAAGGCCCCAACCGGCAGAAAATCAAACAAACAACTTTTCAGGCTCCGATTCTTTTTTGAATTTCCACCCTTCAAAGATTTACCAGCCCAAGAAGTCTGTCCCAGGCCCCAGAACCAACTGATTTTCATGATGGTCGCAGCCGCTACAGAAACAAGAATCTGTTAAGAATCTGAGGGACCCTCAACACATGATGCTGGAAAATTCATCGCAATTGAAATTAAGAATTTCCGGGACCCTAGGCCAAAAATTTGGGATTCTTATAGCGGATGCACTGTAGGTACTACAAGCACAGCCTGGCCCAACCGACCTGCACTGTGCCCGTCCACATGAATGCACTGGGAAGTTTAGTACCCTTACGCCTGCGAAAGATTTGGCCAAGATCTCGTTGCACCCAATATGAGTTGCTTCAACCACCAACCAAATCTTTTGGATCTCAAACAATTCGATAAATCTTTGGGTCAAAAACCAAACTTCAAGTGGGCTGAAGGTGACCCAGCTGGGTGTACCCCCCAACACTAAGGGTGGCTTTAAGGAGCGGATAACCACCACCAGCACGGGCCGTTGGACCGATCTGGCGCCACACCCCGCACCTGGGCAGCTCCAGCCGCCGCCTGGACGTGACATTTCATGGCCAGAAATTCAAAGGTTGGAAGCTGCAATCAGGTTTTTCACACACATCTAAAAAAATCTCCAAAAATCTGGGAAACTCAAGTTGAACAACCTGCAAGTTGAACAGCTTCCAGTTGCAAGTTGAAGAACCAGAATCTACGTGCAGTTTCAACGCATCTGCAAGCTGATTACCCTGGTGCAAGCTGTAGTTTCCCGTCAGCAAGCTGAATTCATGACCACTTTTTCATGAACGATTATTGCAAGTGGTGGATTTCCAGGTTTGTTTGCCAGAGTGTAAATTGAATCTGTTGTGCTAGGATAGCTGGGTGAATAAAGCAGTCGGCTTCTATCTAGGATGTCTCAATACGCTTAAATCTATGCTTTATTTGATGGTATGAAACACGGCATCTACCACTCTCATATCTAAGCTATTCTCGGAGAAAATGTCTGAAATATATGTTCCATAGCTTATACTTAGGGCAAAAGTTGTAGCAAAAGACCCCTGAACAAATGATGGTGCCATAGAGGAAACACCCATACAAAATATGATGAAAAAATATACTTCGCTATAATCAAGCTGACAAATCAGTTTTGGTGTCACAGTTTTGGTCCATTAAATATTAACCATCATGAATCATCACCACAAAACACAAAAAACATCGACCGCACTTGACCAGAAGCGTTACCATCACTATTGAAATTGAGGTTCAACCAATCCAAACAAGTGTTACCGACCACTGTTGAACATTGTCAAACACTATTGGCAACCAGAGTAACTATTATCAACCACTGACCATTATGCTGATGATGTTCACTAGTTGAACAACCATCACTGACCGGTATTATGCTATTATTACTGTTATTACTATGTAGAAGCATTCACAAAATTTAACAGCAATGCTCACTGTTTGGTGGCTCTAAGCAATCAAAGAAACACACTAGTCAATCAACCAAACATCTTAAATATTTGGGGAAGGAGAAGAAATATCGAAACCACCCACTAGTAGTTCTTTGACCATCATTGTCGACCATTATCCCTTATGTTTGACAATTTTGAACCACTAACAACTAGCTGGTTGGTGGTTTCAACCCCATTGAAAAATGTTGGTCAACCAACCATTAGCAAAAAAATCACTAGGGAAAATAGACAATGTTCTAAACCACCAACCAGCTAGGCTCATACCATTGGTTGTTCACAACCACCATCAACCCTTGTGAAACCGGCGGGTTTCCACCAAGGTGCGCTCCAAATGGCGTGGCCGCGACAGATGGGGCTACCTGACGCAGAGTTGGTCCATGCGTTGCTGCAGGTTGCCTCAACATTCTGCCACAACGAAAATGTTGTTTGTTGTTGGGTTCAAGTTCCATAAGAAATCTGATACAGTAGTTTTTTTTGGTATGGTTGTTTGTTATTGCATGTTGTTTCCAAAACAAGGATGGTACAAATACATACAAAAAGAATGTATTTTGTCATTTGCGTGATGTTGCTTCAACAAATTTGAGCAATAGAAATGATTTCTGATGATGACTAATTGATGATTTGTGATGATTGATGATCATGAATGACTCTTGATGGATCGTTGCTGGCGAGCAGCTGGTCACATGATTGCAAATACGATGGGTCCTTGCCCAGCCTCTTCATGCCTTTCGGCCGGCCTGTCGGTCAGGAGGAAAGAGAAGTCCTCGCGGCAATCATCCCCATGGTGATTGATGGTGGAAAACCATGGTTAAAGATAGTGATATAAATTCATGCTAGCTCTATCCATATCTATATCTACAGAACTAAAGACATATAATATGTCATAATATGTAATAAAGGTTCTGAACCAATCAAGAACTAAGATATATGTACTAAAACAACACATATACTGTATACATGATATATTATCAATAATAGTTCTGAAGTATACCAAATATTGATTGTAGCAAAGGAATGGACCAACTCTGACATTCGAGAGTAAAACGGTGACATTCAAGAGTAAATGAGTTAACCCAAGAATGAAAACATGGATGCAAATAGCCTTCCATCAAGAGTTGAAAGTATACAAAGTATGATACTTTCAACTTGGGTTATGAGTTGGTAATTCCATCAAATGAGATGGTACTGATCACAGTTTTTTTCGGTAATTGGTCAATGGTTAGATTCGCGGTGGGTCCCCATGCGATTTTCACGTTTCCGTGGCCACAGGGCAGCAACCACGAACGGATCAATGAGGCTCTGCTGGTGCTACAGAGATCTGCCCAACCCAGCTGCACCCAGCTGCACATCAACACCCTATAAGGGAAAGCTGATGATTTGGACACGTGAACCATTGGATTGGCGGATATTGGCAGGTCCTTTCCTTGCACCGCGACCCAACTCGTGAACGAAGAACCCCATAGGCTCCCAACGGCAGGGGCTGTCTACTTGCATGGTGTCCCCGATTCCTGGTTACCTACTGACAAGGCTAGTGGATGGTGAGTAGATAGTGGGTAGCACCATGGCAATGGCACCATTTTACACTCAACTTCTACAACCATCTCGCCCAGCGACCCAGCGGCTTCCCTCTCCTGCGGGCCCATGCCGCTTCTTGCAAGCTTGGCATTCAGACCCGACTTGGAATCCTGCTGCGGTTTGAGCGAGGTTCACGTTGGTTGAATGGCAGGGATCCCAGCTGAGAAGAGAAACCCAAGATCACCACACGTGCAATCGACATCAATTCACCATCACAAACGGTTCACCCATCAATTACTTCAGCACTACCACTTCATGACCATCCATCACCATGATTAGCCACTGACAGAATCTCAATGAACCATTCTCCATGACCATCAGCAGTTACCAGGGAGCTTCCATACTGACCTTAGATGTGCCCTCCTGTCGCTCATGATCACCGGCAGCACAGCGCTGCAACACCGTTGAGAGTGTTGGGTCAAACATTTGCCCAGTACCAGCTTTGTACCTGATACCCATTGGAATCACTGGAGTTTGACGGTAGTTGTCAAGCATTTCTCTACCATTTTCCACTGCTATACCAGTAGTTACAGCAACCATTGTTGTTGTAATTGTTCGTATAGCACATGGTAACCATTGTCAACCACATACCCCTGAGTGGTTACCAAAGAACTATACCATTCACATCCATTGAATGGTCGTCACCGATGCCGCCCGTCCTCCAAGGACGCCAGTCCCTGGCCAGTTGGTCCGTGGGAACCACGGCAGGGGTGATACACGGACCCGCGGGGTGAACGCCTTGGCCGCTACCGTGAGGTTTGCCATGGTTGGAGTCCGGTCAGGGACTTCCAGGTCACCTGAGATCATTGAAGGTGAAACCTCAGGAACCACTGGGTTTGTTGGTTGGTATCAGGGATTTTGAAGTGAAAATAAGTTCATCAGATGGGTATCCCACATTGATCATTTCTCTTGAGCTACCCTGAGATTAACCAGCTTATGGTCGACAACCGTGGCAACCACTAACAAAAGCCTCTTGAGCATGCTGAATGACCCCTCATAGCCACTATCATTCAGGTGAATACGCCTGACCAACGTTCGCAAATTAGTCCCTGTTCGTTGTTATCCCCTATGATCAGCCACCATTAGTGCTACGATTGCAATGGATGACCCCCATTCAAACCATGATTAACCATAAAAACGAAAGAAATCAGTTCGCAAAAACCTAACCATAATCAACCAGCATTAGCCACGATTGACCATAGTTGAACCATGATTGAAAGCATGACTGAGCATGCTTAACGATAGATAAACAACCAATGTTTCCTTCCCATGACTGCAGTGTCAGTGCTGCCTCCCTGTAGGAATCATCATCCACTGCCACTGGAAACTCCTCTGCCAGTACGTCCTGAAGAAGGCCACAGCGAAAGGAATAGGACAGTGATGGGGTGCCAAATCTGTACCCAAAACATATACAGAAAAAAACACATCCAGAAAGATACATATATTGACAAACAAATATGGCCACCTGTACATACATGTACACAATTACAATTGCTGCATGCGTCATTACGTCAACACATGGATACATAGGCGTAGATGTATGTATAGATATGTAGTGTATGCAAATATGTGCGTCCATCTATGCAGCCAAAAATTCATTGTTTCATGATAGCACAATGATAAATAGCAAATGCCAAACTATGAGAACAACCTACTTGGGTGGTGACCTGATGCGTACTAGGCCGAACGTGGTAAGCCCGGATGTATGAGCTTGACTTGTCGACCGTTACACACACAATCACACACACATAGTTCATATGAAAGGTATCATGCAAACTGTTTCATATCATGAATCTCAATCCAATAACAGCTACTCAACGCAAACAAAGGACATTTATCATTGAACATTCCCTGCAATGGCTTCCTACACTGCTGATGGCCCCATACTTCCCATGGGTCGATGTTTCCTGGATGCTAGGGTACCTCGATGATTCCAATATTAGAGTCATTGCACATATATCCAACATCAGTTCAACCAGCCTATCTTGACCAAGACTTACACCAAGCAGCTTAGTTGCTTGGTAATCACCTTTTCACCTAGCTCATGACCAACCATAAACGAATATTCAACCAATATCAAACCCTTACACCAACCAGCTTATCTACTGGTACACGCAGCCATGTGTCCGGTACCCCTGGAGCAATGCTACACCTGCACCCAGCAACCATGAACAACCTCGTTTTTTCTGTTGCGAACACATGTTTCAGTGATGAGGGTCAACGCCAACCACCCAAGGGATCCCCAGGGAGTACCCGCAAGCAAAACAAAACCAAGTACTGCGTACCCTCTTCCACCGCAGGAAGCATCAACAATGGAAATTAATTCAGTTGATTGGGTAAGGACCTATACCAATACGTAGAATCATTTGAATGAATACACCTACATACGTATACATGCATGTATATATATATATATATCCATACTATGTACAAGTATGTAAATGTACCCGTGTATATATGGATGCCAAAAATTGAAAGGTTCCAAACATTCAAGAGTTGTTCACAAATGTTTTTTTGTGTTTGCAGTATATGATGGTTTCTCAACATATGGGACCCCCCAAATCATCCCTATATAAACCATTTGCAGTAAGTAAAATACCAACCATTTTTGGGTACCCCTATTTATTGAGAAACACCCAAATAATTGTTGATCTCAATTGACTTATCCCAAAACATGCAGTTATGTAAACAAATCCTTACGGGGTGGGACCTTTTGCATAAGCATGGCAGTGGGTCGATCCCCTGATGAACATCCCAGGTTTAGGCTGGATAACATCGACCCATACCCATATCTAGTCGGTATATACCCTGCTCTATTGTTGTTTATTCACTACCAGTACAAAACATGAACCATCATCAAAGCATAGTCAGTTGTTGACTATTCTCATCCTGATCATGTAACCATTATTGACCATTATCTAGTTGTTGTATAACCATCAGTTCTTAGCCATTATTATCTAGGGTAATTACTTATCAACCACTACTTCTTAGCCATTCGTTATTGACCATTAGTTGGAAAACTATTACTGTTGTCATCAACCATTAGTTAATGACCACCAGTTATTAATCACCATTCCGCCCATGAACCCGTGAAGCCATTACTGAACCAACTTCACCACCCATTAACCACACATGAACCAACTTCACCATCTTCGCCATGAACATCTCCACACGGTCCAAAACTTTGAGTCGCCTGATCTTCCTCATCGGAGTTATCCTTCACGTCAGCCCAACGGGGCCGCCTGGTTGCGCGTTTGCGCGCAGGGCGCGGCTGTTGAATGGATGATGGGTAAGAATGGTGACCAAATGGGATACTCATGGTTAGTTGATGGTTGGTGGTTGATTCATTGGTGAATTGTTGCGTAGTTGATGGTTAGTTAATTTATGGAAAAACAATTCTTCAAAATGGGGGGTACCACCAAATCATCCTTTATTAGCAATTTATAGGCAATACACTGCACCAACCATTTTTTGGGTTCCCTATTTTTAGAAACCCCCGATTGATGGCCGATTGATTCATGGATAAATGACAACCAAATGGTTCATTAATGGTAAAGTGTTGATTGACAATGATTGAAAATGATTCCCAAATGTTGGTTTCTCAAGCCATAGAGGACCCCCAACTTCTGATTGGTCTCTGAATTAACAGTGATCAATATTGGATGATACCTGCGGTCACCTGGATTTCGCGAAACACCAAAATGGATAGTCACAGTTTTATATATTGATGGTAAAGCATTGGTTGACTATGGTTGAAAATGGTTCATAGACAATTCGTGCTGGTTGAACGACTCTTGACGATGGTTTCATTATAGTTTGTAGCGGTCTAATAATGTTTTCACAATAGTGGTTTGTGAGCTTGTAAGTGGAGCGTTTGGGGATGCTATTGGCAAAGTGAATAGCTCCTGGTAATCACTCTTAGCCAACCACTACTCACCACCATTCCCCAGTATTCACCATTACTGAGCACGTTTGACCACTGTTAATCACCATTGTTATCATGATTACACCACTATAAACCAGCATAAATCATCATTCAAACTATTCGAAACCACTATAAACGACCCTTAAATCACCACTAAGCTTACTAAGCACCACTAAACCACACTTGACCACCACTATAAACCACTCTAAATTCATGACTACCCCATACTGCACCAACGTCACAGCCCAGCCCTCCAGCGACCCCGACAGCGACCGTGGCTCGGGTGGCAGCACCATTTCGTGGAACCTGGGGAGACCAGCAGCAGGGGGGGGCGGATCAACAAACTGAACCGGATTTCATGGAGTAATCAGCTGGTTAACTAGCTGGTTAATGGTTACTAGTAAGGGATGATAACCAGCAATAGTAGTGGGTATATCAACGATATGGCTATGGGTCAGTATGAACCAACCAATTTCATGGGGGACAATGTTTCATAGGGAAAACAGCCTGGTTAATGATGGGGGAACCAGGGGTACAGAGTTTTGACCCACTGCCAGTTGAGTTTGATTGGAAGTTGCGCTTCAAGAATCAACAAACTCACCAAGGCTGTTCTTTTATCACATGAGTTTCAATGACTTGAGCAATATATCTTAATTTTTTGTCAAACCATTTCTATCTATAACCATGATTGCCCCGTTGTTGACCGTTTATTAAGTATGAATCAATCATTATATGTTTATCTGTATACGTTAAACGTTCATTAAACACTAATTTGAAACTAGATAACCATGAAGCATCAAACAAGCGCTAAATCACCATTGATTCAAAGCATTGGCTTATGACTGCTTATCCTCTCATTCGCCATTTGCATCCATTAAGCATTGGTTAACAGGTTTATTCGCATCAGAAAGCAACTATTTAAACCAACCAGGTTATTGATTAATCCACTAAGTATTGATTGACAGGTTTATTCGCATCCATCAACCAGCCATAAACCAACCAGCGTCTCCATGTTGCAAGCTGTGACCTGAGCTCCCGACGGTTGAAGCTTAGCTCGGCTGGTCGCAGCTTGGCTGGTTGTTGCGACGTGACTCAAATCTTGTGCTGTGCAGTTGTCATGCGGTGTTCGACGTGCAAAGATGGGCTACAGTAATGTAAATTATATACTTAAGTTTACAAGATTGATAGACTTCATGTAATCTTAGGAGACGGATGCTTGCTATCTCCTCTTAAGTGATTTTGGTGAGACCGTAGTCGTGTCAGCGCTTGAGTGGGATCCCTTGGGCAATCTTCAAGTTGAGGAGGATCCGCACGATGAACCTAACATGAAATGGCTGCCATTTCACATGTCTCCCATCATGAAGGCGTGAGTTCATGACCATGTGCCAGCCATCGTTCTGAGCTGAAAGGTCTGACAATTCTGAGGTGCCGCGACACAGTAGCTGAGAAATGATTGGCAACAAACATATATGAATATACCCTCTGGCAAACTCACCAGGAGGTGGAAACTCAACCAATGTTTCACGTGTTTTGCTTATCAACCAATTGTGATTTTAATTTCTGGATCGTTTCCCATGGGCGCTGATCAACCATCAAATCAAAGATCCTTGAGCTAAACATGATTGGTTCGTGATTCCTAGGCTTATGAATTGTTGATCTTTTAAGGGCCAAGGAATCCAAACTTTACCACGAAGAGCAGCACCCACCTGGTATCATGGAGAACTGTGGGACCCCAGACCCACCATGATGACACCGTCACAACCAACCATCATCTCATATGGTAACCACTATGTGATGACAACCATGATTAAGCTTGCAAAAACCACTGAGATAACCATTCACCAATCATTGTTCACTATTGCTTAACCATTACTTGACCATGATTGGTTCACCATTACTTCAACATTCACCATCACCTGACCGTTCAGTAGGACCTCTCTTCCCTTCATCCAAGTCCTCCCTAGCCGCTCCATTTTCCCGTGAGACAACATGGATCGTTCGGCAACACCTGCGCCCACCTTGCTCTGGCGCACCAACCGTTCGGTTGTGAGGCACAGTGTAGAACTTCGGTTGGTTGAGAACTGACGATGGTGATGCAAATGGTTGGGATTAATGATGATTGATGATGGTTCCTCAAGGTTCATGATGATTCATGATGTTTCATCATGGTTCAATGATGATTCATGGTGATTTGCAATGGTTAACAACTAACAATGGTGATGAATGATGATTACTCATGGTTGCTGACAATATCTAAAAATGACTCATTAATCCTTCTTAATAGTGGATGATCATGATCAATATCTATCATGATGGCTGCTAATTAGTAGTATACGAGGTGAAAAGTACAGATTAACAATGCTTTTATAGTGGTTGGCAAGAGTGGTTGGTTGGTAAGACGTGGTGAAGTAATGGATAAGTGGCCAAGAAATGGTTATCAATGCTTAATGATAATTTTCACTGAAAGTGATTACTAATGATACTAATGGTTTGCAACAGTTTACGACGGTGGTTGTAGTGGCTCATGATGACGTTTGATTGTTCTATCAACGCTTAACAATGATTTCAAATGGCTCATG
The DNA here is from genome assembly GCA_009767595.1 of Symbiodinium kawagutii. Taxonomy (NCBI): domain Eukaryota; class Dinophyceae; order Suessiales; family Symbiodiniaceae; genus Symbiodinium; species Symbiodinium kawagutii. The sequence continues at coordinate 105,831 of VSDK01029069.1, forward strand.
TTGTCTTCACCCATCATCAATTTATTTATGATCATTCATAGTCAATGGTCAGCGATGATAAACCACATAATGCATCCATTAGTTGGTTAATCATGTAATAAAATCCACATAAAAAGCACTTATTCACATTTAAGTATTGATTATCCATTGATAATCCACTGGTTATAACCAACATAATCCATTGATGAACAATTAACTAACCAATACAGTATAAACCATTGATGAACGTCGAATCCAATGATTAAAACAACAACCTCCCTAATGCATTTCGACACTTGGAAGTTTAATGGCTGACCATCGGTCGCATCTTCAGTCGCGCGCCATGAGCCCGGTCGGCAAAAAAAGGCGAGCGGTGAATCGCACGTCATGCGATCGCAGCTGGTGGCACCAAAGAGGAGCCGATTCTTGTTGAGATCAGCGTGCGTGGTCAACAGCTGGGTAAGCTATATGGTGGTTCACCATGGTTCACCTATGTAGGCCTTAATAATGCTTGACAATAGAGAAAATAAGTAATAAGTGATAATAGCCAGCAACAATGATTTTAAAGAAGTACTATATGATGGTTTCTCAAGCCAGGACTTGGGAACCCCCAAGTTGTGGTTGGTTTATTAGTACAAATGAGTAAAGTCGGATGATAAGTGGGGGTACCCCCATTTTGAGAAACCCCCACATGGAATTTGTTGGGGATGACATGCAACCATAACAGGCAATAGAGTGAATAATCATGGTCAAGAATGGTTAGCTCATTACTCATTCACACATTATGTGTCAAAAATAGTAGCTGAATAATTTTGACATTCACCTTGCTGCAAACTAACAGCTTGACCAGAAGGGCATCCTTGATACGAAACTGATCATCTAAGCACTATCATGATGTTTCTTTCCAGGAGTTTTCAACCCAGAACAATCTTATCCGCTTGGGGACAGGTCCAACATTGTGAGAGTACTTAACTTTAATCAGGCAGCAAAATCCTTGCTTGATAGCAACCAAACAAGAAAGCTGTTATACTCTTATTCTTGTTGTTGTTGCTCAAGTTGTCGTTCCATTGCGGTCTTCACATGGCAATGGAGCAGTTGTACTAATAAAATGATAAGTCGATACCAACGGGTCAATTTGAGAATCTGGAAATTAATCAAAGAACAAGGTATACGATGGTACACTGTACACAGTATATATACCCTGGAAGCCCCTGAGAACCATGCCAGAATTCAAAAGTTATGGCATGATGGGGCAACAACAGCTATCCCAAGGGAGAACCACTTACACTCACAGCAGTTACATCCTAGGACTGCTTCATCACAAGGATTGACACTGCGGGGCTGGAGTTGCACCTATTCACTGCTAGTCACTGGGAATTGTAAACGCTCCGCCTTGACGGGTTTTGCTGACAAAACATCACGTGGAATAAACGGTCGAATCGACCAAACATAATTACATGACATGATTCATTATTTGGTGGATTCTCAGAATAACTGGATGGTTGCTTACTATAACTATAACTACTTTCTAAAACTCATGATTTATGGGTGCCCCTATTTTGAGAAACCACCAAGTAAAGCTATAACATGCTATAACATGCCATAACCATTAGCTATAGCTACCCGTGGAACAATCCCATGCTGCAAAAGCGCTATGTCCATGACTTCGCAGCCGCTCCTCTCTGGCCGCACTGAAACGCACAGCCCCGGGTGTCCCAGAAACAAATTCGACAGAAACATCCACGAAAAGTCGTTAAACCTCGGCATGGAAACTCTAGAAGATGTACAGAGCATATATTGACTTTCAAACATTAATCTGATAATTATTCAGAATGTTCACCATACTGGAATATTAATGGAAAATCTGATATCATTTGCACATAGATAAATGATAATTGTGTGTTACGTAAATGCCAAAAATGAGATAATATCAAATAATCATAATTACTGTATGTGATGGAAGCATCTGATATAATATCAATTGTGCAATTATTACTATCTACCATTGCATGCAGTGATGAATTTGCATGAAGATAATCATCCGTGTAACGTAACACCCGCAACCAGCTGGCCCGGAGCGCACCATGGCGTGGGAGAACAGCAGGGAAGGGCGCCGGGAGATGGGCATCAAGAAGCTGGAAAAACATCGAGAAGTCCACAGCAGCGCGCCAAAAACTTGGATGGCTTGCCTTCTAGGACCGTCTTGGGTTTGCTTTAACGTTTCCTGAAGTGAGTGGAAATGCAAGAGATAGCAGAATTTGAGACACTTGTGGCTGAAAACATCTTTTCAATTGGATGCTACAGGAAATTCAGCAGGAGCTGAAGTGTGATGGCTGAGACCCTGAAATAAGACTAAACACGTTGGCTTGGGCTTGAACATAAAAAATGTATACTGCACAGAATTGTCCCCAACAAAGCAAAGTAGCTGCGCAAGGTAACTCAACAACAACAGACTCACCCTTCCCTTCCAGTTAGGATTCCCTAGTTACCTATTATAAAGGTAGCTGGAAGGGTAAGGAAAAGTCAATCTGACCTAAAAGACCTTGTCATGCACAGAGCTGACATCAGCTGGACTGGACCCTGCCATTAACCGCTTCGGCACCCGCTGCAGTTCTCCACACCGGCAGAACGCTCAAATCTTGGTGAAAACTGCTTGGATTTTGACCTGGGTGCAGGGGCCCCGAGTCCCATCTGAATGTGGATGAAGCCCTGGAACAGGTGGCTAAGAATGGATGATGTCGTTGGTTGATGATGTTCAAACTAATTGTGGCTAATTCATGGCTTGTTGGTGGATACTCAATGATCAATGGTTCATTGATGGTGAGTAGATGGTAAATGATGGCTAGATGGCCAAATTTGGGATCATATCACCCTGGCTCTAGTAATGTGTATTCAGAACGCTTGGAATTTGTGGCTGTGAATTGCGGCTATTCTATAGCATAGCATTGCTAACACATTAGTGAAGCATCTCGTGTAAATTCTGGTACGAGTTAGCAATTATTGTTAGCATCTTAAATTTAACAATTATTTCCTGGCTGTTCCGCACAAGCTCGCTTAAGATCGCAACCGCGATGGTTAATACGTGCGCATCAGGATTCTCATCGTGTTCACACAACATCCCACCATCTCGCGAAAGTCTCAAGCATGATTGAAGAAAATGTGAGGCTAACAATGCTCAGTGTGATAACCGCAACAATTGTTGAAAACACATATCTGATTGAGCATGATTGAATGCCAAATAAATGCCAACAAAAGCTGGGTACTGTTTCACCACGTGGCTGTGGGTCAAAACCCCGTAGCCCCGGTTCCCCCATCATTAACCATTAGTTTTCCCTTGTTGTTGGTGGAAATCTTTCATTGGTTGGTTGGTTAATATTGACCCATAGCCACGTAGATCCATGTTGGTGGTGGACTTCCCAGTATCATGTTGTTGTGGTCGAAGGTACCGGGGGCCCATCTTTTGCCGGCAGCTTCTGAGCTGTGAAAAGCTGACCCCATCTGCAGTTGGTTGCACATGGGAGATCCATTTAAGTTCATAGATCCCCTGCACGTGATGCTATAAATCACCATATATATCACCATAAATCACCATATATAAAAAATAGTTATTTATATATATATATATATATATATTTGTATAATTAAAACAAATGTATATATATATATATATAAATAAATATATATATTTATATTTATATTTATATTTATATACATACCAGTACATACATGCATACATACAAATCTCATATATCACCATAAATCACTGGTTCAACTCATGGTCTCACAGGCGTTGGATCACAGCGCCGCCGTGGCAAGCTTCACCCAGTCTCCGCACCGGCCAGTGACCAAGCAGTGGGGGACAAATGGTTAAGTAGGGGGGATAATGACCAACAATACTTATGAAAATATAGGGGCTATCGATGATGATGATGATGATGATGATGATGATGATGATGATGATGATGACGATGATGATGATGATGATGATGATGATGATGATCCTGTATCGAGGATAGCCAGGCATTCATCTGTCTTAAGGATATCGAACGCTGAAAGCGCGATGAGTTGGACCCCGTTCCATCGGTGCAGCCCGGCGACTTTCAAAGTGAAATCCGCGGACTGCTCCTGCTCTGTCGGCTATACACAACGTGTAAACTTGGCGAAATGGGGAGGATACGTGATGACTGGCAACAGTTTGGAGGGAATCAGAAAAATCAGCAAAGTGAGCTGTCAGGAATTTATAGCCATAGCTGTCAGTATTCGAAATGGATTGCTACAGTAATCCATCCCGGACGTAGGAATCAATCATATTCTTATTGCACAAAAGAACATTGGTGATTCTTCACTTGCGTCTTTGTCAAAATAGGGGTACCCTCAAATCATCTAATATCCACCAATTCATAGAAATAAACCAACCTTTTGTTGGGGTATCCCTATTTTGAGACACCACGTGTTGCCATTTCCGCACTGCCGCCACCGGTCAGCCACTGGCGGGGGGGGGCCCACTGGCTAGGGCGGGCCTCCAATGAGTCGTCTTCCATCTGCTACCCAGAGGCGGCTCGTTGAAAAGCTACGTTGGAAACCCCTATCATTCATGGCTGGTTGGTGGTTGAACCACTTGGGGAACAGCTCGTTTTTCGGGTCGGAGGTTTCACACCCTATGAAAAATATGCTTGCCAACCAACCATTTGTGAATACTTACTACGGAAAATAAATAAAATGTTTAAAACCCAGGTTGGTTATTCACAAGGGTTATATATAACAACCATCTGGTTATATAACCATTTAAGTTCGACGAGGGAAAATAAAACATGTTTAAAACCACCAACCAGATGGTTATAAGATGTCATAACGCAGGTTTCCCAGGTCGATTTTCCCAGCCAATCTAGTGATGATCATCTCACCAACTTCTTGATCAAATGTGATGGCTGTGATCGCCAAGAATAGTAGTGATGATCACCAACTATAAGTAGTGATAGTAGTGATAGTTATCCACTATAAGTGATGATCACCAACTTCTTGGTGGCCAACAGTAGTAGTTCTTGAAACAATTGTCATTGATCACTATGAAAAAACATGGATCACGGTACTCAACAACAATCATGCAAAATCAAAAATAGGGGTACCCCTAAATCATCCAATCTTCACCATTTATAGTAATAAACAAACCATTTCTGGGGAGTCCCCTATGGCTTGAGAAGCCACCATACAATAGTTGTTTATCCAGTATTGTTGCTTGTCCCCTATGAATCCCTATTATGAACCATTTTGGAAGGTTAATTGCTGCCGTTAAACCTATAAATCCCTCTAAGATCGATAAAACCATCCATTTTGGTAGGCCCAAAAAAACCTGCAAATAGCGAGCCATCGGTTGTGCCACCCGAAGGGTAGCGGGGCTCCTGGACATGTTTGTCAGGAAGAAAAAGGTACCTGGCGACTGGTGAGCCCCGAGCTCACCCAGGAGTTGGGTTAATCCATGAGTTGGGTTGACCAGGGTCAATCTAAAAACAAATGTCAACTAGCCAACATTAGTCAAATAAGCCGTGTTTTTTGGGTTCTTCCTGGGTAATGATTATTCATGATGATTATTCACTGGTCATGAATACTAGTTCTTGACAAAAGCTGAATAATAATGATGAATCAACACTGGTCGCTTTAGATGGAAAAACACCAGATCATTGTCCCCAATGATCGTTCGTAATGGTTCTTGGTGAACGGTTGTTGACTTGGTTTCTGACTACCCTGAAAGACTAAATAGAACATGCCACAAACCAACAACAACTGCAGGCTTTGGGATGACTTGAAAAACTTGTTCCACAATGTTCCACAAAGATTCGCTTAAGTCGCTGCTATCATTCACAATAGAGGCCGATACTCAAAGGTTGATGATGTACAAGGCCCTAGTTCTGCACTGGGTTCTACAGCGTGTACCATCACAAAATATCACAAGTCATGGGTTATGGAACCATCAACTCAGGAACATCAAGAATTATTCGTCAGGATCAACCACTATCGGAGCCATTCACAGCGGACCATGGCTAAATTTCAGTCAAATTGATTTCACCAGCGTGTAAAGCAACCGATTGACGACAATCACTAGTTCTTACAAACTGCTATAGCCATGGTTAACCAGTGCAGCTCAATATGTATACTTTTGATGTCCATATCAATGCTCCCTGAAATATTATCAGTTTTAAGTAACAATTTGCTATGATCAATTGCTACACCCTTCTCCCGAGTAAGGCACTCATCATTCAGCTCATTCAATCCCAAGCTTCAGCCGAACCGCCACCATCGTCCAGGTTCTCGGGTAGTTTTGACCCCAAGTTTGTTGACCATTAACCCATCACCTGGTTCCCAAAGAGCTCTGTTAGCTCATGTTTGGCCAAACTTGCTAACCCTAGTAATCAAACATAACCATTGACAGTAATTTGTTAACCATCAACTATGCTTCAATTGACCGTTATTTCTCACTTTATCAACATATATGTTATCGATCCATTTGATTACTATCATAATATTGTATCTAAATAAATGATTGAGAAATAAGTGTCACAGCTTGTTAACCATCGCAGTTTCTCAATCCATCTACTCTTCGCAACTGTGAGCTCCGCTCAGCAACCACCAACCACCGATCCGCTGCTAGCCTGAAAGTGAGTATTTTGATGCGCCTCGATAGCAACAAAAATAAGTTTTTGGTTGGTCCCAAGGTAAGTGAGGGTTAACTGATGGTAAAAGGATGATTACTGCTGAGTATTTTTTTGTAAACGGATGGCAAGTTGATAATTGGCTGATGGTTCTGGGTCAATGGTAGTTCACTGTTAGTTGACTGTTGGTCTTAATGAATGTTGTTTATATCTTATGGTGTTTGAACAAATGTGTCACCATGGTGGATCCCTATGTGCGGTTGAACACTCATTTGGTTTGGTAAGCTGCGATAAAACTTTTGCTTAACGTTAGGAAATTGGTATTGATTGGATTGTTGATGTTAATTGACAGTGGCAAACTATGAAAAATGATGATGCATGGTAGAGTAAGTATAGTCGGCCGAGGGCAGCAAATACAATGCAAGATCGTCCGATACGTGTGATGCGTGTGATTCCGATTGCCACGGTTGCCAGTGGCAACTGAAAATTGCAAGAACAACTGGCTGTAGTGCCATGGGCTGGTACCCCAGTGTGCATCCTGCTCCCGACCAAACAAGTCTTTGCTGGCATGTTCAACTAGCCATTTCTCCTATATATAATGATTTGGTATTGATCCTTACCCAACCTGGTAAAACGGTAGTCCTTCTACAATTATTGGATTGTCCGGCTAGCTTTAGCCAACTCAAATTTTCAAGGTCTGAGATCCGAATATCTAGCTGCCCATGACTGCGTTTGACAGATGGTCAACCATCAAAGGAAAAACAACGTGACGGGCACGGGCTGAACGGGGTGCTTGAGCATACCCATGATTTACAGCACCGAAAAAACAAAATATTTTCATGCAAAATGCAAATTCCTGAAAAATACAAACATCAAACGCTTACAGTTAGCGAGGACCTTCCCCATCTTTTTCCCTGACCACCCACTTTATCATACAACCAAATTCTAAGGGGATAATAAGGAAAAAGACAGGGAGGTCCTTCATAGAAATTAGTAAAGCAATAATAACAAAACCAAAACAACCTAAACAAACAAAATATCTTAACAATTATCCTAACAATTATCTTAACAAACATAAAAACTCAAACAACCTCATCCCTGGCACAAAGGCCAGAACCTTAGATGACTGGTGGTCATCAACCTTCTCAATGAGAAGGTGCGCAGATTGGTGGGGAGGGCAAGTTCGGCCGGTGCTCATGTGATGGCAGTTGGTGGCCTCCATTTTTTCAGCCATGACACGGACTTTAAACAATCGTTTTGTAGCAACCTTGGCTCTATCCAAGCACTTGCGATTTCCCTGCTGTATCCTGTGTCGTTGGTATGGCGCTTGTGTTCAGCAAGACCGGTGCTACTATGAAAGCCTACTGGTTTCCAAGTGGCGCTGTGTTGAATTTCAATTCGCTAGCTACCTATGAAATCACCGACATGGATGTCTTGCGCACTTCGCTGAAAACTATGTCCAAAAAGGCACTTGATGACATGGTCAATGACTTGGGTTTTGCATCCAATGGCTTTAAGCGTGTGTTGAAGAGCACCATGATTGAGGCCATTATCCGAAAGTGGGGCGAAATTCAAGCAAACGCTGGCATCATCTCTGCTGTTGAGAGTTCGCAGTCTTCAGCACCTGCTCCTGCTGTCAGTGAGTTCAGTGGCATTGGCTACAAGTTGGACGACGAGGCAAAGAGTGAAGAGGCAAAGGATGAGGAGACCGTCGCCACCTTGGCTACACTGGTGGAAGGCACAGACAAAACCATCCACTACCTCAACAACATTGAGACCGATGAGGGCGCGAAAGTGGTGAAGGATGAGAATGGCAAGATGTCCGCTGTGAAAGGCACTTTGACCATTGTTGCCGACACCATCAAGGGCAAGGCGGACTTCATCTACTATTTTCACGAAGGTTCGTGTGGTCAGCATGTCATTGATGCTCTCCAAGACTTCGGACTGGACATGGGCGTCTTCAAGGTTCGTGCCTATTCCAGTGGTTCATTCATTGAACCTTACGAGCCACTTTGGGCATCCTTCGGTTCAGAGCCAACATTCTACCTTGTCTCTGCTGTCAGGGGAGGTGGCAAGCGTAATACCAGAGATGTGGCAATGAAGACTGACCGCCTGAAGACATTGAAAGAGACAGTGGTGAAGAAGGCTTCGCAGATTGTCATTGAGCCAACGGCAGTTGTTCATCCTCTGACTTCGGTTGCTCAGCAGAGTTTGGAGGCATTCATGAAGGCATCTGACACTGATGCACTTGAAGCCATTGAGAACCAAATTGACAAACTCACCATTGCAGAGACGGACGCCATCATCTCCATCATGGAGAGCAAGACATTGAGTTTGGACAGCAAGGTTGGCAAGTGTGCTGGAGCATTCTTTCAGATGGGGGACATTGTGGCCGTCAATGAGAAATTGACATCCTTGTGCGAGACAGCTTCGTCCATGCTTTTGTATGCTGTGCGCAAAGTGGCAGTGGATGGAAACCATCCTGTCCTTCCATTGTTCAAGTTGGCTTTGGTTCGCGCCAAGGCTCATAAGGAGGGCCGGGCATCCGCCAACGCCATGGTTGAAGACACTGAATTGTAGGTGTCAGATTGCCCCATTCCAGTGCCAGATTTAGTCAATCCGATTTTAGATTTAGTCAATCCGATTTTAGATTTGGTCAATCCGATTTTAGATTTAGTCAATCCAACCATTGTAATTGCTCTTTTGTGGCTTTGTGTGGCACTGATGGCTCATTTAGTAGAGCACGGGCAAAAATTCAATGGAACTCTTCAACAGTCATCACGATTGTTGGGTGAGAAACCGAGGCATGTGGCAGAATGTCAAAAATTCGGCGTTTCCAGTCAGACATTGAGAAGAGGGGCAATTGTTTCAACAATCCTTGTGCCACTTGCCACTCACTGCTCTGGCAGGTTGATGACGAGAACTTCAAAATGGTAGTGGGCACTCAATGGAAGGGGTCGGATGAAGATGATAATGATGATGATTGATAATGAAGATGATGATGATAATGATGACAGTGCCAAGCAACCCATCAAACTTTGAAATTTGGCCACCGTTTCAACCAGAGACTGGAACGGACCACCATGCCGAGCAATCAGCAACCTTTGACATTCTATCCATCCATACATACATCCATACATCCATCCATCCATCCATACATACATACATACATACATACATACATACACACACGCCTGTTTTACCCTGACCTGTCAGAAGGCCTGACTTCATCCACTGCGTCCGGACCTTTAGGAGGGTTGTAGGATTTTTTTATTAATACTATTTTTAAGGACTATTGTAGGGTAGGAGTTTTTTTTCCTTTTTTTGTTTTTGTGTGAGCATTCGGGTTCGTGGGCTTTACGGTTGAAACACTATTGGTTTTCAGTCATCCTCGTCATTCCGTTGTCGCTGAAGTCGTGAATGCGTAGCGAACAGAAGGAGGCACTGAGGCTGATGAGGGGAGCGAAAGAAGAAATACGCAAACCCTCACAGTCCAGTGTCATCCTGTAGGAAAGGGTTGAAAAAGGGTTGAAAAAGGGTTTAAACGACGACGAAGGATGAGGACTTTTTAAGACAACGACGGTGGAAGGAACAGCATTTGGTAAAGTGTAATGCGTGGCAATCGCACTCACCGAAAGCATACAATATTAACAGCAGTCATGATTTCCTGCACTAGTGCTTCAGGGATTTTATACAACTGTTCTTGAGTATGTCTAACTCCATCAGGATTATTTTTTAAATCGTTAGGTAGGCGTTGCGCTGTTTCTTTATGCCTGCTTCCGTCCATCATCCCACAATCTTTTTTACATAAACTTTTAGGTTTCCAATTCTGAAGGTTAGTCCATAATCTGGTCCTCTTCCTATATGGCATTCCGTATTTACAATAGTCAAGGTCAAAATAACTGAGGTCTTTCATAAACTCCTGTTTCTTCAATAATCCGGTCTGGGGATTTTCTATTATCCATATTTTGGGATTGAAGTAGTTAATAATATCAAGGGTTTTCAAAACAATTCTATTGGCATATTCTATCTTCCTCACCCCAGTCGTTTTAGCAATACTGTATTCGGTGCATGGAGGAGATGCCCAAATGAAGTCAAAGTAACACCTAGGATATTGCTGATAGTCCCATTCTAGAATATCACAATTGATATTAGCATTTTTCAAATCTAACGATATAACATCCCAGTGAAGGGTTTTAGCAACTGCCCCGACACTGCCAGTGCCACTAAAAAGTTCAAGTAATCTCATTATAATATATTTTATAAAAATATTATCATGAGATTTAATCAATCAATCAATAGGTATTTATCTCCGTCCCTTGTAATCTTGTAGTATTCTAGCGTTTGTTCCTTAGGTTGTTTAATTTTATGTTCATTCAACATCTTCAGGTATTGCTGTTGCTTGGTCTGAAAGTCACCTGCAGGTCTGCCTATACCCTTCTTTTCAAATGCCTTGTCCATTTTGTCTCTATCAGCATCTGCATTCTTTGTTTGCGGTTGTTCCAGCAATCTTGTAAGTTTTTTGTTAATGTCATCCAGTTTGTCCGAGTATCCTTTTAGTGTCTTGTTCAATTTGTTCAGTTTGTTTAGCATCTCTTTCTGCTCTGAAGTCATATCATCCAAATCTGACATCTAAATATATAATTATTTAGATATTTATTTAGCAGTTAAAA